>VMDR010000221.1:0-187633 GCA_007922815.1 Macrotus californicus | reverse complement strand
CTTCATCTGTTGCTGATCCACAGCCACTTTTGGAGGAGGCCACCACAGCTGCTTCAAACAACTGGAAGCCACAACTGTAGCCAAGGCATGAGATGTGGCCAGGGCCATAGGTCCAGGCACAGAAAGCACAGGGGGACAAGGGGCTACTGAGAGGGGCTTGGGAAGGGGACCAGGGGGCTAAAGGGGGCCTGGAGCTTCCACAGCACAAGGGTGAGAAGGATGAGCAGGGCAAGAGAGCTGGCTCCCATTTCCCCACCTCCTTTCCCAACATTACAACACTTCACATTCCTTAGCCTCCCCACCCCAAAAAAGCCAGGGAAGATAAATAAAAACTTGGCCCCAATAGAGTCTGGCCATGCCACCTCCAGAGGTGATAAGACAAAGTCCAAGCCCGCTCTGCTCCACCAGGCCAGCCGGGGAAGGGGAAGGAGGGGAGGAAGTTGCCCCGGACAGAGACCCCGCCACAGAGGATGGGGACGAACAGCTGGACGGTCATCTCCTGATGAATCACTGGGCTGCCCTCTAACTGATGGGGCTTCCTGTTTTCCGCAAACTTTGGGGACACGTGACACTTGCTGGCAGAAAGCAGACATGCACGGGTGACACGTCTGGGTGTTGGTGGACGCAGAGCCACAGGGAGAACCAGAGAACCACGAATGGGCTGCGGGGTGGGGGGAAGCGGGGGGAGCCTGTGAGCAAACACAACCTAATGCTCAAAAACACACAGGTGACCTCACCCACGAGGCTAGAAACGGGCGGTTTCCAGCGTGCCTAATCATGCAGGCCGTTTTCAAGAGGGCTGGGAGACAGTGGCGAGATGCGGTCATCTCTTCCCCCAGCATCGAGCACACTCCCTCCTTCCGGGCACTTTCACTGAGTTCTGCAGGCTGTGTGCTGGGCAGCGTCCTAGGCACCAGGGACCAGAGGAGGAGAAGCCCCTGACCTCAGAGAGCTTATATTCTATGAAGAAAGGTACTTCGTCAACGAAGCCCTCGGTCGCACTTATCTGTGACATGGGTCCAGCACAGTCTCATGTGATTTCATATCATTTCCCTGTTCACTTAGAGCGCTTAGAGAAAACTACCAGAGGGCTCTACAAAGATTTTATTTTGAAGAGAAAAATAAGCTCTCTGTCTGCCTGTAACCCCATTCTTTTTCGCACCGAGGCTCTCAAAGCCCTTTACTCACATGGATTTGAACTTCCTCCCAGCCCCTCCCAGGGCAAAGATCAATAATAGGACTTTTGATCCGATTCTCTGTGCTCCAAGAAGCCTCCCCTATTGTCACCAAAATAGTCTCTTCTTTGCTGAAAGGACATCATCAAAGAAAATTCTGCAGCCTCCCCCAAATAGGGCCTTACTGCAGTCACTGCCAACTACGGTCTTCCTAGTGTCTAGCCCTCACCCTTCCTACTGCGGATCCAGCCAACTCTTCTTGCCTGGGTCCTCACTGCTGACCACCACTCAGCCATTCCTGAGCATGCCAGCGCTTTGACCCTAGGCTCTGTTATCCACCTTCTTCCCCGCCATGCAGCAAGAAGCAGGAACGCTGGGACTTGGGTGGGGTTGGTTTAGAGCAACCCCTGTGTGGGAAGAGTCCTGCCTTCCTTTGAGGTCCACAGACCAAACACAACAGCCTGGACCAAAAGGAAAGCTGTTTCCTGAGCCCCAGTCCCCAGGGGACACAGTTGGGAGGAGGGTCTGTAAGCAATACCAGGGGCCATGTCAGGCAGCCAGAGATTGGTGACGAACCTACGTCAGGAGCCTCTCCCCATTCCTATGTCTCCTCTGGGGGTTCTGGCCGCCCCTCCCTCGACACCAGCCCCTCCAGCCACACCCCTTCCTCTCTCCTTCCTGCCCACCAGCCTGGATTTTTCCACAACAAAGTGCGACACAGCAAGCCATCCACAGACTCCACTACAAACCAATCGGTGGAGGAAAACAGCCATTCCTGCCCCGAATCCTGGGACGTGGGCCAGAGACAGGAAAACAGCTCAACAAACAGGCATCTTATCACAGCAGCAGGCCCAGAGCTTCAACCATGTCGCCTTGAAAACGGGTCCCCTCACCTGGGGCAGGCTGCAGGAGAGCCCACTGGCTGGGCAGGGGACTGACTCAGTCACCCCGAAGCCATCCAACCCCCAACAGATGTCTTAGACCTAAAACTAAGGTTTCCTCTCCTTCTGTGCACTACGCAGGCCATTCTGGATCTGCTTAGCCTTTCATGCCCTCTCTAGACTAATGACCAAAACTCCTCTTGTCCCTCCTCCCACATCCAGACAAGACACCACCCTATCCAGCCCTTACACATTCATCCCAGATTAACAAAACTCCCCCCCACCCAAAATAAAACTCCTCCAGTCCCAACTAAAGGGCCACCTCTTTCTCCCCCAGGACCAAAGCCATACACAGTCTTGTGTCATCAACTTGGCCATGATGTCTAACTTCATTCTCTCTTACTGTAGGGTCTGTCTGACCCAGGCGGGGTTGTGGGAGCAGCAGCTCTAGGACCTGACTTATAAGAGTTTCTACACCATTGGCTACAAGTCTTGGTTCACACACCATCACCCTGCCCCTCGGCCAAGGGCTGGGAGTCCTGGGTAACACCAGATCGAAGCAGTGGTCCCAGGAAGAAATGGACAAGGCGTTGAGTCATTGAGCCCCTCCAAGCCTCTGTGCGCTTATCTACAAAACGGGGTCACAGCATCTGCCATCGGGGACGTTATGGGGATCCAAAAATACCAGCCCCTGGCCCACAGTCACAATAACAGTCATAAGAATAGCTGCCATTTATTGAGCACATAGCCTATGCTTTGTGTTGATCCTCAGTAGTAGGCACACAATTAATCTCTCCCTGCACCCCGGCCCCAGAAACATCACAGACTGAGACAGGGCTCCTCCCCAACGTAAGCACTCCATGCCCACAGGGCCCACCATACCTTGAACAGAGCCTTCCCCACTAATCTGAGAGGCATGCTCCTGCTCCTCCTGGAGGACGCCTCCCCTCCGCCTGCAGGGCAGCCCCAGGGCAATGTGGCAGTGGCAGTGGGTTCACCACAGAAGTGCTGCCGCCTGCAGAAGCTGCCTCCTGCTGCCCCAGCACCTCCCTCTGGGGCCCTCCCCACCGCGGGTCAGGCAGCTGTCAGATGATAGGGCCTCATGCCATCAACAGCTCCCCCTGTGCCAACCGCCAAAACCACTCCCTGTTCCTCTACAGATCGGGGCGGGCAAGGATGGAGGGGCCAGCAGAGGGGCAAACCGTTCAAGGAGGGCAGGGAAGAAAGAGAAAGGACCAGCTCTGTCGGGTGTCTGCCCCTGGGGTGTGAGGATGAGCTTGACACAAGCCTTGCTCAAAGCAGGGTCCTGGGAGACCCCCCTCTGGCCCCTGCTGGGGTCCTTCCATTTAAGGAATGGGCTCATTGACTTCCACCAAAAATGCATGGCAGGAGGAGCAGGGTGGACCAGCTGGCCCTCCCTCCAGCTTCCTCCTGAATCGATGGCACTAAAGCCACACCAAGGATTCTGCTGTTTTCAAAGACTTCTCTCTCCAAAGAAGCAGAGCCTGCAATTCCCCAAAGTCCAATGACCCTCTAAGGGCTCAAGAGTCCCCCTTCATCTCTGCCCTTAGTCCCTCTTGAGACAGTGTTTCTCAGTCCCCTTGCCCTTACCTTGGTGACTACTGACCTACCACCCAGGCAGGCCTCACAGAGCCCTCCCCGTTCCGCCCTCCCACCCTGGCAAAGTGATGGGCAAATGAGCTCTGGACCCCGCTGACCGGGAGGCCAAGGCCAAGACCTCATGAGGCCCAGTGTATAAGTAGAGGGGCCTGCTCACCATCCCGGCCCCTCCTCCCCAGCTCAGCAACCATGATGGACAACTCCTGCCTGCCCTTCGGGAGACGAGGAAGAGACACCCTACCCAACAAGACAGGTGTGAGACATCAGCCACCCACCCCCATTCCCTCTGAGCACCAGGGACCCAGCCACGTCCTTCTCTGTCCCCTCCCCATACTTACGTCTTCCTCAAGACTTTTCCGAGTGTTTCCGCCCTGGAAGGCTCCTTCTCCCTGCAGACAGAGACAAGGCAGTCAGAGAGGGGAGTCAGGGAAAGCACCCAAAAGGCACCAGGTCCAGCGCCTGCTGGGTTTGGCAGGGGTGGGGGTGAGGGGGGTGGGCAGAAGGGCCTAGGGCAGACTTGACTGTTTGTTAACATTTCTTTGTCCACTGAAGGTCTCTCTCAGAGCTACTCAAACCTTCTTCTCTGTGTCCAATGACAACCGTGGGAAATATTCTCATTTTGCAGATGAGAAAACTAAGGCACAGACAGGTTCATGATTTGTCTACAGTCACACGATTAGAAGCTTGGAGGAGTCAGGAGTTAAACCCAAGTCTTCCATTCCAATCCATTCAATACCAGCCACTGCCAGGAGATGCCTCTCAGTTGCTAACCTCAGTTTCCCCACTGCAGGGCCCGCTGACCTCTTTCTCTTCCTCTTCCATGCAGCCTGAAGGGAACTGTCTGTCTCTCTGCTGAGTCAGAAAGATCTACTTGGAAAGAACTGCCTGGCTTTCTCCATTTCTCTGTATGTAATCGAGAAACCCACATCTAACCACTGGCCCCTCTCTCGGCTCCCACCCCCGCATCTCCCGCTCTGCTTGCCCGGCTCCCCAGTGATCCATTTCCAAATACATAAGCTCCGTCGTCACTCTATCCCCACCACTTCCCCCAAGTTCCCCATATCTACTCCAGAAGGATGTCCCCAGACACATCTGTTCACTTTCCCCAAATCTATCTTCTGTTCTCCAACTTCCCCAAGCTGCTCCCTGCCACCATGCCTGCCCACAGTCACTCACCGCGTCCACTACATTCTTTGGTGCACTCTCGGTATTGATAGGCTGTGGACAAAGGGAAAACACAGTGTGAGGCCTCAGAACAAACATCCCCCGACGGGCTTTCTCTCCAAGGCTGCTGGCCACAAGGATGCCTCCTGAGGCAGGACATGATGCCAGCCCAAGACTCAGATGTAACCTGGCTGTCCCCAGGTTGGAAGACAGAGTTTGGAAAATAAAAAACATCCTATTGATACTATCAACATCCAGTTTGACACACCTCACCCACGCCTCTGACTCAGGCAGGCGCTGATCCCTCAAAAAGGAACCAGGAGCAAGTAACAGCCATTGTCC
Organism: Macrotus californicus; assembly: GCA_007922815.1. Lineage (NCBI taxonomy): Eukaryota > Metazoa > Chordata > Mammalia > Chiroptera > Phyllostomidae > Macrotus > Macrotus californicus. The sequence continues at coordinate 182,451 of VMDR010000221.1, read as the reverse complement.
CAACACGCCAGGCATTTCCATCAATGCCATCCCATTCAGGAACCCCATGCGGTAGGTACCATTATTACTCTGGAGCCCAACTGTACAGATTCACACAAGTTAAATGAGTGGTCCCAAGTCATCAGCTACTAATGGGGACAGCAGGATTTGAACCCGCCTTTGTATGAAATCGCAACAACCCAGGATGGGAGGCCTGCCAGAATCCTAACTCTGCCTTTCAAGGCCTCCTACCACTGGCCCTGCCCCCTCAGACCTTGGTTTTTATGCTCAAAGCTCTGCTCCATCCAGACCAGCCCTGTAGACTCCCTTACTGTTTCCCACATCTGAGCCTTTCCTTGCAGAACAGCTTCCCCTCTTTTCCTACAAGCTCCCCTCCTCCAAGAAGCCCTCCCGGAACACCCCAGCAAGGAGGACTCTCTCTCCTACCTCCCAACTCCATTAAGTCTTGCTGTCTGCGCCATTTACCTGGTCATTGGCATATGAATAATTGCATCCTAGGAATATGACTTGTTTCGTGATTCTTATCCCACCTGCCTCCAAAACAGATTCAAAGCAGCATTTTTACCAATTCGGTTGCCATACCCCTCATGCCAGGGACTGTGATTGATGGAGAGCAGGCCATCAATAAACACCTGCTCATTGATCCTGCCCCTCACCCTGGTGCCTCTCTTCCCCCACCCAGACCAAAGAGGTACTTTCTGCTAAAGGCATCCTGAAAACTGGGCTCCTAGGACTCCCCAAAACAGGAGAGAAGCTTCCCAATCCAAGGCCACCTCCTGAACACAGCTTCTAGGTCTCCATTTCCACCTCAGTGAAGTGGTTACCAGGGCCCGTGAACAGTGCAGAAGGACGTGAGCACGGCCGTCAAGGCTGTGAAATAAGCCTCAGCCGAGATGAGTGTGGGCCAGGGTAAGACGGAGCGTCTCAGAATCAGAAACGCCTGCCCCAGGCCCAGCCCCAGCCCCAGCCCCAGGACCTGAGGCTGAGCGGCGTGTGTCTGAAGACAGAGGAATCGACAGGATGACCACGGAAAGGTCTGGCACCAGTGAGAAGCGGGCCAGGACAGACATGGAGGCAGACAGCCAGCTAAGCTGCAGGCTGCCGCACTCTTCCTGGCAACGGCCCAGACTTTCCTTCGCTGCCTAGAAGACGGGTGGCTGAGGCTGAAGCTTCCTTCCAGGAGGTGAAGCTCCTGAGCCATTCAGGGCCAGGAAGAAAGGACAGGGTCCAGGAATGGGGTAGGAGGTGGAAAGGTTCACCAGTCAGCCCCTCCAGCCCCCAGGTCCACTCCCTTGGAGTCTGAGGGTGGCTCTGGAAGAGTACAGGTGACACACTCCACCCAGCCTTAGTCCAGCTCTAATCCTCACCCAGCCACCTCCCAGGGCCCCGCTCCTGAGCCACAGCCCACTGGGCAAGGGGCAAGTGAGCCCACTGGAAAATCCCGGCCTTCTGACCCCACCTGTCTCTTCTGGCTCAGGGCTCTGTAATGCTCCCCTGGACACCTCGGGCTGGGCCAGGCTGCCCCCTCTCTGGCGTCCTAGGCTGGGGTTGGGGGGGGGGGCGGCAGTTGGGGGAGAACCCTCCTGGAGGGGAGACCCCAGGGGCTTTCTATATGCAGAAGCTACACAGCAGAACTGAGATCTGCACCCAGCTCTCCCGACTCCAAAGCCCTCACTCTCCAGTCTGCTGACCCAGCCTGCCCAGGTAGGATGGGATGGCTTAAAAGTGGGGTGAGATGGAGAAGTCGGAGATGAAGCGCCTGCCCCAGGCTATTGCAGCCTGTAATGCTCCCCTGAAGAGCCCTCGTCCTACTCTGGGTGGAGCCTCCTAGGAGGCCTCGACTCTCCTGAAGAGCAGACTGTGAGCCAAGGGGCCTTGAACTTGAGGGTGCCTCAGAACCACCTGGGGGCTGTTGACACAAGAGAGTTGATCCAGCAGACCTCTGGAGGGACCCCTGAATGTGCATTTCTAACAGGGCTCCTGGTCTGGGGACGACACTTTGAGACGCACGGTCTAAGCTAGCAGCATCGGCAGCAGACTGCCAGGGCCACGTCCTGACTTTCTCGACTACTAACCGTGTGAACTCGAGCAGGCCACTCGGTCCCTGCTGCTCCTCAGCAGGTCAGACTGGCTCTATGTTGTAAGAATCGAATGAGAGGAAGCACATCAAGTGCTTAGAACAGGGTCTGGCACTTAGGAAGCGCTCAGTAAAGGCTAGCAGTCACTTATCCCCTCCACCCCACACTCTCCCCAGGCCCTCCCACGGCCCACCCTGCCCCGCCTTGACCCTCCTGCCCCACCCCTCCCCTGTCTGGCATGAAGCAGACCAGGGAGCTGGAGTCAGTATTAGAAACCACAGGCCTCAGCAGTGCAAGAGAAACTTCTTTCCCTGCCAACAATCATCTGAGCACCGTCCTCTTGGCCCCCACCCCTTTCCTCGTGCCAGCTGGAGATGGGCCACAGAAAGACGCTTGCCAGCCATCAAATGCCTTCATCTTACTGGTCAAGATGCTTTCTGAAGAGCTAAAAATTTCCAAAAACCCCTCCTGACCTAACCACCCAGCTCCTTCCTGCAGTGTTTGCAAACACAGCGCAGCATGCATGCTGTGCTCCCCACCCCTCCCCTCCGCCCCAGTCCTCCCCGGGACTGAAGCCCTGCATCTCTGTTTCCCAGGAACTGCCAGCTTTGGGTCGCCTGGGAATGAGAAAAGCAAGGGACTGGTAACGTAAGGGTGGGTCTCCCCTGAGGCCAAGCCTGCTGCAGGCCCTGCACGGAGGCTGGGGTGTGCCATAGGGAAGCTCCCAGGCCACGCCGAGCTGTGGACTCCTGAAGCGGCGGCCTTAGAGTTCCAATGGTTGGCAGAGCCCCTTCAGCACACAGACACCCCCACACACATACACACACATGTGTACACACACACACCTCCATCCTTGCACACCACTCCTCAGAACAGCCCTGAGAGGGACCCCAGATAGCATCTCCTCCCTCCCTGATTCACAGATAAGGACACTGAGGTGCAGAGAGGTCTGACTCACCCAGCCTCTCAGGGTGCAGTGAATGGCAGGACCGGGTTGGCACCGGTCTTGTAAAGCCCAGGGCTGAGCTCACCTAGCAGCCCCTTGGCCCCGCCCCCAGCCAGCCTGCAGGCAGGTCAGCTGGGCACCTCCCTGCGGGCTCTTCCCTTCCTTCCTCCTGAGGCTCAGCTGCAGAAGGAGGGAGCAGATGGAGCCCAGATAGGGACTATCCCCATCTGTCCCCTTCCACTGCCCAGTCCCAGGATAAAACCTGGATCTTAAGGACCTAGGCTTTCCAAAGCGGAGGGCAGCTGATCACAGCCCCACTGGAGGTCTTTCAGAGTGCACCTTGCCTCCAAGCAGCACAACTCAAACCCAGCTCAGGAGCAGGTGGCAGCATTGGGACCTGGTGCCACTTGACCACCGAGTTTTGCTCTTTGAGGGCCCTTCTATTCTAGGAACTCAAACCCAGGAGTCTGGAGCAAGGCAGGGACTGGGGAGAGGCGCGAAGGGCAGAAAATTTAAGGAGGCCTTCATTCTCAGGTTGCTGCAAGTGCATGCGCACAATTCTGAGAGCAATGCCTCCTCAAATCTTGCACCCAGGGCACCTCACTGGCCTCCCTCCTCCTGGCCCTGGCCTGGAGGTACCTTTCACAATGTTACATGATGACAATTACTCATCAAGTGTTAATGCAAGCCTGGGCGTAGTATTAGGTTCTTTGCTTCCATGATCATCAACTCTCATAACCGAACTCATAACCAATGTGCACAAGGTAAGCATTGACCCATTTTACAGTTGAGAAGACTGAGGGTCGCTCAGCTAGTAGGTAAGAGTGCTGGTATTTGAACCCTGCTCCTTACATCTACCCCTTCACGCTCTGTCTCCTCTCCGTGGAGATGACTTCCATTCAGCTCCTCTTAGCCTTAAATCAACTGCCCTCCTGTTGGGAACAAGCTTTCTGAGACTTAAAGACTAATGGTCTCAGGTCCTCCAGAGGAAGAGATGTCTTCAGTACACTTCCATAGGAAGAGGAGGAAACAGGCTACAGCAGGAGAGACTAAGATCAGACATCAGAAAGAACTTCCTGAATGTGACGGGTTGTGAGCCACGGGGTGGATAAAGGAAGCTGCACATCCTTTCTTCAATTTTTTTCCCAAAAACACATGCATGCCCTCTCCAAGCCTGCACGTACCCACCGCCAATTGTGGGGGTCCCAGCAGGGGCCATTTTGCCGAGGCTGGGGGTGGCTGGGATGACTGCTTGGACCTTCACCCTGTAGGACGTGTTGGTGGCCTGCAGGGAGGGTGGGCTGAGAAAAAATGTATCTGTGGGCTGCTGTTTTGGAGGAAGGAAAAGACAGAGGGCCATAGCGGGTAAGGGGGGAGGTGCCCAAGCCTGGGGCTGGGGGGAGGGGCTGGTGCAGAATGCGGACTCAGCCTCCAGAGGAACATTCCGTCCAGAAATTCCTCACACCCTCCACCCTCCACCCCTCCAGCTCTCCCCACTCTTGCCCCCTGGGAGGCCTGGAATCTGGGCAGTTTTTCAGGGAAAAAGGACCCCGTGACATCACATCTACTGCCATGGCAACGAACTGTGAGGTCACGGGCAGCGCTGCCTGATAGGAGGGGAAGGGAGCTGGCGGGTAGGGCTGCAGGGGCTGGAATGTCCTGGGCCCCAGAACCCAGAGCAAGTTATTCCAAGCTCACTTGTTCTAAAAATAGAACCCTAAGCAGATGAAGAGAGGGGGCTGAAAGCAAAAGAGAAGGGCAGGACAGCACCATTTACTGGGCACTTAGAGGGGGCGTGACAAGGCTGGCACATGGCACACCCCGAAGCCTGCCTGGGGGGCACCAACAGATGATAGCAGAAACAACTAGAGCCACAGACCAAGCACTCTGAACCTCTTCTGGCAAATGAGGAAACTGAGTCTCTGGGGAGGCTGGGCAGCTCCATTAGGGCCCAGGTCTGCACCTCAAAGCCTGGGTTCACCCCTCACCACATTTACTTTCCACCGTCCTGGGACGGGGAGCTGATGGGGGCATAAGGGCAAGGGGCTGGAGAAAGGGGAGCAGGGAAGGCTGGACTGGCCAGCGTGGGAGAGGAAGGGGAAGCCAGCAGCCTGGGACCCCCGAGTGTTGGGGTGAAGTTACTCCAGGGACCACATCCTCTTCCAGGCAGGCCGAGGCCACCAGAGAAAAAGAACAGGCTGGATGTGATTAAGTGAAATGTGATGCCTGATTTTCCCTGCACACCACCCCCCACCCCTCCACCCCCGGGGGATGGGCCTGGGCAAGCCCACTCCTGTCCTCAGGCCCTTCTCAATTCACATTCAGGGACCAGCACCCAAGTCCTGGCTAAGGCTGGGCAGCTGCGGGGACACCACCCAACTGGCTCATACACGCTCCCCAGGCTGTCCCAGCCCCGCTGGAATATTTCTTATCCCCTCCTGCCACCTTCCCCACTGGATGCTGCCCTCCTACCTGTCCACCAGGGGAAGTGGGAGTCTGTGTTTCGTGGGCCCTTCCTCCAGGCCTCTCTGGTCACCTTGTCCAGATCCTCCCCAGCCCACACTGAGCACCTACACCAGGCTGATCCCATCTCCCCAGCCCCCCCTCACCATCGAGCCACACCCCACAGCTGGCAGCTGACTCCCCACTCTCAAACCCCGCTGTGGGTCATTTCCCCACTCAAGGACTCATAATGGCTCTCAGTGCTTAGCTCATCAAGTTCAAGTTCCCCAATATGACTTTTGGACTCCTCCCTTAAGTGGCCCCTTCCTCCTCGGGTGGATTCCACCACCTACTCCGCTCTCTCCGACCTGCAGCCTCCTCGCTGCCCACCACGTATACCATGCTTGTTCCCGCCTCCATTTCCACACTCAGGCTGTTCCCGCCAGCATCCCAGCCAGAGCCGCCAAGGTAAGCCAACATTGCTTGGCCCCCTCACCCCCTGGCAAGGACACCGGATTTGCTGGGGCCCTATCAGTCTTGGTAATACGTGCCAAGGCCCTGCCCCTTCTCTGTTTCAGCCCTGCCACCTTCTACAAGGTCCTCTCTCCTTCTTCCCTCCTCTCTTTCATTTGCTCAAATCCTAAACTGGACTTGGAACAGGCCACGGACTTCCTCAACCATCAAAGCACAAACTGATCGCTTCCTTCCCTGGACGCCAAGGCCACCTCTGGTCAGAACACCCTAGTAGCGCACTAATTGTTTCCACAGCATAGTTCTCTCTCTCTTTCCTCCCCCAGGCATGGCTCCCCAGGGCCAACCCTTCACCAGACTGGGGCCTCTGCTAGTGAGGGTCACAGGGGAGGTGGTCAGCACATTCCTGGATGCCCTAACCTCCAGGGACCACGCTCCTTCACAGCGCAGCCCGAGAGCAGGTCCTCAGTGGGTCCTGAGGGCCTCTACCCAGACACTCCCCAGGGAGGGAAGCTTGCATCAGCACCTGCCTTACCTCTGATAGGTGTCAGTGAGTATGTACGCATTCCAGTGACAGACAGCGACTCCCACAGATTGCACCCGTTGGGCCATTTTAGGTGTTAGGAAGCTTTTTCTTTTTTACTTTTTTTTTTAGTTGAAAGAGAGAGAAGAGAGAGAAGCATTGATTTGTTGTTCCAATTATTTATGCCTTCACTGGTTGATTCGTGATTGGCATGTGTCCTGACTAACGACTGAACCCGCAACCTTGGCACATTGGGACGGCGCTCTAACCAATGAGCTACCCAGCTCATCTTTCTTTAACCCAAGCCTCCTCCTCTCTATAAGATCCTCTACCTACTGAGCTCTACTTTGGAGAGCAACAGAAAATAAGCCAATGTGTTCTTCGACATGTTCTCGCTCCCATTCGGCACCTCCCCTCCAATATTTTCCCTCCCTGGACTAAGCCACTCTCGCTGCAACACAACCTGGAATTCCCAACCCCTTGCCACTCTGGGAATCCTCTTTGGGTGGCAATGCCCAGGGTTGGCTCTCTTCTTTGAAAGTCAAGGCTCTCTCAGACTCATCTCTCCTGGCAGAGCTCCATTTTCAAGAATCTCCCAAAGACAAGCACCCATGACCTACTCAGTGCCCTCAGACGAAATTCATTAGGGCCTGGAGTTCAAACTAATTCAAGCAATCACTAGCCACTCTCCAGGATGGAGAGCAAGAAGGAGTGCCAGCCTGAGAGGCCCCACACCTTTCCTGGTGTCAGGTAACTCACAGCCTTTCATCTTCCACGAGGCAGCAAGGTGCCCTCTTGCCCACATCTGACATGGGGGCTTCTTGATCATGTCATTTGAAAATTTAGGGCCACCACCTCGCACCCATTAGTAGCCCTATCATAGAAAAAAACATAAAAAAGAGTTTTGGTGAGGATGTGGAGAAATTAGAACCTTTGTATATCATCGGTGGGACTACAAGGGTATATAGGCACTGTGAGAAACAATATGGTAGTCCCCCCCAAAAATAGAATGACCAGAGAGTCCAGAATTCCCCTTGTGGGCATGTGCCAAAAGAACTGAAAGCAAAGACTCAGAGAGATATCTACATACTCATGTTCATAGCAGCATTACGCACAACAGGTAAAATGTAGAAGCAACCCAAGTGTCCTTTGACAGATGAAGGGGTAAGCAAATGGTGGCCTATACTCACAATGGAATATAACAGCCTCAAAACTGAAGATCCTGACACACGCCACAACACGGACAAACGCTGAGGACATCACACTAAGTGAAATAAGCCAGTCATGAGGGAACAGACATTGTACGATTTCCCCTTCTGTGCGGTGCTGGGAGTCAGAACGGGGGGGTTGCCAGGGGGAGGGGAAGAGGCAGTCATGGTTCAAAAGGCACACTCAAAAATGCTTAAGATGGTGAATGTTATGTGCATTTTACCACAATAAAAATATAGTTAGTATTTATTTTAACTCTCGGGGCCTCAGTTTCCTCATATTTAAGAGCGGATTTGACTAGATAGCATTGAAGGTCCTCATACTTCTGTGACTCCATGCCTGATCCACGCCCACCTGTGTTCTAGAAGGCCTGGCTCTGGCAGCAAAGAGCCCCACGGCTCCAGCTAGACACTCAGAAAACGTTTGTTGGTAGAATGGATAGACAGACCCTCCCCTAAATCCCAGGCCCGCTAGCAAACAGAGAAGCGAGACAGGGGAGCTCATGGCTGGTGACGTTTAGAGAAGAAATCCCAAAATCCTGAAATCCACCCAAATTGTCAGGAATTGACATCAGCACAGGCACCAGGGCCCCTGGGGAGAAAGCAGAACCAGGAACCCAAACCCCACTCGGTGGGATGGTGAACCAGTCACCGAGCCTTTCTGTGCCCTGTGCTGCTCTGCACCTTGTGCTGTTCCTGCCTAGACTTCCTTACGAGTCACCACAGGCTCCTGTGGCCCCGGGGTCAGGGGAAGGGCTTGGAAGACCACAGGTGTTGTACGAGTAAGAGTGCCATTTGTCATTATCAGTGGCTATGAGGGTGGACCCTGAGGTGCCAGACGGCTGAGTCGAAATCCCAGGTCCCACTCTGAATGTCTCTGTGGTCGGAGGCCTCAGGTCCTCCTCTGTGATGCTGGATGATCACAGCACCTCTCTCCCACATTGTGGTGAAGAATGCATGAGCTGATTTTTGTAAAATTTTCTGAACACGGGTGGGCAAACAGAAAGTTCCATATGAGGGTTAACTTTCCCTTATTGTTCTCAGTCCTACTATAAGTGAAACTCACCCGGCATTCCCATTCCCCATGGGCCCGCTCTTCCTACAGACACCCTACCCTGACCTCCGACTCACAAGGACATTTCGAGTACCCTCCATGGGGCCAGCCCATCTCCCCCAGTCCAGGTCCCGTGGGTGCTAGGTCGCATGTGCAGAAGGGCTCAACCTCGGTGGCCACTCCATTTGGCTATCACCCTTGGGAAGTTCCTTTGGATTCTTATTTTTCAGAAGCTGAGAAAAGCTGCTTCAGCTCTTTCCAAGGATCAGGAGTGTCCGTAGCAAACAAGGCCTCTCCCCTCTCCATCCTGCCCCCACCCGGGGACCCCACAGGAGGGAGGTGACCCTAGGACCCTTCTACTCAAGGCCTTAGGCAACATCTGTTGAGTAAGAGACAAAAACACTGGTTGAAGATTAAGCCACTTTGCCCTGGCTGGCCTGGCACAGGCTGGAAAATGTGTTTGGCTGGCAGGGGCCAGAGGCTGGGCCAAAATTCTGTGCTCAGGGACGATGGTCCTGATCCTGGGGGGGTTAGGATTTAAGCAAGATGGGTGAGCTGGGGACCTAGAGAAAACATGACAGATAGACAGACAGACAGACAGACAGAGTGAGGCAAGAGGTAGAGGGCTGGGAGGGCTGAGCCCAGCCCTGCAGAGGCTGAAGGGCAGGCAGAGAATGGAAAAGGAAGGAAGAATACAGCCCACCCTTTCCTCCCTCTTGTGAACCTGCTTGGAGCGCTTGCCTCGCCTGCTGTGAGGAAACAGGTGCTGAGTGCTCTCAGGGGGGAGCCAAACTTTCTCCCCTTTCCCCTGGGCCACTTTCCCATTCCCTGGGGACAGTACAAGCTCCCAGCTGGAGGCAGGCCCCCCAGCAAGCCCCCACCACCCATCAGCTGTCTCGTTTATTGAGCACCTAATCTGTACCAGGCATCCGGCCAAATGCCTGTCTTTCAGTTACTCAATAAACATGTGTTGAGTAACTATTATGTGCCAGAGAGGATACAGCAATGAACACAACACATAAAGATCCCTGGTCATGGATGTACATGGGGCTGTGGGGGGGCCTCTTAAACAAGTCAGTAAGACACACAGCTTATCAGATGGTGACGCATGCTGGGGGTGGGGCAAAGAACGCAGGGAAGGGAGAGAGGATTGATGGGGAAGGAAAATGCTGACACCGAGTAAGACCTGGGGGAAGGCAAGAGCCCTGAGCGCATCTGCAGGAAAAGCATTCCAGACAGAGGCAATAGCACAAGCAAAGGCCCCAAGGTAGCATGCTGCCTGGTATGTTCAAAGAGCAGCAAGAAGGGCGAGGTGGCTGGAGGAGAGTGAGCAAGGGGGAGAGCTTCCTGAAGGAGATGGGGTCAGAGAGAAAACCTGTCTGTGGGGCTGTGCAAGCCAATGGGGGAACCTTGGGCTTTACTCCACGTGAAGTGGGCAGCCACTAGAGGGTTCTGAACACACATTAATTCAATGGGTCAATTTGCTCCTTTTATTCTCTTAACCTTACAAGGTAGGTACCACTTCTAACTCCCAATCTGCAGAGGGGAAACTGAGGTCCAGAGAGCTTAAGTAGTGTGTCCAAGGTCACATTCCTAGGACCAGGGAACTGGGACCCAGAGGGAGGTAGTCAAACTGCCCCGCCCTTGACCTCTTTTGTGGGGGTAGTTCCAACTCAAGTGGGGAAACCTCTGGGAGCACAGTCTGGCACAACAGCCACTTCACCACCAGGTGGCTGACCCAGCCTCCGTGAAGGTCAGGGCCTGCAGCACGGGTGGGACACATCCCGGGGATGAGAAGACTCCAAGGTCTCACTCAGGCAGGAGCCCTTCCTGGTACTAACTGCAGTTCCGTCTGCTGGAGTGCCAACCCAGGCCCCCTTCCTCACATAAACAAACCTCATAAGACTCCCAGCGGCCAGGCATCTGGCTTCTGCCAGGAGATCCCTAAACCCCAGACCCCCTCCCCCAACCCCCTGCCATCCTAGACCAGCCAAGGACATTCTGTTCTCGGGGGCAAAGTGGCAGTGGAGCTTCAATGATGAGACATCCACTCACCCCACCTGACCCCTCCCACCGGCCCTCCACGGTGTCCCTCCGAAATCCCAGAGAGATTTCTCACCAGCAGCTCCAAGCTGCATTCTGGCCTCATCCCTGCAGCGCTCACATCCCCTTACCCCCTGCTGTTGTCAGATGTCCTTCAACTGGGCAGTACGCAAATAACACCCCATATCTGGAGCAGCACAGCTGGGCAGAGCTGAGGCCCAGAAGGGTTTGGGCCCAGTGAGACCAGGGAGGAAGGGTCCCTGCTAAGAGGGAAATACGCCGCAGGACCTGGGCCCGACGTGCACACAGCGGTGGTGCCACTCTGGGTCCAGGGGGTGTCTAAGAGTCATAAGCACTTTCACGTACTTTTACTTCATTCCACTAATGACCCGAAATGGAGAGAATACTTATCAGCAGTGAGAAGACTTTCGAGCATCTGGTTCTACCCATCCTTTGACAGAAAGGGAAACTGATGTCCAGAAAGAAGGCAGGACAGGGCCATTGTCACACAGCAAATGGGTGTTGGAGAGAAGGAGACTAGGTGGCCAGACTGAGATTCCAGTATCCAGACTGAGCAGGTCACTGCACAGGTGTGCAGACACTGCCCATGACACCCTTGCCCTTCCCCCCGACCTCCACCCACATCAGGGTCATCACTGGCCCCTCTGTACCAGTGGGTCAGATTGTGACCACAGGGGCCCTCCATGCCACACCCCCCCACACACAGGTGCACACTCGTGTGCCCACACCTGCAGGCATGCAGACCAGAGCCCTCCTCCAGCCGTCAGGACCCTGCCTGCCTCCCGCAGAGGGTGAGGGGCAGGAGGGACCTCTGAAGGGTAGGAAAGCAGTGATGGGACAGGAGGCAAACACTGCCAACATTCCAAATCAGCCCAGCTGGGATCAGTCTGAAGCAGTCTGTTCCCTGCAGCCCACAACTCACAGGGGCCCTGCCCCCATCCTTGCTTTTCTGGAAGCCCCACTGGGGAAGGGAAGAAGGAGTAGAGGACATGGAGAGGGAGCAGAAAAACAAAGCCAGCCCAAAAGCTTGGAGTTGGAACAGGCCACCTGAATGAGAGCAACCGCCCAGGTAGATAAACTCGGCAGGTCATGCCACCCATCTCCCTGCCTCCAGCCGAAGGGCACCTGACCCAGAGCCGGACGGGTGAAGGAGATGCCATGCCCTGGTCCTGCAAGCCGCAGGACAACAGGCACCTGGCCAGGCCTACAGACAGGCAAGATGCCCTTTTATGGGTTTTTCCTAGGGCTCTCCAGATTGAAATAAGAGGCCCTGCATCCCATCAGAAGGGACTTCATGACTCATTTCCTCCCAGTCCAGCTTCAGCTTCAGAACAAGGCCCCCTCCTTTCCCTTACTTAATTACCCAGCACCCTTGGGGGCTACCAGCATGCCTGGGTCTGAAGTAAGCTGCAGATGGGAGCAGAGTGAAGAGGGGAGGAGGGACTGGCAGAGTAGGGAACGGACTGTCACTCACCACCAATTCATGGTTGGATGGAGGAATGCAGGGGGCAGCCACCTGTGGGAGGAACAGAGAAAAGCAAGGTTAGCATCTTTCATCCCCACAGAAAACCAGGGCCTCCTGAGATCATTCCTACAGCTGCACCTCCATGCTAGACCCCCTTTCCTCCACTCACACACACTGACACTGTAGTTTTCAAGTTCACTGGAAGACCGTGGCAACGTGGAAAAATGCTTAGGCAATATTGCTCGAGGGGAGGGGGGCAGCAGAAGGCAAAAGTGAAATGTATATCACCAGTTTTAAATTCTGTAAAGAACAGGCAGATGCTAAAAGACTGAAGGTCAATGAACCAGGATTTTCCTAACAGGGGTTATGTGGTAACGAAAATGAGATTTTTTTTTTTCTTTGCTCTAGTTTTCTAAATTTTATGCAATATGGTAAGATTTGTTTTAAAAAAATTTTAAACACGTTTAAGACCTCTAGAAAAGGAAGCGTCACCTCCTTCACCCTCCTCAATGACAAGGCATCGCACCCAAAGGTCAGAGCTGCAGGCAGCTGGCAGCTTCCCAAAGCATGTGGGAAACAGGTTGGTGAGGGGCCCCTGCCAGCTCTTCCAAAGAAAGCCGCCACATCACTAATAAATGTGGAAGGCCTTGAGAGCTGAAAGCACCCTGCATGGGTGAGCTATTATTTTATCATCATCCTCATTTTCTTCTCTGGTTGGGGGAGGGGGCGGGAGGTGGCAACTGGGGCCTCCAGACAGAGGGAGGGGGGAGGAGGGGGGAGGAGGGAGGGCTGGATTGCTCCCTACCCTAAGATAACACCCCTCAGCCAGGCCAGGCAGCCAACCCTCTACCCTGACAATTAGCAGGGGCCTTTATCAGCGACTCAATGTGTTCCTTTTTTCTAGCTGGGACACGTTTTTCTTGGAGCTCATACCTCAATCTTGGCTCCAATTCCTGACCCGAGCACCAGGCAGGGGGCCCACAGAAGGAACAAAGGGGGAGGCTCTCCCTGGGGCACAAGGGTGTCTGGTCACAAGCTGTGGATGGCCAAAGGGGAGGTGGCTGTCTCCTCCGAGAGTGAGCAATGCCCCGCCCCAGGGGGGCAGCGATGGTAACAGCCCACAGTCTTCGCTGGGGCTGGCTATTCACAGAGGCTGCCCTTAGCCAGGCCCTCCCTCCACCTAACCCCGTTCTGTCATCTGACCAGCCTAAGGGATCCCCCGGCTTGACACACCAGCCCAGAAGGGGACAACACCCACATGACAGTGTGCCCTGACCTCTGGAAGGATGGAGAGGCTGGGAGGCAGCGTCTCTGGTCCCTGACTCATGCTGCAGTCATGCTGCAGACTCGCTGCCCACCCGTTCTCCAGCACAGAGTCCACCACCCTGTACCCAACAGTGCTCCAGGACTGATGGGAGAATCACATATGAAGCCAAAAGAAAGGAAGAGCTAACATGTACATATGTGAATACGTACTTGTATGACAGGCATTATTATCAGTGCCATTCCCAAGTTAACTCACTTGATTCTTCCAACAACCCAACAAGGTAGTTACTATTAAACATCTGGCTGAGGTGCAGGGAGCATACAGAAGGTACACACTTGCCCAAGGTCACACAGCTGATCAGTGGCCTGGGTGGGGTGGAGGGTGCCTGGAGAACAGAGCAGAAGGAAGGGAAGGCCCCAGGGGTGGCTGTGGCCTACAGGGCCCCCTGCCTGCCTTTCCCACCAGACAAGGTCTCAGCCAGGGGGACCCTGCCCTCTCTGCCAGGCACTTTCAGGACAGGAGTCCTACATCTGGTCCTGGTCTCCCCTCTCTCTCCCCCCCATCCCACAGTCCCAAACCCCACTCTGGAGCTTGTAGGCTTCACCAGATTAGACCAGGCCCCCAGTATCGTTCCCCCACCCCAGTCCTGCTGTCACCCACGGACAGTGTCTGACCCACATTCATTCTTCATTACACGAGGGTGGCTCTCCACTCTCCACTTGGGGCTGGGGTTGGGGAAGTGAGGGGGACACAAATACATTTTGAGGCAACAGCAGAATGAACAGGTGTCCTCAGAGACAAGTAGGAGGGACTCTCTCCCAGCACCACTCTAAGGCAGTGGAAAGAAGGGACCTCAGAGGCAGAGACAGTCCCTAACGCACAGTCCCTCCCCGAGCATTCAGATCTGAGGGGCAGCAGCCGACCCCGGGGCAGAGGGCCTGGTGCCTGGGTGCCCCCAGCAGCCCCCTCCACCCCCACCCACAGCTGTGCATTCCAGCCAGCTTGCTGGCCAGCCCACTAACTTTGTTGTGTGTTTCCATGTTTCTTCTCTCTCTCTCTCTCTCTCTCTCTCTCTCTCTCTCTCTCTCTCTCTTTTTTAAGTAAAGAAATGTTTCCTTAAAAGGCTCTCTCCTTCCCTCCGGCACCCTGGCCCCCAGCCACCCTCTCAGGAACCTGGAATGTGCCAGGGAGAGCCAGGGCCCCCTGCCACTCTGTGTCCTGTGCCCTATGGCTCCACACTCCTGGTGTCAGCAGGGACCACTCCCACTGCCCCGTGGGGACCCAAGCAAGAACCCTCCCTCTACAAAGGGGGCAGGCTCAAGGGTGTCTGCAGGGGCTCTGGGTGCCAGCCCCATCATCCATGCCTGTCCCCAAGGCAGGCTGCACAGGATGCAGGGCTCACACCCAGGAGGTCAGCCCCAGGAGGTGGCTCCTCCATGGTGGACCTCCAACGTCCCATCTACACACTAGGGGCTAAGCAGGCCCGTGGCTCAGTCTTTCAACTCTGAAAATTCTAAGTAACAACAGAAATAGCAGCACAGCCCATAATCCCAACACACTTGCGGTGGGCCAGGCGCTGTTCTTCACTCTCTGCCTAAAGTAACTCTCCAATTCTCACAACAACCCTGAGCACCCATTTCATGGATGAGGAGACTGAGGCACAGAGTAGTTAGTAAGCTGACTGACAGAGCAGCCAGGATGCACACCCTGCAGCCTGGCTCCACACAGGCACATGCTCCTGCCCCCTCTGTCCTCTCTGCGGGCTCTCCTGCAAACACTGATTCCCACAGGGCCATTCACAACGACAGCAGTGACAAAGAGCATGGAGGGCAGCCATGTGACCAATACTGTCCTGAGCCCTTTCCTTGGACTCAGTGGACTCTAATAAAAAATGTATGCGGCAGGTACCATTATCATCCATCCCCATTTCACAGGCGAAGAACCTGAGGCACAGAAAGGCAACAATTTGCCCAAGGCCAGTGCTGCTAGCAGTCTCCCCCAGAGTCCATGAGGCAGAGAGCTGGGGGAGCAGCTGTGAGGTGAGTGTTTCCAGGCCCAGACCAGGGCGATGCCTGGCATTCGTCAGTCCCCACCAGTATGTTCTGAACTGCTAAAATCCCTGGGCACAACGCCAACAACAACGGGGCACATCCCTGGGGCCCCACCTCCCCACCCCAGGACGTGAGGGTCTAAAGCGCCGGATGGCACCCAGCCCAGGCAGGGAGCTCCCTGCATGACCTGAGGCCTCTCTGCTCTCCACTGTCATTCTGTACCCACCCTCCTTGTCCAGGACCCAAGGCCACATGTAAGGGTGGGCTCCTCTCAGTCCTGGCTCTGTTCTTCATCAGGGCCTCTGTACATGCTGTTCCCTCTGCCTGAGATGCTCTCAGCCCAGCCGTGAGCATAGCTGGGTCCTTCCTATCCTTCTGGCTTGGGCTGAGATGTCACCACCCCCTCGAGGCCCTCTTGGACTCCATTAAGTTATACACACACACACATGTGCACATGCGTACACCTGTGTGCACATGCACACACCTGTATCTCTGCCTTGACAGACCTCATTACAGTTTGTAATTACAGATGTTTTTGTTTCCTGGTCTGCAATCTGTTTTCTCCTCTAGAAAACAAGTGCCAAGAGGCAGGGAACACGCCTTGTTCATCACACTAGTCCCAGCACATAGTAGGTGCACACTAAATAACTGTGGAAAGATGAAAGAGACTCAAGGCCTGAGGAAGGGAGGCACATGTAATCACCAGCAGTAAAATCCACTGCCATCTGCTAAGCACCTACTATGCACTGGGCAGGCGGCTGATCCTGCCATATGCCTGACCTCTCTGAGGTCCTCCAAACCCGCAGAGTCAGTCATTTTCCTGCCATCATACAGATGAAGAAAAGGAGGCTTAAAGGTCACGACAGTTGCCCCTGGCCAATCAGCTGCCAGAGGCGGGGCACAGGTGAAATCTTGGTCTAAGTTCTCCACGTGTTGCTCTTTGCAGAGTAAGCAAAAGCCCAGGGGCCGCTGAGCACTGCCCCCGCCACCTCACTGCTGTGCAAATGGCAGGCCTGGTCTCCAGCTGGGTGACGCTCTCATCCTCAGGTCTCGGGAAACCCCCGACTCCCAACCTTGCCCAGCCTTCCAGAGGGGCTCCCCACACCGGCACCTGTCTGGCCCCTGGAGCTAGACAAGACAGCCTTGCCCCCACACCAAACTGGAACAACTTGTCTCTGAAGCCAGCATTTTATACAATCCTGAGCTGAAAAATTCTTTTTCCCCCTAGCTTTTTCTGGCCGTGTGTGTGTGTGTGTGTGTGTGTGTGTGTGTGTGTGTGTGTTCAAATGTACACAACACAGAACTGACTGTGTGTGTTCACCACGTCTGAGTATACAATTCAGGGGCATTCAGACACAACGCCGTGCAACCGCTGTCACTGCCGATCTCCAGAACTTCTTCATCATCTCAAACAGAAACCCCGCCTCCATCCATCAAAAACCCCCATTCCCCTCCCCTCTCCCAAGCCCCGGGAACTTCTAATCCACTCTCTGTCTCTATGGACTTGCTCATTCCAGGTACCTCATATAAGAGGAAGCATACAGTATTCGCCTTTTTGTTTCTGGCTTGTTTCACTTAGTGTTAAGGGCTGAATCATGTGCCCCCCAAAAAAACTCACCTGTTGAAGCCCTGACCCCCGGGACCTCAGAGCATGACTGTATTTAGAGACAGGGCCTTTAGCGAGGTGCCTAAGTTCAAGTAGACGTCCTGGCTGAAGAAGTGCAGCAGTTCTGACATTTTCTACTGCTCGCTGTGCACCAGCACTGGGTACATTATCCTTCCCCCCTCGCGGCCCCCCTGAGGTAGGTCATTCGTCTCCTCATCTTACAGGAGCTCAGGCTGTCCCCCCAAAACCCTGCGAGACCCGAGACAGCACAGCTACCAAGTGACAGTGCCATTGCGGGGTCTGCCTGATTCCACTTTTCCCAGCGTGCCACCCGCCTCCACGTCCAGGCAAGGCACACACTGCGGCAGGGGTGCTGGGGCTATAAGAGCACAGGGAGCGCTTGGGGGTCCCGGCGGGCTCCGTGGAGAAGGGGGCACCTGAGGCAGGCCTCCAGGATGCATTGCTTTCAAGTGTCTACCCTACATGTCACCCGCTGGTCTCATGAGCTCTGTGAAGGCAGGAAGCCCATCGGTCACTCACATCGAGAAGCCCCAGAGCCTTGCTCAGAGCCTGGTACTCCGCAGGTCTGTAGAAAAGGTTGGAAAGGCAGAGATGGGGAAAGGGCATTTCAAGATCCAGCCTGCTTTGCCCGATGACTGAGGGGAGAGCCACCCTGTCTGTGAATAGTCCGGCACCACCAAGTTGACATTGTGAGTCCGTGGGGCCCTCTCACATGATCAAGGTATGGAGGTGGGAACACTGCACATGTAAAGAACCCCGTCTGGCTGGGACACAGAGTGGGGTAAGGGAAGGAAGAGAGGGCACTGAAGGGCATATTCAAAGAGATGAAGAAAGAAGGCTGGCAGCAAACTCTTTCCGGGCTGGACCGTGGGCAACTTAGAATGCCCAGCAACGGATTTAAGACTCTTGGCTGCTGGCACTGGGGAACCATGCAGGTGCCGGAGTGGGAGAGGGGTGGGGAGAAGGGCAGAGTGGGGAGCAGGAGGCCTGGGGCCCACAGACAAGGGGCCATCAGGTACCCTAGAACCTGGAGGCCTTCATCCCCATCCCAACAAAACACACATTTGGGCAGATCCCCCCTCCAGCCTCTACTCTCCTCCCACACCCAGGGTTGGTAGTCCCCAACTGTGCTTCCTGCCTTTTGCACAGAACAGCCCTACACTTGGCTTTGCATGCTCACCCTCTGGGCCACACTCAGGGAACCTGTAACCAAGACATAGTCATCTTCTGAGCCCTGGTCACGGAGGCTACACCAGGGTGGCCAAGAATAATGCAGACAGTGATCGCAGAGGGATCCAGCCTGCATTTCCTGATGACTGAGGACAGAGCCACCCACATTATGAGTCCACTGGGCTCTATGAAGAAGACCCCAGCAGCCTCTGTGAGCCAGGCCAGGGCAGGGTGGGAGGCCCAGACAAGGGGACAGGGATTGGCTTGGGAAGCAAGTGGGAGGCGAGTGTGCACCCCTTCAGGACCTGAGGGTGCTCAACAGTCAGGCAGCCACAAAGGGCCCTTGGCCTTGGGGAGGTAGAGAGGCAAGGCCAAGGCCAAGGGCCCTAGAGGCAGAGCCCCAGACTGGCTCCAAGACACTGCCCTCCCTGGCTGAGCATCCGGCCCTGGGCAGAGGGTCCTGGCGAAGAGGTGGCCACTGTGCTGGCTCCATTTCCTCCCCAGAACTGCGCCCTCCCTTCCAGGCAGCCTGTCCTCACCAGAGCTTGCTCCCGGCCTGCCTGGCTGTTTCCTTCCCTTATATAGAGTTCTGTGCAGGACCAGGAAAGGAAGTGCATCGAGTTCCTGGAGGCAAGAAGGGGCCTGTTCCCAGGGACACCTCAAGCTGAGCAAAGAGGGAGAAAGGCATGTCCCGGCCCAAAGTCCCCTTCAGAGGGTGATCCAGGGTTCTGAGAGGGGCCGGGCAATAACCACAAGACACAGGTGGGGCTCGTGGGGCCACTGGGAAGCACCAGCAGGGGTGAGAAGGCGGAGCCGGGCCCAGGACTTGACTTGTGTCCACGTCCTGGAGCCGCAGACCTACCCCCACCGTGCCTCCAACTGGGCACCCCAGCTTAGCCACGAACAACCACCCTACTCCCCCCAGCTCCGGTGTTCCAAGGTTGTTAAGCCAGAAACCAGAATGTCGGCCTTGACTCGCCCCCCCTCCTCCCGCGCTGCCCCCCCCCCCAGCCTGGACAATCCCTCTGCCCAAATCTCTCTCCCAGCCACCCGAAACCCCAGTCGCCTTAATCGCAGAGATTACTGCAACAGCCCTCAGCGACACGTCACCTCTCCCTCAGTCCGCCCTGCCCCACTCATCGAGTCTGCACTCAGCGCCAGGGAACTATTTCTAAAATGCACATCGAGTCGGGTCACTCTCTGCCTGAGTCCTTCCGTGGCTCTCAGCATCGTGGGATAAAATCCAGACGCCTTAATATGGTCCTCACGGTCCTGCAGGACCTGGCTGTGGCTCTCTTCCAGTCCCGTCCCTCACTCTCCGCCTCAAGGCCCTCACTCCAGCCAGAGAAAACCAGTGTCAAGTTCACTCTGATTCCACAGTGTACACTCTGAGGCAGGGGCTATCAGCACATTTCCCAGATAAGGAAATGAGGCTCCAAGAGGCCACGTGCTTGGCCCAAGGTCACACAACCAGTGAGTAATGGAACAGAGCTCCACTCTGGTGGCACCCCCAGCCTCAGCTCGGCCCCGGACCACCCCAGCTGGCCCAGCTCAGGGCCACAGGAAGAGTCTCAGCGAGTGTGTGTCCTTTGAGGTGGGTGGGCAGGGGAGATGTCAGGGTAGGGAAACAGGGAGGAAGACAGTCAGCTGGGCCCAGAGTGCACTCGGCAAAATGCAGAAAGCAGGTCAGAGAGGCAAGTCATGGCCACACTATGCACGGCCTGGAGGGCCAGGCCAAGGCAAATGTCCAGGGCCCTGGAAGAGCCTGATGTCACCAAGACCAGTGAGAGAGGACCTGAGTGAGGGGCAGGGCTGGAGGCCAGGTGGCCAGCCTGGAATAGGCAGCTGCCTCCAAAGGGAGACATGAAAAGGCTGCAGCTGGGGCTAGGAGCAGAGGCAAGAGGTACTAAGAGAGCAACCAGAGAGGAAAGAAGATGGAGGAGAAGCCGGCAGCACTGCGGGGCCCAGCCTGGAGGACTCGGAGGAGAGGGCCTCTGTTACACAGGCGGAGGCATAGAACAGGCGGCCTTACATGTTGGCTTCAGAGCTGCCTTCTCTGAGATCCAAAGAACAGGGGAAACCTCAGCCCTTCCTCCTGCCTGGAGAGGGGACATTGGTTCTGAGGCAGCGAGTTGGGGGACATGGCCATCAGCACGGGCAACACAGCTTCTGGGAAGTTCCTGAAAGGATCTGGTCAAGGAAAGGACTGTGGTCTGTGGTCAAGGTTCTCGCGGAACAGCGGGCACGGGAAGGAGACCGGCCTTCCTGCAACAATATTCAGTGGGGCGCCCTTGGTGCCCGGTTCCCAGCCAGGGAGACAGAAATGGGTAAGAACGGCCTGGCCCCGGAGAGGCACCTGTGGCCCAGTGGAGAGGGCAGGCTCGTAAACAGAGAATTATAAAGGGGCCCGGGAACTGCTGCGCTGGAAGTGTAAGGAGGGCTATTATTTCACTGGGGTTCAAGTCCATCTGTTCTTCTAGAAATTACACCCAGAGGAAGACTGCCCACCCCACCCCTCCCCCTTGCTCCCCGCTGAGGGTTTCTGTCTCTAGATGAGACTCTTAAGGGACTGAAGTCGTTGACCTTGAGCTTTGCTATGACAGAAAGGCAGGAAGGATGCATGAGAAAAAAAGTCTAAGCGCCGGGGGAAACCCAAGAAGGCAAAGGGCTCAGGAGCTGCTGTGGAGGGAGCGGTGGGTGAAGGAGAGGAGATGCTGGAGCCAGGCCCCAGACAGAGAACTCCAAGGCTGGAGGCCACACCTAACCCCACAGGGACATTGGAGGGTCCCCTTGCCTTCTTAAAGTGGACTGGAGTCTGCTCGCCGGCCAGGGCAGTAATGGCCTGCAGGCCTCTCCCTCACACACGTGCTGGTGCCTTGCAAACTGCAGGTGTTCAAGGCCCTGTTTCCGAATCTCAGAGATGCCATTGCTTGTCCAGGGCCCCATCGATTAGCTAACAGCTTTTGAGGGATAAAAATGCTGCCAGAAAGGTACTCTTCAATGTTAAGATGCACTCCAATTTCAGAAACATTAAAATGTTAGGAAAAAAAAAAAAGACAGCTGGGATTTGAAGCCCCACCTTAAACTTCTGTTAGTCCTTCAGACTCCCTAAGCTGCCCACCACTGCCCTATACTCCTGACCATCAGGAAGTCCTTCCCAAAGTCTACCTGTCTCCTTCTTTAAAGATTTAAGGCTGGCCAAGGGAAAGAGCGGGGTGAAAAGCAAACCCAACTCCATCTGACCCAGGAAAAAAAAGGGATCCTTGAGGATCCCTTATCCTCAAGGCCCATCTGGGGCCTTTACGTCCCCAAACTCCTAAAGGGCATTTCGCCCCATCACCTAAGCCCAGACCTCTCTGAATCTAACCCAAACCCAGCACCTGGGAGCAGGTTCAGTTCAGAAAGACCCTAACCCCTTCCGTTCATGGGTCCTCATTTCCAGATCCTAAACTCACGGTCAAGCCATGCGTTTTCAACCAAAAGGCAAGAGGCGTGATAGAAAAAGCCCCAGACTGGGAGTCAGGCATGGGCTCAAATACCACTTTGCCGCAGACCGGCCATTCAAACCGTATTGAACCTCCTGAATCTCGGTTTCCTTACCTACCGAAGCGGGGTAAAGAGACCGACTTGGCAGAGTGGTTGCAGGACTAAATAAAGCTGGCTGAGATGACACAAATCCAAATGCCTGGAACACAGCACACGCTCAGTAAACATCAGTTCCCTTCTGTTCAGGCCAGACAGTACCACTGCCCTTCTCGGTGCCTCAGCGGCCTCATTTACCGGGCAGTAAACTGCATGGTACGTACTCGGCGCCAGGCTCTGTTCTAAGTAGTTCATGTGTCCCGACTCATCTAATCCTCACTTCAATCCTGTGAAAAGGTTCTGTTCTTATGCCCACTTTACAGAAGGAAACACTAAGGAACAATAACAGAATGAGAAGAGGCTGTTAATTTCCAAGGCCCCGTCTATACCATAAGTCAGAGCTTGGAACAGTATAATCCAAACCAAAAGACTCCCACCAAAAAAAAAAAAAATTCCCACCTTTTTTTCTGAGCACCTGACAGGGCCTAAGCGTCAGTATCTGAAAATTCACGCATGTAGCAAACTCCTGGGCCCCAGATGGCAGCAACAGGAGCAGTGAGTGTGGTCATTCTGCACAATTAGTGCAAGTCAGGGGCCGGTGTTCTGGAAGCCCACCTGCTCTGAGAGACTATGCCAAGAGCCCCGGAAGCAGGAGGTCCCCAGGGTTCGGCAGCCCAGCCGCCTGGTGCTCCTTTAAATCCATCTGCGGCCCCGTCTCAGGAAGCCCCCGCTCTCTCCCAATTAGCAGGCAGCAGAGACTTGAAGCGAAGCCAGCACTGATGGCCAGGGGAGGCCTGGCTGTCACAGGCATTGTTCGTCTCCTTTTGACGCATATCCACCCCCGTGCAATGTTTCCTTGTTCCCCAGGAGGACCTCCGAGAGGCATGCATCTGAAACCCGGTTGGGAGGGAAGCGGGGTGGAGGGCGGGGCGGCAGAAGACCTGGCTCTATCTGGCTCTGAAAATGCAGGCAGATATTAAATGGACAGGAGAGAAAGCTTACATCGGATAGAAACACACTGACCCAGAGATACTGGCAGGGTGCACACACATGGTTCAGATGCCCCAAGGCACACAGAGCGCACAGCAGCAGGACCACTGCCAGGTCCAGATGCAAAGTCACTGCCTGGTGCTCTCGGCCCCACCCCAGGCAGAGCCGCATAGACAGGAACACAGCAGCCCCACCAACACACCCACTGGTGGGGCAGTCTGCGTGGCCCTGAGCACAGTGGATTTCAGGAAGCGCTAGGGGGAAGTGACAAAGTGACCCACAAGGGCAGAATGGGGTAGGGCACAGCATGAACCAGCAGAGCTGGGGGATTTGAGCCTGGAAGCACACCCAGATTACCCACAGAGGCCTGTCCACCCACTGCGGCCGGGCAAGGGACAAATTCCCTTTGGTTTCAACAAAGCCACCTGAGCCCTGCGCATCCTTCTGCAAGAGCAGGTCAGGGGTAAAGCACATTCATGGAAGCTGGGTGGCAGGTGGCAGACACAGGATGGCAAGTGTACAAACCATGGGGCGGGCCTGAGAGTGGATAAACATCCTGAAAATTATGGGCATGCCGCAGGAACTTTAGGGGTGGAAGTGGTGAAGAGGGGGCAAAACAGAGTTTAGAGCTGCGGCACAACCCTATTATTTTAATGCCTACCGTGTAGCATGTACTTCAGACACGGTGTCACATGCAATCCTTTCAACCCTGTGCAACAGGCAGTACTCCCTTGTCCCATATGAGGCCACTGAAACTCAGTGAGAAAAAGCACGCTGTTCAAGGTCACACAGTGATGACCGGTTGGGCAGCAACTTGAACCCAGGACAGCCAGGCTGTGAACTCTACTCCCACAGACAAACCAAGGCACCTGGGAGCTTGGAACACAACATACAGCTTCCGTGGGACCTAGCGGGTGTGGAGGGATAGATGGTGGGAGGAACTAATTCGGAGAGGCCCTCTCTGTGGGGGCAGGGGGGCATGGGTGTGGGCCCGGGACCCCCAACTCCTAAGGAAGGCAAGGACAGGGGAACTTATGCTGCTGTGACTCAGTGGCTGGGCCTCTGAGGAGCATTTCCGGAGCCGCAGACAGCTCTGCACAGTCTAGGAGCCACCTGCCCAGCAGAGACACTGAGCCATTACTCACGACGGTTACTCACTCTTCTCTGTGCCCCACACCCCAGCACATCACTTACTCCCACTCTGTTCCCTGAGAGTGGCCAAGGGGGAGCCAGCAGATCGGCCTGGTTCCCTCCCTGGCTCCACTAGCTCCAGTCCTGCCAGCTCAACTTGGACAGAGACCCCAGAGGTTCTGGCCAGCTCAACCCTAACAGCTGTTACCCCAAACTCTGTTCCAGGAAGCGGGCTGGCTGCATGAAGGAACAGTTACTGTGCAATCCCAGGGCTGGATGGGACCTCCCAGCAACTCAGCTGTCTTCCTGGCAGATGCTAAAGGCCCCCCAGGGCCCCCGCCTCCATGCTGGATGGCTCCTTCAATGGCACCAAGAGCAGGCGCCTCTCTGTTCAGAAATATCCATGGACTTGCAGAAATCCAGCACTGGTTAGAAAGAGAGGACTCTCCCAACTCATCCTACCAATGAAGACACTAAAGCCCAGAGCGGGAAAATGATTTGTTCAAGGTCACACAGTGCCAAAGCGGGACTAGAAACAGGCTGCCTGACCCCCTGCCACCAGGCTCTCTACTGCACTGCCTGGCCCCTTCCTCCCGTCCAGAATCAGGGCAGGCCCCTGGAGTCTACCCTCACACCCTCCTGTTGCAAAGCAGCCACTAATCCTGCAGGACTGGAGACAGGAGAGTTAAAGGCAAGATAGAAAGGGAGGGAAGCAGTTGCAGCCAGACAGGGATTAGTGCAAAGCGATCACTTTCTAACAGTGAAGGGGCATCAGGAACAGTCTGCCCAGGAGGCAGGGAGATGAACCACAGGCCTTCTGAAGGCCCTGGAGCTGAAAGGCCAGGCCCTCTGGCAAGAGATGATGGGAGGGATTCCTGGGGTCCCAGCTGGGGACTTGAGAGAGTCCTGGCCTCCTCTCTGCTCACCTCTCCTCGACCACCGACCCCCCCACCCTCAACTGGCCCCTGCTCTCCCAGGACTCCAGCCTGGAATCCAGGCCTGGCAGCTGCCTCTGCTCCCACGCTCAGCTCAGGTCAGCTCAGCTCAGCTGGCCACAGCACAGGCCGCTGTCTGTGTGTGCTGGAGGCAGCTCAGAAGGCACCTCCAGAGGAGCCTCATCATCTACCTCTTGCGCTCTCCCACCCGCTGGGGGAGCTGCACTCTCCCCCTGTACCAACACTGGTAAGAACAGTAACAGTACTAATAACCAAGGGGCACGCAACATGCCTTTCGTGCATGACGTGGTTTTACCAATGCGTACACTGAAGCGCAGGCAGGTTAGGTAAGTTGTCTGCAGTCACACAGCCTGGGAGAGATGGGGTCAGGATTCAAACCCAGACATGTGGCTGCAGGGTCTGTGATCTCGATTCCCATGCCACCACACTGCCTCTTGATAGGACCTTGATCTAGAAAGTTAAAGCTCCTGAAATCCCCACTCCCTCATCCACACAGCCACTGAGAACCTGCAACAGGCCAGGCACCTGGATTTTGAGACACTCAGCACTCCTCTTGTCTCTGGACAGGCAGCCCCATGCAGAGATCTGGCCACTTACAGGCAGGCTGGGCACCCACTGCCTCTGAGCAAGCAGGATCGCGCACCATGGCTACAGGACACTCCTGTTCATTCATTCATTTAACAGTTAGTGAATGAATGTGCCTACTGTGTGCCAGGCAGATGGTGAAGGATGGCCTTTGGGCTCTGTAGAACAGAGCTGCCTGCACGCTGCCCTCATTCCCACCTGCTGCAGCCTGTCCACTCTCCTGTGTCGTGTGGGAAGCCTTGCCAAGGAGGACTCTCCTGGCCTGCGAGATCTCCCAAGCAGGAGATTTCAGTGCTTCCTCAGGCTCCCAATTCAGAGAAATGAAGTGACTCCCAAGAGGATTTCCCTTCCCCAGGGGCTGAGGAATTCAAACATGGGACTCCAGAGACCTGGGCTTATGGCCTGTCCCCAGGTCTCCCTGGGGCAGCAGAGCCTTCCCAACTGCCCAAATAATCTCCCTAAGTAACAAGTTCACCAAGTTTCTCCTATGTTAAAGCTCTCTACTGCTCCCCTCTTTAACTGGGCCCAGGAAATTCCGCACTGCCAGACCCCAAGCTACCCCTCCAGGCTCTCTCCAAAGCTACCCTTTCCGCACACACCACTTCCTGTGCCAGGCACTGAGCTAACACTTCACAAACAGGGCCGCATTTCATACCTTCCATCGCCCTGCAAGGTGGATTATTAACCCCATTGTACAGATCAGACACCGAGGCTCAGTCCAAGGTCACATGGCTGGCAAGCTGGGGAAACCGGGGAGACCCACGCCTGTCTGACTGTAAGACGAGGCTGGAGCCATTGTTTTACCCCAACTGACGTGCATCCCACTGTGCCTTTGTGCATGCCTTCCCCGGCGGCGCCTGAAGAGGTCATCGTCCCTTTTCCTTCCTGCAGAACTCCTTCTCAACCTTCAAAACCCATCTCACATGGCACCTCCTCTCTGAGGCTTTCTTCACTCCACTAGTTCGTATACACTGCTTTCCACTTGACAGCCCCCTGCACTTCACAGAAGCTCTCTGTCTCGTCCCCTCTCTCTCCCACTAGACCACATCTCCCTGGCCTTTCCAGCCCCATACCCCTGGCACCTTGCCTGGCATAGCATCAATGCTCAAAAAAGCTTTTAAGTGAGCTATCAGGGGCCTTATGTGCCCAGCCAGATTCAGCCACCGCCACACCAGCCTCCAAAGTGGGTACACAGTCACTGCCCCTGGTCCAAGGAGCTGACCCCCAATCACAGCCCAACCCGCTGAAACCCCCCTCCTCCCGCCTCTGGTTTGGGGCTTCTCCCTGTGCCTTTCCTGATGGCTCCTCTCTGCTCAACCAGCTTGACTGTTTCTGAGAGTCTCAGCCGGTGATTAGGGCCCTAATCAGCAGGACTTCCTGCCAGCCACTGCCAGAGGTGGGGGCGGGGCCGGGAGGGAAGCAAGGTCAATCCAAGGTGAAGTTCAAAGCCTGTGACCAGGGGAGGCTCCTGCAAGGAGATGGATGGACTTCAAGCCCAGACTTCAAGCCCAGAGCCTCTCCAGCCCTTTGTCTTACAGGTAAGGACACTGAGGCCCAGTGAGAAAAGGGACTCATCCAGACGAGTCCAGTCCGGGGCCACAGCAGGAACACTGCACTCCCCCAACTCGCCCCCAGGGACCCCAGGGCAGACATCCTTCTTACACTTCCCTCACAGCCCTCTGCCCACCCTTCCACCCGGGCCCCAGCATCAAGGCCAATGCTGACCACACAGACTGACTGCTCCCCATAAAGGGTTGTTGTAGATTGGTAGACTGCTCAGGTCTGGTCAAGGTCACAGGTCAAAGGTGAACCCCCTCCTCTAGATAAGCAATAGCCCAGAACTGGAGCAGAGGTGAGCAGGGGCTGAGGAGGGGAAGCAACAGAGGCCTGCGCTGAGCTCAGGAACTCTTCCCAGCTGTCATCATCATCAACCCAGGCCCATTCTTTCTCCAAGAAAAAGTTTAATGCCTTCTGCAGCTGCAACTGGGTGGGTCAGGGGTCCAGAGGTGGAGCTCACCCCAACCTGACCTGGAGCAAGCCCGGCCTCCCTGGGTGGGAACCAGGCCTAGGTGGAGAGTGTAGCTCAGCAGGCCTTGAGGGCTGACCCCTGCTAATGAGGAAGCCGAGGACCTCAGAGAGAGCAGGGGACTGGCATGGAGAGGGAGTGTGGCCAGGAGTCAGCCCCTGCCATGGGTTCAGAGCTCACAGCTACATAGCATGCAGGGAGGGCTAGGAATGGTTCTCGCCCACCTCCTACCAAGAAGGTGACAGAACTAAAGGTACAACAAGGAGATGCAGATTGGACTTTAGAGCCGGGGCATCCAACATTTTGGCGTCTCTGGGCCACACTGGCAGAAAAAGAATTGTCTTGGACCATTGTGATTTTGTGATTATATAACATTGTGATAACACGTAATCACAAAAAAATCTCATACTATTTTAAGTAAATTTATGGTTTTGTGTTGGGCCGCATTCACAGCCATCCTGGGCCTCATGCAGCCCGTGAGCTGCAGGTTGGATGACCCAGCTTTAGAGAGACCTAGAGGGTACTTACAGCAGTTCTGGGGGGATCCCACGTTAAAGTATAGATGCCACACCTATGAGTATAGCCCATGGTCAAGAGTAGTCTGCCCAGAGACCAGGACAGGTCCTCGCCAGGCCTAGGAGTATCCTATCCAGTGACTCTCATCAAGGGATGGGAGAGGATCCAAGAAGGGGAGCTTGGACTGGTTTATAATAATGCATCTTGTTTACAGTGATGGCAACTTTCTCAGAGTCCTCCATAAACACAAATTTGCATTGGCTCCCTGGGCAGGCAAGGCTTCCGGAGGTCCCCTTAGCTCCCTGACTCCCCCTATCACAGAGCGAGTGAGAGAGAGAGAGAGAGAGAGAGAGAGAGTGCGCGCTCGCAAGAGACAAAGGAGAGGGGTCTCTTCTCTGAACTTTGATGTTAGGATCCCTTGAGGGAACATGATGCCACCTTCTCCTCCACTCTCTGATCCCAAAATCCTCCCACTTTACAGATGGGAACAACCATGCCAAGACAGACAAGGGTCACCCAGCAGTGGGCCCCTGGAAGAACGCTACCACCACCACCATCACCCCTAATAATAACAATTACTGACATTCACTGAGCACTTAACTATGTGCCAGGCACCGTTCAAAGTATTTTAAATAAACTAAGCCACTGGGCCTCACAACCACACCATGAAGCAGGTGCTGTGATTATCCTACTTCACAGCTGAGGAAACAAAAGCTCAGAGAGGTTCAGTCACTTGCCAAGGCCACACAGCTAGTCGACACGGTCATCCTGAGCTGAGCCCCAGCAGCCCGGCTCCAGAGTCCCACTTTCTGCCTCACTCCAGATCCCTCCATGAGCACGGCCCTGCTTTCAGTGCCAGCCAACCGTCCCCAGGCCTTGTCTAAAACCCTCACCCCTCTGCCTCTCCTTAGGCAGTCAATTCCCACTGAGCAGCATTCTGCCAGGCACAGCCAGCATCACCAGGGAGGCAAAAGGCACAGGTCTGCCCTCAAGGAGGTGGCAATACAGCTAAACACAGGAAGCTTGCAAGGACCAGAAAAACAGAGGGGTCCCATATTCTCCACTGGAGAAGGTCTAGGAAGGGGGACCTAGATGTAACACTGGGACCCCCCCTCCCACAGTAAGGAAGGATACAATTCTATTCAGGGCTCCGAGAACCCCTCAGTCCCCATCAATTCCCAAGACCCCGCCCTTCTGGACCAGAACAAGACCGCTCCTACCTCCCAGAACACCCAGCCTGAGCTACAGGCTTCCAGCCCTAAAAAGGCAGGGATGACAGAGCCCAGACTAGCCCTGGCTCGGGCACACCACACCCACCCCACACAGGCTCCAACTCTGTGGAGACCAGACACCCTCCCCAAGGGAAACCAAGGTGCAGAGAAGTAGGAAGATGGCCAAAGTCACCAAACTGGTAGAGGCAACCCAGGGACTGAGCTGGTCTCCTGTGGCCTCCCCCTTCAGTGATGGGAAAGTGCTTCAAGCAATTTAAATGGAGGAAGGAGCTGGACCTGAGTGTGACCATGCACAGTGGAGGGGGCACCGAGGCAGGGGGGCATGGCCCACACACCTGGCCACCCCGCTGACCCCACTACCCTCATTCCAGCTCAATGGTGCCCACACCTCTGCATGCCTGATAACCTTGAAAGCTACGAGCCAGGGCCTTCGAGAGACAGCGCTAGGGACAAAAGTCTGGGCCCTAGTCTCCCAAAAACACTCTATCCCTCCCTGGACACCCTACCCATTTCTGATCTTTTCTCAGAGTTCAGTAACTGGAAGGGCTGACTCCTCTGCCCTCTCCAGTACATAACCCTCAGCTGGGCCTCAGTTTCCCTTCCTGGGGTAAAAGAGACTCACAGCCCCCCAAATAAGCCAAGAATCCAGAACTGCCTTCAGCTAAGAGCCTTTGCTGAGCACCCCAGCTCTGCCCCTAACTTCCCTGAGCTCCAGGGCACACTCAGCCTCTCGTCCAGCCACAAATACCGCTCCATCTCTCTTTGGGTTTCTGTACAACCAAGGGAAGAGCAGGCCCTAGTCCCTGCCTCAAGGCAAGGGACTGCAGTTAGACAATGGAAAGGACTTTATCCATAGAAGAGGCCAGGATTGTGCAAGGGGCTGCCCTGATTGGAGGCAGGGGCTGACTGGGGTGACCTCAGGCCCTCCTCTTTCACTCTCTCCACTGGGGAGAAAAGGGGTCATGGGGCATCAGCAGAGGAAGGCTGGAGGGAGAGGAAGTCTGGGACAGGAGGCCCAGTGTGGGTCCTGAGCACCCCCCGAAGCCCACCTTGCCACTCCCATCATGGAAAACCCAAGCCTCCAGAGGGCTGGTGTACGGAAGTCTTTAATGGCACCGTCCCCCTCCAACTGCTCACCAGGTCTGGAGAGGCAGGCAGTCAGTGGGGGGGGGGGGGGGGAGTGACCTGTACCTCCCACACTCCTCCTGAGAGGCCCTGGAGAACGCACCCTTGGCTCGCACCCCCCGCTGCTAGTTACACAAACCACTTCAAGCTGCCCTGACAACCTGTACTATTTACAAGTTTAGAAACTGAGGCTTAGGTAAGAGTTGCCCCTGGGCTTTTCTGCATCTTGGATCTTGGCACCACTCCTCTACCTACCATCTCCAGGCAGGCTGGGGAGGCCCCTGTAGTGGGTGAGCCAACTGGGGCAGGAGCTCAAGCTGCCCAACCTCAAAGCAACCCTCCCTCCCCCTCCTGGCACACTGGCCCCCAGGTAGCCCCTTAGCAGGGGACGTGGGCTCTGACTTCAGAGGGGAGAGGGGAGAGGTCTGTGTTGCTTCTGACCCCTCCATTCCCCACAGTGTCACGGTGTCACGCGGCCCACAGGTCTGCTCCAGATCTTGTAGAGTTAACCGGCAGGGCAAGGCATGGAGTGGGATAAGAAGAATCGGAAGCAACTCAGAATCTTTGCAGGAAGCAGCTGGGGCAGAGCTGGTGGGTGGTTGAGCAATGGGTGTGAGGGCAGAGAGCAGGTTCTCTATTCCCCAAATGCTGGAGGGGAGGAGGACACCCCTGGTCTGCAAGGTCCTCAAATGTGCACACCCCCAAGCCAGAGACTACCACCCTGCTGCTCCCCTATTCCGGGTGTCAGAGAATTTTCCAGCTCTAAGAATCCCAGGACCTCAGCATCCCAAGAGACCTTCGAGTTCATCTCTTCTAACCACATCCCAGCTGAGGAATCCTTGCAAGCTATTGTCCAGCCTCTCTCTGAACTCCCTCCCAAGATGGGAAGCTCACTACCTTACAAGGAAGCCTGTTCTCTCGCTGACCTACCAGGCTTGTAAGAAAGCCCTTCGTTACACTCAAGCCGAGCTTCCTTCACCAAACACAAATCCATCTGCCCCTCTGCTTCCAGTTCCCACCTCTGAAGAAACAGGGAACTGACAACTCCCAAACTCCAATGTTTCGGTCACCATCCATCAGTGACGACAAGGTAGTCGCCAAAGAGTAGCCCCACTTCCGAACTCAGCAACACACCAGCCCAGCTCCCCTCCACCCGGCCACCAAGCATCCTGCTTTTATCATTCTGGGCACCACGGCCCCCATGGAAGATTCTGAATTGGGGCCTTGAGAGACATGAAGTATGTAGTATGGGATGAGGGATGGGAAGGAGAGCCAGAAGGGTTCAAGGCCAGAGATCTGGAAGCAGAGGTTCCCAAGTTGCCTCCTCCACCACCCAAGAATTCTCTTTTCCAGATCAAAGTCCTGGCTCCCAGCACTGGCAGATCTGTTAGACTAGCTGAGCCCCTCCTAGGCCCCCACCCTCCATGGGCAGCAGAGTCAAGGCTAACCCCAAGTGGGATCCCAGCAATGGTCCCATGTGGAGCCCTCCCACCTAGCTTCCCAACCAGAGCCAGGTCCAGGCCCTCCCTTCCACACCCTTCGGCCAGAAAGGTCGGGCAGAAGGTCCTGGGGGAAAGTGAGGGTGGGGGAGACAGAAGTAGCCGCCAGCTGGCAGGGGTAGGAACAACTTAAGGCCAAGTCAGAGCCACAATGGTCCCCACCCCACCCAGGCAGCTTCAGGAAGGGGCCCGGCAGAGACTCAAGAAAAACGAGTGCTCCCTCCACATCCTCCTGAGATCCCCTCTTGGCTTTGCCACAATAAACAGGTGCTGGGGCTTCCAGAAGATGCCCTGTTCCCCAAAGACTCAACCATAGCTTCAGTTCCCCCTCCTAGCCTCATCCCACTACCACTCATCCTGCCTCCCCACCCCCCAGCACCCATCCTGTCCTCTAACCCTATCCCACCCCCTGCAGGGAGTACAACTTGAGAGCACAGCAGGTTTCTCCTGGTCACTCCTCGAACACTCCCCTCCCAGTTTCCTCTTCTAGGACAGGGAACAGACAGCCTCAAAACATCTGGGCAGGCAGTCCTGGCCCTGGTCCTGAATTGGGAGCTGAGGGACAGACACTGAGATTAGCTCTGTGTGAATTCTCCAGCTTGGGAAGGGGTAGCAGGCAGGGCATCAGAGGGTCAGGGGTGGGGGGAAAGGAAGGACAGGGGAGTGAAAAGCAGCTGTGTGTGTCTGTTCATTAACTACCTGGATTAGCCATTTCTGCCCAGAGGGGTGAGGAAGGAGTAAGAAGCTGACTGGGGGAGGGCGGCACGGGGCACTCATGCCAGGCTATGCCCATGTCAGGGGAGCAGGGACCCAAGCTGAGGAGAGGGCTTTTCACTCCAACCTTCCAGGGTCTGCCAGACCCTCCCTTGAAGGCACGGCCAGCCCTTGGGAGAGGAGGGAGGGGAGCAAGGAGAACCCCAAGGAGGAAAAAGGGGCCCAGTAACAGCTCCAGCGGGTGGCAAGGAAAGCACTAGGAGGAAAAATTGCCTGCTCTTCTCAGAGTCCTCTTCCCCAGGGCAGCCCCACAGCGGGCAGGCAGGTGGAAAGGAGAGTGCCGGAGGATACTTCCAAACTCCTCTTTTCTTAGGTAGGTGTCCCTCCCCACTTACTTCTGCTGGAACAGGTCTATAGCCACTGATACCAGCAACTTCCCCAGCAAACAAAACTCCTCTGAACTCGTGCGCGCGCGTGTGTGCGCGTGTGTGTGTGTGTGTGTGTGTCTGAATGGACAACCACACCCCAGACATCACTGCAAAAATCTCAGACACATCTGAAAGGGGAACTGGCAGGTTAGCCTGAGGGGTCAGCCTGGTACACAGACATGTGACCAGGAGGGTTGACCTCCCCCTGCCCTGATGTATGCCCTTGTCAGTGGCCCTGACAGCCCCTATAAGGACAGCCCAGCAGCACCCACAGATCCCACACTCACCTTTACGGCCGAGAAACCCCTGGATGGGGTGGGTATCTGGGCTCACAGGACAGGGTGGTAGGTTAGTGATGGGGCAGAAGCTGCAGCTGGCAAGAAGCTGGTTGCGGAGAGCAGGGTGTGAGTGAGCCTTGTGTCCAGGCAGGGAGCAGGCACAGGGAGCAGAGCTGGCCCCAGGGCTACTGCTGGGAGCAACTGAGCGAGGGCGCTGCTCACCCAGCTCCCTCCCCCTGGCAGCAGCAGGCGGGCCAGCATGCACCGCCTTCTTCCCGGAGTCAGCCAGCAGCCCGCCCCGCTGCCGCCTACTTTAACCCCTGAGGCACTCACGCCCAGCTCTGGCCAGGCTGGCAGTGGCAGGGCACAGGCGCCCCCGGGGCAGAGCATGCATGTGGACTCCCTGTCCATCAGCCACTGGCCCGGCAGACTCTCTGAGGACCTTCGGGGAGGGGCCAAAGAACTTGCAGGGCAGAGGTGGGGAAAGCAGGGCAAGAACCCAAGGAAAGAGACACAGCTACCTGGAATCACCAAAGGGCCAATGAGTGAGCAAGTGTGTGGAGATGATGATGATGATGAAGAAGAAGAATAGCAACTCTCAACTTTTGCAGAGCACTCATTTTGTGACTGTTGACCTGGAATCTCACTTCTGAATCTGTTTCTTCCTTATGGGTATTTGTGACTGCACATGCAAAAGTGATCTGAATTGAACTCTAGTTAATTAAGTGCATGCTTCAATTCCCTTTGAATGAACACATCAAAAAATAAGATGGATTGATGGATGGAGAGATAAACAGAAACAGGAGAGAGCGAATATGCCCAAGTGTTCTATACAGAACCCAGGATGTTAACCATAAGTTCCTTTAAGTTTTTTACATGTACGAACGATGTTATAACTTAAAAGATTGGGGGAAATGAGATTTGAAAAGTTTGGAGTACTATATAGATGATGGAAGTGAAGAAGCAGGTAAGATTATTTTGCGGGGAAGGGAAAAGTCATTTGCTGCACACCTATTATATGCCAGGGTCTTTAACATTTTCTCACTGAATTTGGGAATCACCCTGTTATTTTAGCCGAAGAAAGTGACCTTGGAGCAGTTCAGTGACTTGTCCAAAACGACACAGAATGTTACAGAGCAGAAGTTCAGACTTGACAGGCTGACTCCCAAGCCAGGCTCCTCACTACCCAGCCCTTCAGAAATTGAAAGAGCCTTCATTTCTCCATCTGGGCCACCTTTGCGTGAGGTCCTGGGCCAGTGACCCAATCTATGGGCCTCAGTGTCCCCTGTTGTACAATGAGATTGGAGCCAAAGGTATTCAACATCTTTTCCAGTTCTAACTCACCAATTCTATTAATTCAACTAAACCATTCCCCAGGCTTCAATTTTCCAAAGAGATAAAGTGACGGGGAGACCCAGAAAGGACAAACATGGGGGCATGAGCATCACCAGGGAGATGGTCAGCATCTTAGAGAGAAATAAAGTGACAGGGGAGACCCAGAAGGGACAAACATGGGGGCATGAGCATCACCAGGGAGATGGTCAGCATCTTAGAGAGAAATAAAGTGACAGGGGAGACCCAGAAGGGACAAACATGGGGGCATGAGCATCACCAAGGAGATGGTCAGCATCTTAGAGAGAAATAAAGTGACAGGGGAGACCCAGAAGGGACAAACATGGGGGCATGAGCATCACCAGGGAGATGGTCAGCATCTTAGAGAGAAATAAAGTGACAGGGGAGACCCAGAAGGGACAAACATGGGGGCATGAGCATCACCAAGGAGATGGTCAGCATCTTAGAGAGCTGCTCCCCAACCCCATCAGTGACAGAGAAATCCCTGAGGATGGAAGGGAGAGGGGCACCTTCTCAGGACCTGATGTGGGGAAGGTGGAGATGGAAGTGTCATTATACCCACCTCCCACCTCCAGACCAAGAGGACCTTCCTTCCCAGGTGGGAAGAGCCTGGTTCCCAGAGTCCCAAACTGGAGCATCGCAGAACCTCCAGCCTTGACAGCAGCCTCAACCTGTGAGCAGGAGGGTATGGCCGCAGATGGGAGGCGAGACACCCCTCAGAACACGCCTCCGAGACTGTCGGACTAAGCAGGGAAACCTGCCTCCCCAGCCCCGTGCCCAGCCCTCTCTGACCCCAACTCTGGGGCAAAAGTGACTCCTAATAGCCTTATCCTGCATAACCTCATGCTCCCTGCAGACCTAGGTCTGCTCTGGGGCTTGGACCAGCCGTCATCAAGGGAGGGCAGGGAGAGCTCCATGTCAGCAATCTAGGCTCCTCTAGAGGTGGATAGGGAGACTGTTAAGAAAATGAAAGGTGACCATTTCATTTTTGGGGTCACAGCACAAGAGGAGAATCACCCTCCCCATCTCTTCTTTCCAACCCACACCCACTGTCATCCTGATTGACATCAAATAGTCCCTGGACCCCTACCACCTACCCCGTCCCACCTCTACAGCAGGACATTCAAAGCCCTCTCTGATGGTACTGCCTCTTGAGCCTACTTATCACAAGGTTCCCTCTTCTCCACATCAACTTTCAGGGCTCCATTCAAAAGCCACACCCTTCATGGACCCTCCTCCAACAGCACCACCTGGTAGACACCATCCCCTCTGAACACCCAAGGCCCTTGCTCACACACGAATGCCGAGGCATACACTTGTTGGGTGCACTTCTGCATCTCCCACTGAGCAAGGATTTATTTATGTTTTCCTTTCCTTCTCCTAGTTTGTCCAGTGCCCAGCACAAAGTTGACTCATAATAGACTCTCAATAAAGGTGGACTGAATAAGCGCATGATGACGAGATGGATGGGTGACTGGTTAAAAATTAAATAAAGGGGCACTTTCAATGCTTAATTTCGCGCAAGGCTATACCAACATCATTGTTGGCCGACTTTCATCTTCAAAGCTCTATAATCACAGACAGAAAAACTGACCATACTAAGTCAGTCATGGGGACAATTAGACAAACACGTGATGTCCCGGGTGCATCCCACCCACCCCTGGTCTGTGGCAGCTTCAGGGGACTCTGAGAGACATCCTTCTCCAGCTGCTCTCAAGGAGGCTTTGGTGGTGAAACGCTCCACCCCCTACCCCAACATCACCCCCTCTCCCAGCACCTGGGCACAGAACCATGAATTCAGCAAGTCTCTAGAAACCACACAGACGGGAAGTCAAGGAGCGAGTGGATTTCAGAGAAGAGGAGCAGCCTCCCCCTTTATGTCTACGAGCTGTCCCACAGCCGATCAGCCACCCCCGGCTTTCCCCAGCGTCTGTCCCACCATCATTTACACAAACACACGCAGAGTGAGAACCGCTTTGTGCAGAAGCCTGCTCAGCCCCTTTTCTCTCCCCTCGGGTTTCCCATGTCCCATCCCCCAGCCCCCTCCCACCTCCAGAGCCAGCCCAGACCCCTTTCCCTCCTCCCTACCCCCCTCCCTCCCATCCCCATGTGCGGCACTGCACATCTGGTTCCAGTTGTGGTTGGTCCGTTCAGGGGCAGGCCTGGGGGTTTCTCATAAAACTGAATAACACCAGTGTTGGAGCCTAGTGGAGCGGGGGGAGGGGGGTGGGAGGGCAGGAGGCCTATGGGGGCAGAGGGAGTGAAGTCGGCAGCAAGGAGGCACGGAGACACACGGAACGCAGACAGGAGCAGGGCAGTGCCAGGCATCTAGTGAGTGGTCAATGGATGCCTGTTCAGGGAAGACAGAAGCTGGAGAAACAGAGGGAGGAACACCAGGAGGAGAGAGAGTAGGACAAAGAGGTCGTCAGCAACAGGGACCTAGAAGGAGGAAGGAGACAGAACTGGGGGTGGTGGTAGCTGTGGAGCCACAGAGAGGCCATTGAGAAAAGCAGGGAAAATGAATTGTGTATGTCGGGGCCAGGTGCTGAGTTAGGCACTTCGTTTGGGGAAGGAGGGGACATGACAGAAAGGAAGACAGAGGGGCACAGAGAGAGAAGAAAGGACAAAGATAATGTCAGGAGAAAGACAGCCCAAGAGCGTCAAGTCCAGACTTCCCCGGCCTCTCGGCCCCACGACGGTGGGGCGTGAGCGTGGGCCCAGAGCCACTCTGCCTTCCTCCTCCGTTTCATTTTAATCAGCACTTACGTGCCCGTTCTTTCCCGTGTGCTTTCTGTGCTAGCCTCCATTAAAACCCGGGGAGTGGCTGTGGTTCTTGTCCCAGTCTTGGGGATGGGCTCAGCGCAGTGAAGTGACTTACCCAAAATTCCAGAGCAGCTGATGGAGGGGACAGAAATTGAATCTGAATCTTCCTGCTCAAGACTGAGTCACCACATGATGCAGGAGGGGATTCCCTAGGTCTCAAGGCTCCCCCGGAGGGTGTCGTGTCAGGTGACCCACACTCTCAAGGGGACAGAGTAGATTCCCAGGTTCTTACACAGCTAAGTGGAAGCTCCTCTGAGGGCAAAGGGTTGACCAAAATCACCCATCATCCGGGAATGGGGGAGAGGTGGTCTCCCAGGGAGAGGAGGGAGCCACCCACTCTAGTGTCCTTGGCCCTCTCTACCACAGAGAAGGTAGAACCACATGCCCTAGTCCCAGATGCGGGGTCCTAGGTCTCAGAATCCTGCTGAACCCAACATGCAGAAAGCTGGGAACCAGGCGCTGGGGGTGGTGGCACTGGGGGGGGGTAGGTCACCCTAGGCATTTGGTCAATGCCTGTGCATTTGGGTTGCACCATCTCCCTTCCGACCACCACCCCACCACACAACACCCACACAAGCCAGAGATGAGTTTGGACTGTCCCCCAGGATGCTTTCATCTCCAAGCCACACCCTGGGACTGCCCCCCTTGCCAGGGCTCCCCCACAGCACACTCTAGAAGCCACACCCTCCCCTGCCGCCCCACAGGGCCCTTCTCCCTCCCTTCCTTCCTGAGGCTAGGCTCCATAGGCCAAGTCACTGGTCACTTCCCTTTCTGTTCGTCATCCCTAACACTCAGGCCAGACTGAGGCTGGAACAGGGGCACCCTCTCCTCCCCACCAGTGTCCCCTACCTGCCTCTCATTTGGGTGCTTTTCTATCACCTCTCCAAGTGCAGAAATGGACACAGCCTCAGGTCCTTTGTCACACACTCCCCCGGGGAGGAAGCAGTGCCAGGCCTTCTGCACGCCAGCTCCCTACTGTCAGACTCACACCCTAGTGTGAGGGCAGAGGACAGAGCACGGGAAACGGGCCTGCCCACTGTTTGTCTCTGACACCTGCTGGCAGCCCCATCCTCCTCTGAGCCTGCCTCAGTCTCCAGGCTGGATGCCTCTCAGGCCGACCCCCGCGGAGATCACTGGCTTCAGCCGGGGGGTTTTCGGAGAGCCCACAGCCTCCCTCACAGAGCCGCATCCACCGCCTTAACTCCAGCGTGATTAGGTTCCTGGACTGGAAGGTCAGGGAATCCCCCAGACCAAGGTTATCTGGACTTCAGGAAGGTGCTGGCAGGATCCGTGATGAAATGTTCGAAGACGAGATAGAAAGCCAAGTGGATTCCTAAGGGGTGTTGATTAATAGATCAATGTCGACTTCCTGACTTGCCAAAGGGCTCTGTCCTCTGTCCTGGCTTGTCCAACATACTGATCAGTAATTTAGGTGAAGACTGGAGGCCTACCAAGCACCCAGAGGAGAAAAAAAAAAGAGCA
The DNA here is from genome assembly GCA_007922815.1 of Macrotus californicus. NCBI lineage: Eukaryota > Metazoa > Chordata > Mammalia > Chiroptera > Phyllostomidae > Macrotus > Macrotus californicus. The sequence goes on along the minus strand of VMDR010000221.1, from coordinate 143,365 downwards.
GAAAGAAGAGCTAAGATGCTGAAGGGAATTCAAATGCAAAACTGACTTTATAAACAAGATAAAATTAGTAAGAGAACATTTCTCTTGGGATAAAGTCCTGAACTGAAGTTCAAAAGTCATTTAAAAAAAAACAAAAACAGAATAAATAACAGTTTGTGTAGGGAAAGCTCTAAGATTTAGTGCAAACAGAGATTTAGTTCCACCACGGGAGGAGACGGCTGCCCCCAAAGGCAAACGCACTTTGGGTCCCATTAGTAAAGGCCCAGAAGCCAGGCCAACGGCAGTGAGAGTTCCACTGTGCCCCACGCTGCTCAGGCATCACCTGGGCTGTGCTCTCTTCTGTATCCCACAAAGCAAAGAGCATCCAGAGGAGGACAGCAGCGGACAATAAATACAGGCAGAATAAAAGCACAAGAAAGGGTAAGAGAACTGGGCCCAGCTTCAATTCCCAATGATAAAGAAAGGACTCAACAGGTGTCATCGAGTCCTTGACAAACTGTTTGGGAAAGCGAGCCGGGCAGGTTCCACAGCCACACGCACCTCCACTGACTGTCTGTCCCTTCAACTGCGAATTCCTTGATGCCTGGGACCATTTCCCACTTATCTCTGAAGGTCCAAGAAGCAGAAACAGCCAGAAGCTGAGCAGCTGTTAGGGACAGGACAGCGACCTGACGAGGCCCGGTCTGCGGCGCTAACCAGCGGCCCCAGGGTGAGAGCTGGCCTTGAGCTAAGCCGGCTGCCAGGCTGGAGGAGGCAAGGCGCTGGGCTAATGGCTGAACTTTTGGCTCACACGTGCTGTCCAGGCTGACTTGTGTGCTGGCCAACAGCCCCCGCCTTGCCACTGCCCGGGAGCCCTGTGGGGACTGGCTCCAGCCAGGCACACTTGCCCAAAGGCTGGTGTTGCCCACTGGCCCAGACCCCACCAAACCTTGGGCTCCTCTCCACCTGCATGGCCTCCTGCTGCCTCCTCACTCTTTAGTGTATCTACTTCCCTTTCCTCAGCCCCCCACTCTCCCCCCATCTCACTGTTCCTCCTTAATGTCTAACCCTTTCCTCCCAAGCTCCTCTTGTGGCTCTAACTCCTTGTCGGGTGCTCCGGGCAATGGAGCCCCCCACTCTCCCCCCATCTCACTGTTCCTCCTTAATGTCTAACCCTTTCCTCCCAAGCTCCTCTTGTGGCTCTAACTCCTTGTCGGGTGCTCCGGGCAATGGGCTGCCAAAAAATGTCACCCCTCACCCCTTCCACATACATTTTTTAAAGTTTTTATCGCACTTTCAGGGTGGAGAGAGCTGGAGACTTCCCTCCTGAGGACTTAGGTCTCCCCACCACAAACAGGAATAATAATCACTTTGTTCCACCTTGAAATGAGGTGCTATCCCTCCCAGGGTATGAGAACCACAGACACCTGGCTCCATCCTACCAAAGCCCAGGAGTAGAGGGGAGAGAGTCCAGGCTTTGGAACTGCCTACCGTGGCTGCAGCCTGGTCCCCCACTCAAGGGCTTGTGTGACCTCAGGGAAGTGACTTAACCACACTGAGCCCTGAGTGCAGAGTCTGGCACAGAGCAGCCCTCCACGCTCCCCCCACATCCTACTCCTTCAAAGAAGCCCTCACCACCCCCACCCCAGGGTCACCATTCAGCTCTCCTTCCTGTGTATCACTTTGGTCCTGTTTAGTAAACACTCCAATTATATTGAAAGCTTTCCCTGCGTCAGGCACTGTTCTTAGAGTTTTGTGGGCATTCACTCACTTTAACCCTCCTAATGATGCATTATTCATCCCATTTTATAGATGAGAAAACTGAAGTTCGGAGACACCAGCTGATTGATACTACTGTTCTAAATGAAGTAGCCACAGGAGCCATCAGGGACCTCAGGGCCTTGCCTGTGGGCATCTTGTTCCCTGCAGGGCTCTCCTGGGACCTGACAGATCCCAGCAGCCCTGCTGCACGCTCCAGGCCCTGAGAATCACGCCCACACCCAGCAGCTCCCACCCTGAGGGGAAACCCGCTTCCTGTGGCCTCTGGTTCTGCTTCAGAGAGCAAATCCCTACAAAGCTATAGTCAAACCACCCTCCCCCCACACACACACCCCACTCACAAATTCACTTCCTGGGCTGGACAGCCCCAGCTCTTTCACAGCTTCTGGATCCTTCCACATCCCAGGTGCTCCCTTGTCTCTCTGGTTCTGGTCCTTTTCCAGTTGGCCCTCAGGCGTTCATTCATTCACCTATCCACTCAACAAATGCTGTTTAAGTGCAGGCAGTGCTGGGCCCACAGGGGGACCTGACAAAGGCAGACGGAGCCTCCTGCAGGAGCACTAGGTCCGGAGGAGGGGAGGGAGATGCGAACAAACAAAAACACAAACACACGAGGCCAGCTGAGCGAGATGAAGGTCAAGAACCGAATGCCAGAGGGAGGGAGCACTTCGCTCGAACCGCTGATGGGCACCTCTGTGCCGGGCCCTGTTCTAAAGCCCGTGCGTGCACTCGCTCACTCTCTCCTCACCGCCGCCCAGGGAGGGGATGTTACCCTAACCCTACTTTCGCACATGGAGGAAGTTCCTACACGAGAGGTGAAGTCACCTGCCGGAAGTCAATAAGAGTAAGACAACAAAGAAGCTATGGTGATGGGACTGAATCCCAGTCTGGACTTCTGATCACTCTGCCATCTTATCTCTGAGAGGTTCCCAGAGCGTTCCTGTGGACGCAGTTCCCAAACTCATGACCCGCACACAAGTGCCGGTGGCAGCCTGACCCTGGGGAAGGCAGTGGCGTGCCCTGGCAGGACCTGGACCCCACACGGCACTTTTATCTGTGCACACTAGTGTCGTGTCAGCTTCGCCAAGATGGCAGTCACTCCACTCCAGAACCCCCGATTTGCTCTCTCGCTGATGTCACCTTCGGGCCTTTGGCCTTTACCCTGGTAGGCTTCAAAATGGCTAAGAGGGGCTGGCGAAAGAGGTGAATGGGGCCAGTGGCCAGTCCCTCCTAACAGGGCTGGCTTGAGACATGGCTTCCTGACAGGACCAGGGAGGGGGCAGGAAGGACTCCAAACTCTGGGAAACAGTCACTCCAGGCTCTACACAGGCCACCCCACCGAGGCTCACGAAATGTTGACAAGAATTTAGAGCTGACCAGCCCAATCTTCTCCTTGTAGTGATGTGGAAACTGAGGACTAGGAAGGACAAAAGGGGGACCCAATGTCACCACTGGAAGGGACTCAGTGGAGTCAACCCCAGAACCAGGTGCCCAGCTCCCAACCCAGTGTTCAGGCCCCTGTATCACACCAGCCCCCAGGTGAGCTGGCGCTGGCCTCACCCCTGCAGGGAGTGAGAAGCAGGAGCCTGTCCACATAAGCACCAGGAGAGAAGGGGCAGGTATGGGCAGCGAGGGACGCGCAGGGCCCAGGGAAAGGATGCCTGGGCTCTGGGTGCAGCACAGTCCTGCTCTCAGAAAGATGACCAGAGCAGAGACTGAGTGCGAGGGATGAACAGGGCAAGGGGCCACAGCTGGAGCCCCTTCCTCTGGGTGCTCCTCCCCAGGGACCCCACAGTGACTGCTGTCCCAGGAACACTGTGTTCGGACTGTGAGTCTTGGCTCAAGCACCCTATCCTGGCAGAGCTCCAGCTGCCTGTTTAATAATGTACAGCCAATCGGCCATTAACAGCAGATTCCAACCAAAAAAAAAGAAAAGTTCGGTGGTTGTTTTTGTTGTTGTTGGGTTTTTTTTCCTTCTTCTTCTTCCGGGTAGTTGGTGGTGACTATGAAAAACAAGTCTCGTCTGGCTGACATCCAGGGCAAGCACAGATTGCCCAGGATAAGGGATCCTGGCAGATCCCACCTGCCTCTGCTCACCCCTACCCCACGTGCCCAGGCGCCAAAGTGCCCACTCCTACCTCCTTATTTTTGGCAATGCCCTGGGCCTGCTACCCCGAGGGGGCAGCCATCCTGGCACCTGGGAGTTCCAGGGAGGACGAGAAGGATGTGGGATGTGCTGGCAGGGGTAGAGGCGGGGCAGGCAGGGGCCCAGCTCTACATGGGCCCAATGCTTCCTAGGAATTCCACTCCTGTCTGGCCAGAGTGGGGAGCAGAAGGTGAGAACCAGATGGCCAGCTCTCGAGGGCAGGGCTGGGTGAGGAAGCAAGGATCCTGGAGCCCCTTGGGCTTCACTCTTGTCTGTAGGAGAGTCTGGATTCATGTTAGGATCGAGGAGCTCAAAAGCAGAAGTCTCATAGGAGGGCAGTTAAGACAAGGAGTGGAGACTCAGTCCTGTAAGAAGCTTCATGGTGAACAGATAGGTCCTGAGCTGTCTGTGGCAGCAGGCCTGGAGGAGAAAGCCTGCCAGCTTCTCCTGACCTCTCCAGCCTAGCAAGGCACTATCAGAAATATGAACAGTGCAATGCATCGTGGCGGCGAGAGCTGCCCGAGACCGGGAGGCCTGGGTCCTTATGGCTACGCCTGGCTCCCTGGTGAGCCTGGGCCTGTCTTGCGCCCTCTCTGGGCTTCCATCTCATCGCCAATCAGCTGGGAGTCCCCATCCTGCCTGGGGGTCCCAGCTAGAGAGGAACTGCCAAGGCCAGATGCAAGACACACAGAGGGGTCTGTAATCATGCTGATGATGGTGGTGACGGTGATGTGGTATCATTCGTCCAGCTCTTAGTATGTGCTAGGCACAGGACTTTTTTCCCAATGACTCTGTTAAGTAGGTACTATGATTATCACCTTCATACAGAGGAGGAGACTGAGGTTCATAGAGGTCAAGTCACTTGCCCAAGGTCAAAGGCTAATGAATGATAGAGGTAGGACTCAGATGCAGGCCTCCTAACTTCAGGACTTTTTACCATGCTGCCTTCAAGTGTCCAATCAAGGGCAGCGGCCCAGACCCCAAGTGCTGAGAGCCCAGCAGCCTCTCCTGTGCCCTGCACACCTGCCTCCCCAATCCCACCTCCTAGCCTTGCGTCATAGCACACCCTGGCACAGCCGACAGCCTGCCCTCGGTCCTTCACTTCCCTCCTACTCCCCAGACCTCCTCAGGGCTTCCTGTCCCCCAGGCAGGGGCACACACAGACCAAGCCACACAATCACGCACACTCACACTTATGCATATACACTCACACACGCATGCAGGCACATGTACCCCCCACATACACACAGACACACTTGTTCCCACAGGGATAGAAACACCTACTCAGGTACCCATGCACAGTCGCTGTGCCCACACTCTCATGCCTAAAGGCCCCTAAAGAGCCACATTGACACATACATACTGGTACCCACACAGGCACATGCCCACACATGTTCACACATGGATCTGTGCACACACATGCACACTCCCATGAATGCACGTGCACACACAGACACACGTGTGAACTCCAGCCACGGGAGATTTAGAACAGACACCCGCGGGTGGTCTGGGCAGGCAGAGCTGGACAGGTGTCTGCCATGCTCCCCGGGTGGTTATTGCAAAGGCTAGAGGCTAATAATACCGCAGTGCATTCCTGGCCCGAGATAAGCAGCCCCAAGCATCCTCGGCACGTTCCGGCCTCGGTGTCTCAGCCCTGTGGATTCCACCCACCCGCAGCGCCATCCAGGAGCCCCAGACGCTGGCGCCGCCAGTACAGACACCTTGGCCATGGGCCTGCCACCCTCCCCTCCCTTCTGCGTCTCCCTCTCCAGGGACACCAGGCCTGCTGTGCCTCAGTTTCCCCTCAGAGCCATCCACTCAGGAAAGAGAGAAGGTCTATAAGCTGAGGAGTGGGCTAAAGTACAAGTTTTCCTTCCTGCGTTCCAGTCCCTCCAGGCTGGGCAAACATACACCCCACATGGCCTCAGGTACTAAATACACATGGCCGAGACAGAACCTAGGCGGAGGCGGGGGGGGCCTAAAGGAGCCCCTCCTGCTAGGGGATGTTTAGACATCTCACCAGTCCTCTCCACAACCCAATTACGTCATCGCTATGGCTGGGGGGTCAGGACGAAGGGCTGGGGCTTGGGAAACAAGGCAGGATGCTGAGGGTGACAGGAACCCACACAGGAACACACAGAGTGCTGAGGGGCAGGGAAGAAAAGAGGGAGTAACACAGACACAGAAAGGAAAGTCAGACAGAAAAGCGAAAGCAAAGATAGAAAGACACAGTGGTGGGACCTGAAACACCGAAAGGCAAGAGGCAGCAAGGAGAGAAGACGCGGTCATAGACAGAGGCAAGGAGATGGAAAGTTCTGTCTCCAGCCCTCGCCTCAGTCTCTTCCTCACCTTGTAGTCCAACCCATGTTCTAGGGCCACAGCTCTGAAGTCTGCACGCGTGCACACACACACTCAAACACACACACGCATGCACAGGCACACACAAACACTCACAACTAACTCTCAAGTGTCCCTCTAGGCAACTCACTTACTGAAGCCAAGAGCTGCCGTGGGTATTTCTCATAGGAGAACAATGAGGCCTGAGAAGGACTGTGACTTCCCACAGTGCCCAGGACCTCGGGGAGAAAGCTGGGAAGAGGCCCCAAGTACCCCCTTCCCCTCGACTGCCCAGGAGGCAGCCGCCCCAGCCCACAGAGCTGACGCATGAGGCCTTGGAAGGAAGCCACAGGAGGAGAGGAAGGACACAGGCCCCAGGAATTCTGGGGCACAACTCTCTCAGCGCCAAGGAGATGGGATCAGGAAGGATCAGAAGAGAGTCCTAATCTTGAGCCCAAAAGACCAGGCTCAGAGAGGGCAGGACCTTGGCTGGCAATGAAAGCAGCTTGTGCAGGGGCACAGGGGGTGGGGCCACCATGGGGGCACAGCTGAAAGAGGGGTCATGTTCCCACGAAGTCTTGGTCACCCCCAGCTGGCCAAGTAAGGCAGCAGTGCTCCCCAGAGCTGCATGACACCAGGACCAGCCCCTCTGGCGCTGTCTGCTCTCCCCAGTCCTGAGCAAGCCAGGCAGCCTTACATGGATGTCTGAGGGACACAGTATTTATCAGATGAGGCAGCAAGGGAGATAGGCACATGAGCATTCCCCGCCCCCACAACTTTACCCCAAAGTGCCACTCTCCCCCCAGTCCCTCCCTTCCAGAGCCTCTTTCCTTCCAGGGGACCAGCAATGGCAAAGGCAGGCCAAAGCCAAAGACGGGAAGCTGGGAATGGACTCTTGGGCTACGGATTTCACAGCTGGCTGGACAGAGACGCAGCTGGGAGCCTGGGGGGAAATCCATGCCGCAGGCAAGCAGGAAGGGAGAGGAGAGGGACAGGAGCCGCGGAGAAGCAACCCCCTGTCACTGGAGCTCAGTGACGAGACGGAGGCAATGACATGTGTAGATACATGGTTATTGTAGACGTAGAGGCTAGAGCACAGTTTCCAAGTTCACCTGCTCGATTCAAACCAAGCAAAACAAGACATTTTCGAGATAATCAGGGAAAACTGCATACAGAGTAGGTACTAGCTGCTCTTGAGAAGTCACTATTAATAATGTTGACTGTGATAACGGTATTGTAGTAATATCAAAGTTAAAAGTCCTTATCTATTCACGATACACACTTACCATGAAATGATGTTATGTCTGGGGGTGGCTCTAAACACACCCCAGCAAAAAGAGGAGGGAAAGATGAATGAGAAACAGCAAAAAGTCGGTGGTTGCTGAAGCAGGGGGATGGGTACAGAGGAGTTCAATGTACTACTCTTGCCACTTCTGTATGCTCTAAGTCTCCCATAATAAAGAATTAACCCCCACACACAAAATAGAGGGGGCGGGGTTCATCTTATCAGTGCTTCCTAAAGTGTGGCATGCAAGATGATGTTAGCTGCAAACATGCCTCAACAATCTTATTACTTTTATGTTTAGGAAGAAATTAAGAATATATAATTGTAGACTATGCCCCTAAATTCAATCATTAGAATGAGTAAAAGATTAAAAAAGCAAGTCATTTTTTTTAAAATGAAGTAATCGCCGAGGACGGTGATGACAGACACAGTAAAATGAGAAAGGGGAAGACACCTGACAGCAGCTGGGAAACCAGCGAGCTACCGGACCCCCCCGACCCTACGTGGAAGTGGACACACAGTCCCACGAGGAGTCATCCATCCTCTGCCCAACATCTCTCTGCATCGTGCATGTGCAGGTGTGCAGCTACCCGGAGACATCAGCCACGGAGGCGGGGCGGGGCTTCAGCGGGCGGAGAGCCAGTCCGGAGAGTGCGGATGGCGAGGTGTACCGGCTAGAGCTGCTTACCAAAGGCTCCATGCTCCCACTGTCTGCAGCCCTCCCCCGTCCTCTATGGCACACATTGTTGCATCCACTTTACAGGTGGGCCAACTGATTCAAAAAGGGTAAGTGACTTCTCAAGGCTCCAAGGCCAGTGGGTGGCAGAGTCAGGATGTGAACCCACATCTCTCTGACACCCAAGCCTGCTAGTTGAACTGCAAAGGAGCATAAAGCAAAGAAGTTGTTGGAAAGGGAAGCAGTGAAAAAGGAAGCGATGGAAAGGAAGACATGATGTGCGGGAATGAGAGGAAAAAGAAGGCAGGGAGGACTAGGGCTGCACAATAGGTTTGGGGTGCCTGAAGAGCTGCCACACGAAAGTGGCAGAAAGGGAAAGCCTGCAGCAAGCTGCATGGAGGTTAGACCACGAGGGGACCTGGAAGGTAGAAAAGGCAGGCTGTGAGCCTTGGTCAGCGTTTCAAAACATCACACTTCTGAGCTTTGGGCTGGAGTTATACCAATTCAGTACGGGAACGTAGGTTACTCCATGCCTCCTGGAAGTTCTAGTTGGTAGTCAAATGTGTTTGATTAATAAAAATGGGGAAATTAGTATAATCTGTCAAAATGTGAGGTTCATGGGGGAAATATTAATAAAAGAATCCTTTCATTGTCCATCAGAGCCTGAAACAGACCTTAAGACCAAAGGGTTCGGGCAGTGCCCCCGAGAAGGCTGCTGGCTTGCCTGGGTTTCTAACTTCCCACATTTAGGAAGGGGGGCGGGGCTGTTAATGATAAACCTTCCTCTCTGAAGCTCTCAGCACCCAGGAGATCCCCATCCATCCTTCCTGGCAGCTCGGAAGTCCCAGGGGGGCCGAGCCCCCAAAGCAAGTCCTGCCTCCCATCCTTGTATCTTCTCTCAGGACCAACATCCTGTGTGGAGGATCAGGGTTATGGGAGCTTAAAGCTCTTGGGGAGTGGAGTTGGAGAAGGGGGGTGTTGGAACTTCAGCAGCACAGCGGTTCTGGATCCACCCATGCATTAGCTGTGTGAGGCTGGGGAAGCAGCTTGACCTCTCTGAGCATCAGGTCCCCTCCTGCCCTCCCTGCCCCTGCTGCAACTGGAAGAGTAACAACTTCCTCACAGGGCTGTTTTCAGAATTCACTGACATAACCCATGTGACATGCTTAGCATGGAACCTGGCACTTAACTGCTTAATAAATGGTAACCACTATTAACATTATTATTATCATTATTATTAACTATCCCATCTGAGATCTACAGTTGGGCCCTTTGGTAGTCAAGGCTCTGATGAGACTGGACAAAGGAAGCGGCGCCAGGGTGGGCAGCAGCCAGGACAAAGGTGGCCGAGAGGGGTGAGTGGTAACAGCCCAACCTCATCCTCTCCAGGAATGCAGGGCTGGCGGCTGAGGGGTGGGGGGCAAGGGGAGATGCCTTGCCGCTGAGGTCAGGCCCCATTCAGAGCTGGCGGAGAGTTTATCATCCTTACTGAGGGGAGGTGGGGGAGCGGGGAGCAGGGAGAGGCAGCTGCAGGCAGCAGTGGCAGGACTCTTTGGGGGAGGGACCCACTGCTGGGCAGGGGTCCTGGGAGACCCCCCCAGGCCTCCACTGACTCATCCAGTGTGGGGGGGGGGGGCAGGAGTGCCACTTACACACAAAGGAGACCCCCACTCATACCCCAGCCAGGAACAGGACATTCACCCCACCATGTGCACCATTTCCAGAGCTCTTCACAGCAACCCAGCAAGCTAGATATTATTTTCTTAAACTCTGTCTTACAGATGAGGAAACTGAGGCTGGGCCAGTCAAGCTCGCTGTCTCAGGAGTCTCACTGACACTCGTCCCATCTGCCACGGCCCAGGGGCTGGGCTCACAGAGCTGGATTCCGGGGCGGCACGAGAACAGATGTGGGCTGAAGGGGGCACAACTGGCCTGTGCTGTCTTTCCCCCGGTTAGTGTGAGGCAGGATGGGACTCCTAGACATCCGTGCCGCTCAGCTCATCATCCTGCACCTACAGACTCACAGGCCACCAGTGCAGGAAGGCTAGGCCCTCACCTTGCCACGCACATCACTTCTAGTCTCCAGGTCCCAGCCAAGGGCTCCCAGCTGCTCCTTCAGTCCCCTGGGGCCCCTTCCCTGGCTCACCACCACCAGGGAAGGCACCTCCTCAGAACTAGCCAGCTCCTTCCAGCTGTGGTTTCAACATGTTCCCCCGGATTGTCCTCCACAAGACTGAGAAAATAACTCGGTTACCTTCAGGGGTCCTCTCTGGTACCCACTCCTCCACTGAAGCCAGAACTGCCCTGGGCCTCAGTTTCCCCTTATGGAAAGGAGGAGGGCAAATGACACACAGTGAGGTGAGAGGGATGCGGCGGCCCTCAACAGGGGAGGTCTTTGGGGGCAGATCCAGGGCTTTCCTCCCACATGAAGGTTCCTCGCTTCCTAGTTTCCACACCTCCTGCTCCAATTCTGGGAAAGCCAGGCCTCTCACCCCCCCCACCCGCCAGCAGCCTGAAGAACTTCTGGAAGCCTGCCCATCAGAGAGCCGTGCTCAGCAGCAGTGACCCCCTCGCAGGGCTCTGGCGTGTGGCTAGCTAGGATGAAGAGTGATGACGGTGAGTAGAAACAATGAGATCTTTCAGCCTGTTTTATGGAGTTAAAAGAATAAAATCAGCCCCAGAAGGTCTCTCTGCATCTCTAGTTATTCCCCACGTGACCTCAGGATATCTCTCTCTCTCTCTCTCTCTCTCTCTCTCTCACACACACACACACACACACACACACACACACAGACACGAGGCACGCGCACCCACAGGCCACAATTCCTGCCTGGGCTCTGTGGTTAACCCACTTTGGTCTCTCTGATTACCCTCTTCCAAATGATCAGATCAGGGAGAGGAAATGCAGCTAACGGCACCTCTGCCTCGCCTAGAGGGGAAGGGTGCCCCAGGTGTGTCCCCAGAGGCTGGCAGATGCCTGAAGCCAAGCCCTATGGAGGGGATGTTCGCACTCAGCCTCCCAAAACAGACATTTAAAATTCTCCTTCTGATTCTCCCACCCCCCACGCCAGCACCATGACGGCTCTCCCACTTTACAGGTGAGAGGAGGGGTATGCTCTCACAGAGGGCAAAAATCAAAGGTCAGACCTGGAAACGAAAGCGCCTGGACCAGGATGGCCTACTCTCATTCCAAACCAGCCCGATGGGACCCCCTTTTCTCCATCCACCGCCCATTTAACATGTGAAAAGCTGACTGACTTTCAGGCCTCCCACAGAATGGGTGCATGTGACGGTTGGTTTTCTATGTCAGCTTAGCTAGACTATAGTACCCAGTATTCAATCAAACACTAGTCTAGGTATTGCATCAAGGTGTGTTGTTGTAGGTGTGGTTAACATCTATAATCACCTGACCGTGAATGAAGGAGACTACTGTCAGTAGTGTTGGTGGGCCTCGTCCAATCAGTTGAAGGGCAAAAGGCAAAATAACTGAGCTTTCCTGGAGTAGAAATTCTGCCTCAAGACTGCAACATCAACTCCTACTTGAGGACCCAGCCAGCCAGCCTGCCCTACAGATTTCAAATTGCCTGTCCCCTACTGGTTCTGGTCTCTGGAGACCCCTGACAGGGAGTAAATAAAAGAGGTCAAAAACATAAAGAAACTCCCAACGGCAATAACTGGGTCAATCTGACCCAAGAAAAATAATGGTAACACTGGATTATAACCTAGAAAATAAAGAGTCTATCCAAGCTCCACACTGACATAAAGGGAGAACTGAATAAATAAACAAATGGGGAATAAGGGACAATTCTATACAGCAGAGTTCCAATTAATGAATACAAAAGGAATGGTGGAAATAGAACATCAAATAAACCCAAACTCAGGGACATTCTACAAAAGAACTGACCAGTGTCCTGCAGAAGCACCAGAGCCACGAGGGACAAAACAAGACTAAGAAACTGGCCCAGGCTGGAGGAGGCTAAGGAGCGTGAGACTGAACGCAACACGGGATCCAGAACAAGATGCTGGATCCACAAAGAGGTCGTAATGGAAACATGGCCAAATTCTACTGGGATCTGTAGATTAGTTAACAGCATCAGATGACGATTAATTTCCTGGGTTTTCAGTAGTTGTGCAATGGCTCTGCCAGAGGTCAACAATAGAGGCAATTGAGCAAAGGGTGCATGCTTTCTGTGAGTCTAAAATCACTCAAAATAAAAAATTTTAAGTGAGTCCTAAAGGAGACACAGAATAGGGGTCGGAATGAGAGCCAAGGGTCAGGTAAAGAATTCAGTCATTGGACAGGAAGAGAGGGATTCAGCTTGGGAAGGTCCCCAGATGCATCAGGGAACCAGACAAGGGCTGCTCAGACTACAGGAGCAGAAGAGGAAGAATGCAGACTGCTCCGGGAGTATAGCAAACAGGCCTGGCCTAGGGAAGAGGAGACACAGGCGGGACACACAGCTAGTCCACCTCTGGAATCATCACCTGGAGATAGCCAGACTCAGCACCTAATGATAACCACCACGATGCCACTGCCACAGCCACAGCTGCCACAAATCACTGGCTACTTACTGTGCACCCGGAGCTGGAAACTCTCTCTATCCAGATAGTTCAATCCTCACTGCAACCCTGCAGAAAGGTCTTTATGATCCAGGTTTATAGATGAGAAAATTGAGAATCAGGGCACTTCAGGAAATGATGGAAGATTTCTCAGCTATAAGCAGGGGAGGAAGGAGGCAACCCTAGTTCTGACTCCAGTGCTCCAAAATCTTAGAACAAAAAAGACCTTGACTGCCCCCCCAGTCCAACCTCCTTCCCCACAGCACAACATGGCTGCTGACGGCTTACCATCTCTCCAGACAGCCCAGTCCAGTGGGGACCATTCTAACTGTCTTCTCTGGAGGTTCAGGTGGGCTTAGTAATGCAGAACTTCCTCCACCCGACCCAACTACAGTTTCTGTCATGGGACCCCATTCTCAGAAGAGCAATAATAATAATTACTAATATTTATCTATTGATCTAAGCACTTTATATGCATTCACTCATTTAATGCTCACAATAATCTTACATGGTAGAGATCAGTTATGATGCTTACAGATTAGGAACCCAAGTGACAAAGAGGAGAAGCAACTTGCCTCTTTACAGATAGTGAGCGTGGCTCAGGTTTCTCACCACACCACCTCCAGGTTTCTCACCACACCACCTCCGGGTCAGACGCACCCTTTGGGGATCTCCCAGAGTCTGGGTTCAAATCCTGGGTCCCACTTCCACCACCTTCCTGGCTGTGTGAGCACATTGCTCAACCTTCTCAGCCGTTCCCTCCTCTGTGCCCTAAGGGATTACGTTAATGCCTACCCTTTAGTATTGTTGGAAGCACTGGATTAAAGGGATCCTGTCTGTGCAAGGATAGAGGATCTGTGTGAACTGGGCATTAACGGTGGAATTCAAGCCGGTGTGATTTTCCAACAGCAGGAGAGGGCATTGGAGCTTTGCTGCTGCTCCTCCAATCACGTATGACCCACAAGTGACCTTCCTCCCCTGCTTCCTTGAACAGAACCCAGTTTGAACCCAGACACCTCTGGACACCCTCGCTTGGGTGCCCCAGCCCAGCAGGCGGAAACAGGCCAGGAGGTTAACCTGTGACTTGCTCTGTGCTTTGCTATGCCCCAGAACACACACCCCTCTCCTAATTCACCCCCCCCCCCAACATCCCACCCAGCCTGCCAGCTGCGGGGGGTCGGGGGGAACAATTGGCCAAGTCACTCATTAGCCAGGGCTCAGAACCCTCAAAGAGAGGGAGGGGGTCTAATAGGTCCCGGGCAAGGGGGAGGATAAAAGGGCTAGCAGGTGACTGCAGGTGGAAGAATCAGTGAGGGGGAAGGGGAAGGGAGTGTGGGCCATGGTCACTCTTGTGGAGCTGGCCAAGCCTGCTGGCTGGAGCATTTCTGGGGCACTTAAGTGGTTTGTTATCCTTGGGTCTCAGACAACAGAGTAAGAGTTATCATCTATTGAGAAAGAGCCTCTCATATGTCAGGATCTTACTTACCTTTTCTCTAATCCTCACATGAACCTTGTAAGGTTGACTGATATCAATGTCACCATTTATATACCAATGAGGAAACCATATTTTGGAGGTCGAGTGTGACTTGTCTGATATAATACAGCTCAGGGCAATGACAGAATCGAGATCCACCTGAGCCCAAGGCCAGAGGGGCGCCAACTCCACCAGGCCCCTCTCAGGCCATCCAGGCTCTGGAAATGACTCCAAGTCAGTGGCTTGGAGGCTCAGAGGCTAAGACTATTTTGACCCCCAGGGAGAGCCAAGCAGGAGCGAATGCTGGGTTCTTGGGCAGCATCTCAGGGTCCTCCCTCAGGACCAGCTGCTTCTCCCAGGCAAAGGCAGATGCCCAGGAGGCAGGGGGCTGCCACTCCTAGCTGCCAGGCTCACCAAGCCCCACAGGAGGGAAGCCCACCACTCCCTGACTCCCACTGCTTAGCCAACTCCAGCAGGCACTGCAGATGTCCAAGCTAAAGGCTAAAAGCTAAAAGCAGCCAGGGAAGCTGGCATGGGCCAAAGGTCCAGGAGTCACTCCTTCCCCTCCCACGCCACTGTCAGGGCTCTGATCTGCGCTGACCCCTCAGCCCTCCATGCACCACAGACCCCAGCCCACACCAACCCTTCACACTCTTAGTGGGAACCCCTGGCCTTCATTCCCTCCCACACAATTCCCCACGTGTCCTGTTTTCCCGTTTCTCTCTCCTTTCTCCATCTCTGCCTCCAATTCTCCATCTCCCACTTGTCCTGCTCTCCCTGCTCAGGGGGTTCTCACCCTCCCCAGCACTAACTACTTCAGTCTCTCAGACGCAGCAACGCCCCCATATGATGTTTACACAGCCCCAGAGTCAGAAACGCTGAAAAATATGAGATCTTTTGGGAACCACATTCCAGGAAAATGAGAAGCCTGTCACAGCTCAGTGTCACTTTCTCCCCCAGCCTTGCTCCCTCACCTCCATGGGGAGCAGGGCGTGTGTGCGTGTGTGTGTGCACACTAACAGACTGCCTGTGACACACTCCAGACTTACTTATTAACCCCTGAAGGTCCAACACTCTATTACCTGAGAGAGAACTTTAGGAAGATTGGTGGGAGGATGTGGGGGGAGAGCGGTTGTTACAACTTCTTGCATATTTTTATGAAGCAGAGAGGAAAGGGCTTCCCAATCAAGACCTGGACCCCTGGGCCCAGGGGAAACACTGGGAAAGCAGAAACCAGGAGAACACAGAGGCCAGGGAAACCAGTGGCTTCCTGGTAGCCTGTACCCAGTGGAGTTGAGAAGCTTCCAAGGGCAAACACAGGTTACTCGAGTGTTGTCAGGGGACCCTAGCATCAGAATCATTGAGGTGTTAGATAATAGTGCAGATCCACTGAACCAAAGTTGAAGGTGCAGGGATATGCTTAACGGGCTCACCAGGCGAGGCTAAAGCCCACTCAGGTGATGTGAAGGGATGGTGATACCATGGCTCATCCCCTGAGAGATCAGAAAATGAGCCACAGCAGCAGAAAGGAGAGCCTAAAGGGGAACGGGGAGGTCTCCTGCTGCAGCGAGAAGCCATAAGGCTTCGGAGCCACATATTCAGGACTGAGCGGGAACCCGGGTCCACTGCTAGCCAGCTGCACAAGCAGTGCCAAGTGTCTCATCTCAGGTTTCTCACCTGACAGCATGGCCAATCACATCTGCTTCCTGTGGGGTGTTTCTAGGATTCAATGGGATGAGTATTAAGTAGCCACCGCGCAGGAGACATTCAACAGTGACTACAAACGAAGCAATTACAATGCAAAACCCTGTAAGAGTAAGAGAGAAAGCAGGTTCTTTGAAAAGGTGGATAAAGTTGACAAACCCTTAGCTAGACTGACCAAGAAAAAAAAGAGAAGACTCAAATTACTAGATTCAGAAATGACAGAGGGGACATTACTAAGGACCTCACAGAAATTGAAGACTTTTGAAAGAATACTATGAACAACTATGCCAAAAAACTAGATAACTAAGATGAAATGGACAAGTTCCTAAAAAGATAACAAACTACCAAAACTGACTCAAGAAGAAACAGAAAGTCTGAGTAGACCTACAACAAATACAGAGACTGAATTAGCAAGCTAAAAACTACTCACAAAGAAAAAGCCCAGGCCCAGATGGCTTCCCCTGTGAATTCTACCAAACATTTCAAGAATCAACATCAGTCCTGCACAAACTCTTCCAAAAAGTGAAAGCGGAGCAAATACTTCCCAACTCACTCTATGAGGCCAGCATTACCTTGACACCAAAACCAAACTGAGACATTACAGGAAAAACAAAATCAAAGACCAATGAATCTTATGATCAGAGGAGCAAGAAGCCTCAACAAAATACAAAACAAAAACCAAAAACCCAGAACCCAGCAACATATAATACAAAGAATTAATGCCATGACCAAAAGGGATTTATCCCAGGAAGGCAAGGTTGTTTTAACAACTGAAAAATCAATTTATGTCAATAAATAAATAGCCAGAGTAAGGATTTCTGTTCTTGCCACTTCTAGTCAACAATATACGAGTGGTGCTAACCAGGACAACTAGGAAATAAATAAATAAACAAACAAACAGCTGGCATCCACGTTGGAAAGGAAGAAGGAAAACTATCTCTATTCACAGATAACATGATCTCGTATGTAGAAAATCCTGAAGAATCCATTACAAACTATTAGAACTAGTAAATGAGTTTGTCAAGGTTGGACGATACATCATCCAATACAAAAAGTCAACTGTACTTCTATACTCTGGCAATGAACAATCTGAAAATGAAATTAAGAAAACAAAAATCAGAACTTTCATACACGGCTCGTGATGATGTAAAATGGAACAGCTTTGTTGTAGGCTGAACTGTGTCCCCCCCAAAAAGATAGGTCGAAATCCTAATCCCCAGTACCTCAGAGTGTGACCTTATTTGAAAATAGGGTCTTCAAGCTAATCAAGGTAATCGAGAGGTAAATTAAAATGAGGTCATTATGGTGGGCCTTAATTCAATACACCTGTTGTCCTTATAAAAATTTGGACACAGAGACAGACAGACATAAAGAAAAGAGGAGTGAGGACACACGGGGGAAATACCATGTGAAGACACAGGATTAGAGTGATGCGCCTATAACCCTGGAAACACCAAGGACTGCCAGCAAACCACCAGAAGCTAGGAAGAGGCAAAGAAGGGTTCCTCTATAGTTTTCAGAGGAGTATGGTCCTGCCCACATTGCAATTTTGGATTTCCAGCCTCCAGAACTGTGAGAGAATAAATGTCTGTTATCTTAAGTCACACAGATTGTGGGGCTTTGTTATAGCAAACCTAGAAAACTCACACAAGCTACTTTGAAAAACAGTTTGGCATTTCCTCAAAAAGCTAAACACAGAGTTACCATATGACCCAGCAATTCCATTCACAGGTACATGCCCAAGAAAAAACATATGTCAACACAAACATTTGTACATGAACATCCATGACAGCATTATCCATATTAACCAAAAGATGGAAACAACCCAAATGTCCACCAACAGATAAAAGGATGTACAAATGTGATACACTTGTGCAATGGAATATTAGCCAGCCATAAAAAGGCTATGCCTTAAAAACATTATGCAAAGTAAAAGAAGCCGATCCTAAAGACCATACATTGTATTATTCTATTATGTGACATCCCCAGCATGGGGAAATAAGGAGAGACAGAAAGTAGATGACAGTTTGCTGAGGGCCGGGGCAGGGGCGGGAGAAGGGACAGAAGGACTGCAGAGTGACAGCAGTAGAGGGCGGGTTTTCCCTCCAAAGTGATAAAAATGTTCTAACGTTGGCGGATGATGGTCATATAGCACTGAATATACTTTTTAAACATCATCGCATTCAATAAATAAATAAAATCTTTTTTCAAAAATAGCCCTAGCTGATGTGCCTCGGTGGATTGAGCACCAGCCTGTGAACTGAAGGGTGCCCGGTTTGCTCCCCAGTTGGGGATGGGCTGGAGTCAGCTGATCGCTTCTCTCCCACACTGATGTTTCTCTCCCTCCCTTCCCCTCTCTCTAAAAATAAATAAATAAAATCGTTTTTTCTAAACCATTGAATTGTACACTTTAAATGGGTGAATTGTATGGTGTGCCAATTATACATCCATAAAATTGCTACCAATAAAAAAAGAAAGAGTTAAGAAAGGCCCTTGACCCCAGAAAGCACTATTACACACTCCGCCCTGGACTCGGTGCTGACCAAGACCGCAAAGACGGAGATGGGTCTCCAGAAACCAAAGACCAGTGGTTCTCAAATGCAGCTGCCCAGAGGGACCCATGTGGGAAGCTTTTATCTAAATCAACTTTATGGAGATGTAATTTACATACAACAAATGCATGCCTGTTAAGCATAGAGTCCAGTGAGTTTGATAAACGTATAAAACTGCATAAACGCCACCACAATCCAAACAAAGAACATTTCTGTCACCCAAAAATAGCTCCCCTACATCCTTCGGCCATCAATCTTCCTACCACCCCAGGTCCAGGAAATTCCTGATCTGCTTCTTTGTCATGACAGTTTCGCCTTACGGAAAATTTCGCCAAAATGGAATCACCCAGTCCCTCTTCTTGTGTGTCTGGCTCCCTTCGCTCAGCACAGTGTTTTTGAGACTCATCCACGACGTTGTAACATGAGTTCATTCCTTTTAATTGCCGAGTAGTATTCTGCTGGACCATTATGTCACAACTTGTGAGTTTATCAACCTGTTATGGCATATTTGGGTTTCTCTAGTTTGGGGCGGTTGTGAATAAAGCTGTTCCTTGTTTCTGTACAAGTCTTTTTGTGGCCACATTGCCTTACCTCTTGAGTAAGCATTTTGGAGTGGAAGTGCTGGCATAGAGCAAGTGTATGTTTAAGGTTTACAGAATGGCTCTTCCAGCATTTGACACTCCCACCGGTGGCTGCCACTTTTAAAAATCCCAAAGCGCAGGCCATGCCCCAAACCAACTAAATCAGAGAACCTCTGGGAGTGGGACCCAGACACAAAGGTGATTCTAACGGACAGACCAGGTGTCAAATGCTGCCACAGACCTCAGGTACCCTGAGGCAAGCAAACAAGCGAAAGGCAGATCGTGTCCACCTACATAATTCCCTCACTCTTCCTTGACAAAGGGGAGAGAGACAAAACACGTGCAAGTATCCAGTCCTCGACACCAGTGCCCTCAGCAAGCCTTGCTGTTCTCGGCAGATTCTTTCCACCTTTAATGAGTTAGGAGAAGGCAGGAGGAATACAGAATAATAAATATTACTAAATTTTTGACCACTTAATTCTGAGCTTGGTATTCTAGTTGGGTTACCATCCACAGCGCTCAAAACAGCACTACAAAATAGGTCCTACAACAAGCCCCATGAGGAATGAGGAAAGTGGGGGCTCATAGAGGTGAAGTAACTTGCCCAAGGTCACGCAGTCAGTTACTAATGTGGTCAGGGTTTAAACTCAACGTTCTGTCTCCAACGCCAAAGGGCTTAAAGCTGGGCTCAGAACAACAGATGGGTCCGGGAGCCCTGAACCTGCCCCAACTCAGCTATTGCAGATAGAATACAAGCCCCCAGCACAACCGTGAAAGAAGGCTGCAGGTGTGTTTATGAGAGAGCAGGAAAGGTGATGTGTAATGTGACTGAAAGGTGAGGGTTAATTATGGGATTTCCTTTTCTTTTAAGCTTAAATAATGGGATTTAAACCCCTATAGTACAGAGGAGGAGACCAAGTCATTGCCTACAGCCCCCTTCTTTCCCCACCTGGTACTCGGGACAGGGAGGTGCTAGGCCTGGGAAGAGGGTGAGAGAGAGCCAAAGGAGGGAAGAAGGAGCTGCCCAGAGCCCAGGGATGGGCGACCCACCGGCCCAGCAGCTGCTGGTCCCTTCACTGAACTCTTCTCCGGCCTGGAACGGACACTGAGTATTTTGCTGGAAGGAGTTGCTCTTGTCAGTTGTTGCAAAACAGGGGGCAAATCAGTTTGAAAAGTGTTTCTCAGAAATTACCTGGGGATTAGAGGAAATGGTGTGGGCTGTGCAGGTACACCCTGTTATCTTTACAACGCTTTTGGAAATCTAAAACGACTCTAAAATTAAAAGTCTCTTTTAAAAATAATAAATAAATGTATACATAAATAAAATGCACCTGGAGGTTGAAGAACCCTAGAACAGGGCACTGAGGAGAAAAGCCAAACAGGAGAGCATACACACACTGCATGGGCTACAGTAAAGTGGAAGACAAATCCTGGACCATTCATTTTAAATCCCCAACAGAAGAGAAACAAGTGGGGACAGAGAAGAACCCTGTGTGACATAAGGATGGGGACTATGGGAGGCTTAGAATGAGCTTCCTGCGAGAGACTTTGGAGGAGAGCTGGGGAGCTGGGTTTCCATGAACTGCGGCTGGTGTCCAGTGCCTGATCCAGCCCCTTGGCTCTCCCAGCGTCTCTGTTTTTCCGGTTCTGTCACTCTCACTCCCCTCTCACCTGCTCTCCACCCATTTACCCCAGAGCAGGGCCAGAATCGTGTAGAAGGCCACTGTGCCCACATGTCCTTAGCCAAGGTGGTCACCCTCCCTGGACTTCCACTGGGATCTGTTAAGCGGGGTTACCATGAGCACCACCCACCTCACAGAACTGAGAAAGTAGGCGAAAGTGTCGTGTGTATTACAGTTCTGTGTAGATGCAGGTGATTCAGTATTCCAAGTGGGTCTGTTCAGAACATCCCAGAAGTGGAAATGACCCAAATGGCAATCCACAGTGGGATGGATAAATAAATTGTGGTTGACTCAACACAGGGAACACAGCAGAGCAATAAAAAAGAATGAACCACTGCCACCCACGAGAACACAGATGAGCCTCCCAAACATAATGTTGAGTGAAATAAGCCAGACACGAGAGTAAACATACCGCATGATTCGATTTATACGACGTTCAAAAAGAGGCAAAACGAATCTCTGATGGTACAAGGAAGAATGACATTGCCTTTGGGGGATGCTGACCTGGAGGGCAGCATATGTATGGGCTTCTCCTGGGGTGCTAGAAATGCCCTAGATCCTGCTCCGATTCACGCACGTGTACCAACTGATCAGTCTGTGTACCTGACAGCACGTGAGTTATAACCCAACTAGAGAACGTGAGTGACTGGGATTACTGTTTGCAGCATCTCTATGTCAGGAGATAGAAGAGCTTTTGGGGAGGGAATGAAAGAGTGGTTTTGCTGTTTCTGCTCTTTCCTGCTCTCATCTGTTCCCCCTCCCCACCCACCTCTCCCTGAATAGAAACCTCCTTTTTCTCAACATTCCCGTATTTCCCTCCTTCACTCCTTTATTGGAACCTTTGCTATGGACAAGGCACTATTTTAGAAGCTGAGGATGCAACACATCTGCCTACCCTTTAACATCTACTCTGAGCAGAGGACCGAGGCCCCTCCTCTACCAGCACTGAGCACTTTTTCTCTCAAACAGGTCCAAGTGGCAAGGAACTGGGCTACCTG
Organism: Macrotus californicus; assembly: GCA_007922815.1. Lineage (NCBI taxonomy): Eukaryota > Metazoa > Chordata > Mammalia > Chiroptera > Phyllostomidae > Macrotus > Macrotus californicus. The sequence continues at coordinate 121,612 of VMDR010000221.1, read as the reverse complement.
GGCTCCTTTCCAGTCTTCGCCTGTGGTTCCAAAAAAGGAGAAAGGTACCTACTATATGTGGTTGTGCATTGAATCCTCTATAACCCAGCTCACAAAGCTGGAAGGCAGCAGGGGTAGAGTTCAAACCCAGAACTGTCTGATCCCCATCCCACCCCCATGGCCTCCCAAGAGCCAGGTCAGCCTAGCGCCCTCTCTGGGCATCTGTGGCTGACAGTCTCAAAGATGGCACCCACGATTCTAGCCTCCAGGTATTTACCTCCGCAAATAAGCCCCTTCCACATGCAATGGGCAGGACCAGAGTAACCAATAGGATATTGTAGAAATAACAGTGCGTGTCTTCCAAGGCTGGAAAATAAAAGATACGGCTTCCACCCTGCTCTTTCTTGAACCACCCACTGGGAAGAAGCCAGCCGCCATGTTGTGAGGACACTTAAGCAGCCCCATGGAGTGGTCTGTGGGGCAGAAAGCTGAGACCTGCCAAGAGCCAGCTTTTTTATTCTAGTCACGTGAAGAAATCACCTGGAAAGTAGGTTCTCTGGCCCCTGTCAGGCCTTCAGATGGCTACAGGCTGACATCTTGACCGTTACCCCTTGAGACTCCAGGCTAGAACCTCCAGCTATGCTGCTCCCAAATTTCTGACCCGCAGACACTGTATGAGATAATACACATTTGTTGCTGCTTTAAGTTACATTGTATTGCTGCATATAATTAACACAGCCACTCTCCAAGCCATGGATTCATGCTGTAGGAACAGTCTAGAAGGTGGTATGAAAGTATCCAGAACCAGCCACTGCCTGGAGGGGTGGCCAGAGTGGGCTGAACTTGAGAGGACAGGAGAGGACCAACCTCAGCAAGAAACCCCATGAGTGGGGGGAGAATTGAGAAATAAGAGACAAGCAAAGCAGAAATCCTGGTGCCTTCTTCCTAGAAATTTTACTCACTTCATCTATCTCAGTACAATAAATGGAACCATGTGCACCCAGTTACTCTGGCCAAAAACCTTGGAGACAGCCTCGAGCCCATTCTCCTCCTCACACCCAACATCCTGTCCATCAGCCAGGCTCTGGGCTCCACCCCAGAACGTGCCCCAGACCTGGCCCCTTCTCACAGTCCCTTCTGAGAGCACCATGGACTAAGCCACCAGCCTCTCTCACCTGGGCAACATCAGTGGCCTGCTGGCCCATCTCCCAGGGCCTGCTCAAGGCCAGAGCGGCCTTCTCAGAATGGAGATCATCAGATCATGTCACTCAAAACCCCCCTAGGGCTCAGTATTTCCCACCGCACCTCTTCTTTCAAGCCTGACAAGCTCACCTCACCTCAGGGCCTTTGCACGCGTTCTTCTCATCTCTCAGGTCATCATACAACATCGCCTGGGTGTCATCTTACACAACGTTTCCTCGAAGACGGTTTCCTGGGCCACCCAGCCTAACCCTTCCCCACCCCGCTGCTCTAACTCACTTCCTTGCACGACTTGTTTGCCTATTCCCTGTCTGTCTCCCTATTAGAATGTCAGCCCCATGAAGGCGAAGGCCTTGCCTGTCTTGTTCACCTGGAACAGTGTCTGGCACACAAAAAGAGCTCAGGAAACATTTGTTTAGTGCGTCCTGTCTCGAGGTAGAGGAATGAATGAGAGGACCTCCGAGCTGACCTGGTTATAAAACACACAGGACACAGCTCTGCTGTGTGTTCTGGGGCTCACACTGCCCTTCCCAGCAAGAAGAAGAGGCAGGCCAGTAGCAAGAGCTGTGGTTTATGGGGAGACCTGCCAGCTGGGTGGGGCTCACACCACCACTGGGTCCCATTTCCTATAGAGGAAAATCCTATAACAAGCCCAATCTGTCTGTCCAGCCACTGCTCTGGCAGTCTACCTCTGCCCTCCTGGCTGGCCTGGGCTGGGCAGAGCAGTGGTGCTGCAGCCTGGAGCATCCTGAGCCCCAGTGTGTGCCAGAGTTGCTAGGCCAGCTACACCCCCTTCAGAAGTCACCTTTAGCCCCCCTCTGTCTCCACACAGGAAGTGGCTGTACAACAAGAGGCCGGCTCTGTCACACCTCTCGGGGTCTCTGGGCCCCCATTGGCCCTACTCAGGCCCTTCACTGCCCCTCATCCTCTCAGACTGTATCCACTGCTACAGGAGATGGGAGGCCAAGGGGGAGGAGCAGATGAGGATCAAGAATGGTTTGCTGGTAGGCAAGAGGCACTCAGAAGAAAGCACAAGGGCCCAGGGACAGATGAGTGAGGAACTGCACTGCGATACCTTGGGAAAGTCATTTAACCTTGGGTGCCTCAGTTTCTTTATCTGTAAAACTTCAGCTCTGTCGGCCTGTTTTATGCTCTGAAGGAATTAAAAGAATGAAATCAGATAATGCACTGAAGTGCTTTCTAAGGCCTAGGGTACAGATGTTCGTTGTTGTGAAGAGAAACAAGCGCAGGAAGGGGGTAGGGAGGGCATCGACTGGGAAGAAGCAAGAACACCAGAAGATTCTGGGGTAAAGGGTGGAAAAACTCTGCTCTGGATGAAGAGAGTAAGAAGGCAGAACAAGGACATAAGCAGAAACTCAATCCCCACCTATGGAAGAGAAAGCTCCGGGAGTCAGAAAGGTGGAAGACAAGGGAAAGGCAGAAACTGGACAGATGTGACCCCTGTGAGCCAGGCTCTCTGCTAGGAGAACACACCGACCTGGAGTTTCTGGGAGGGCGGAGGGGAGATGCCCCCAGCGAGCCTGCATACTCTGCTTGAGTAAGGTCACGCAGAAAGAAGCAGAAGCAGATTCCCCTCGCAGGCCTGCCCGCTCCATCAGCAGCCTTCTCCATGGTAACCCTTGGCCCTCAGAGCTACCAATTGGTAATGATCAGCTGCTCTCTTTCTGAGCCCCCAGCACTGTCAGGCACTGGGCTGGGTACCACATCCACATTAACCCATCTCATCCTCATAATAACCTTTTCTTATTCCTGTAGCCTTCAGGATGAAACGGAGGCTCAGGGAGGTTCCCTTGCTAGACCAAGGTCACCCAGCTAATGAGAGGCCGGAGCATGAGATGTGCCAAATACTGAGCCTCAACTGCTCAGTGCTCCTTTTGGACCCACCCTCCCTCCTCTCTCCATTGAATGAAGAACCCCTCCCAGAAAGAGCAAATATAAACACAAGGATAGAAATGAGAGGGCAGGGGGTGCATAAGCAATAATAACAGGGACAGGACTGAAACTGGCTGCATATGAAAGATTAAGGTCAAGTATTTCCACCTCCAGAGAGCTGATGGATTATGATGGATTATTTGGGAATTCCCTTCCCAAACACTGATGGGGAAACTGAGGACCCAAGTGGGACCTGGCCAATAAAGAGAGTAGAATGATCATTCAAGAGGTTCCAGAACCAGGGCAACCTTGACCTCTGACCCTTTTCCACCTCATCCTCACTTCCCCTACCTATCCCCTTTGCCCTCCAGTCCTGTGGTTGTGGGCCCATCCCGAGTTTTTCTAAACTGCTTAGGTAGGGCCAAGCAGGGCTCTGCGTGGCTTGCAGAATCATTGAAATGCATCCCCTCCCCCTCGACAACCCTACCCCCATCCAGCACTAGGGGAAATACCTTCAAAGGCCCCTCTCTTGGAGTTCAGTCCCCACCAGCCACCTCCAGCAGTCACGAGATTGAGCGCTGTGCACCCCACCCGGATTCTTCTCGCTCCCCCACCCCACCCCCGGCCCTCCCCTTCACCTTGACCTGAGCCTGCTCAGGCCCTAAAGCTTTGCATAAACAAAGAGAGGAGGAGGGGATGACCCCGCCCCACTGACGCCCCCGCTCCAATCTCCCGACCCCAGCCTGTCCCGTCCCTAAGCCGCACCCCACCCCCACCCCCAACCCCCGCCAGCTGACTCTCGAGGCCCCTTACCTTGGCTTGGCATTTCCGATGACAGGAGAAGCTGCAGACTGCAAGAGGGTGAGACACAGAAAGAAAGTTTAGCCGCGAGGTATGAAATGGAAACTCCGGCGAAATCTCCTCCCACCCCGCCCGCAATCGCGCTCGGGAGGGAAGGAGGGACGCAGGGAGGAGGGGGGTGGAGGGGTGGGGAGGGCAGCTGCCGCAGCTCCCCGAGGCCTGCGGGCGGGAATACCCAAGACTGCCGACCCTCTGAGCAGACACTGAGCCCCCAGGGCCAGAGTCCCTCAGGTGCGCAGGAGGATAGGAGGGGCAGGGGGAGGGAAGGGGACCGAGTCCCTGCTGGATTCTTGCCAGGGGCAGAGGTGGCCCGGACCCAGGCCCCTGCCACCAAACGCGCCAAGGAATAAGACAGGGGCCTTCTCCCCTTACACACACACGAAGCAGGCAGCTGGCTCCCCCAGAGTCATACAAGCCCATGAGCACACACACATACACATTTACACCCACACACACACTCACTCATAACCACTTACAGCAATACTCAGCCATACATGCACACATAGCCATACTCACTTAACAGCCTCATGCACACACACCCATGTCCAAGGAGAAACCTGACTTGGGGGTCGGGGGGAGACCAACACACAGTTTTCAGAGCAAACCCTCGGGGTGTAGTTGGGCACAGACATGTGGGCAGATGCTCACAGTGATTCCCAAACTTCATGTGGGAAACACGCACCCACACACATACACACACACAGGATTTGCTCCTCCCTCCCACTACCAGAAGCTGGAATCAAATTTCCAAGGGGTTCCCTCAGCCTGGAATGTCTCAGCCCTGCCCACCCCACCCCCAGGGCTCTCCACCCAGGGGCTTGGTGGTCCCCTCCCCACCGGGTCCCACAGATAAGGTGAAGAGGCTCTGAGCTGAGCTTCTGCACTGACTCCGCCTGATTGAGGCAGGTGGGCTGGGGGCACTGAGGGGGCAGAGGCAGGAGAGCTGCCCTCACCCCAAATCCTGGACAGCCACAGCCAGCCATCCTGGCCTCTCGGATCTAGTTCCCCCAACCCCTTTCCAGTTTTGAGCCAACCTGATTCTCAGTGGAATGCAGGAGAGACAGAGGCACAGGTATTAAAAGAGGCTTTGGGGCTCCCCACACTAAGACTTCCGGTTTATCTGTGGGAGTGGGGGTTGGGGGAACGCTGGGAGGCACACTGGATGGAGCCTGGGATGTGACCTTGACCACTAGCCCTACCCTGGGACCTTGCTCTCCCCAAACCTCGCCCTGGCCCCAGCTCAGACCTGTGACTCAGCCAGTGCTGAGCAAGGCTTTCCGACCCCACCAGCCAGCCCAGCTCAGGGACTTCTCCACCCCTGGCCACGTCAGGACATACCCACCCATGGCCACCCAAGTCATGCCCATCTGCCCAGCTTTTCTGCTCTCTCTCTCTCTCTCTCCCTCCCACCCCCTCTACCCCAGGTGGCAGCTCCCCTCCAGAAGGTGTTTCCACTCTGACAGCTGCAGCCCCACCCCCACACCTTCCGTGGGATGTGGAATTGACAAAACCTCAGGCCTTGTGGCCTGAGCTTGGAAGGCCCTCCCAGCCAGAAGGGTTCCCCATGGGGCCACTGCCTCCAAACTGAGGGACCTTTCCTCTTCCTCCTGGGCGGCCTCATCCACTGTTCCCCACCTTTGTCCCAGGGCACACATTTCCCACCACCACCTGCCTCCTACACTCGTGGCTCCTTCAAGAAAAGGCTCTCTCTCTCTCTCTCTACTCTCTCTCTCTCTCTCTCTCCTCTCTCTCTGCCACACACATACACACTCACTACACAGTGCCCGATACACAGTAGAGGCTCAGATGCTGGCTCAGTTGACCTGACTGACCCTCCCCTGGAGTTTATGTGCACCCCCATTTAATCACATCCACCACCACCCTTTTCCTGAGCCACAGCCCTCCCCCCAACATCTCATATCCAACCCCAAAGGCATCCCGAAGTGTCCACCCTGGGCCTCCCAAGCCCAGGCTAGGGGCACAGTGGGAGCCGGGCCTCTATTTTCCTCCTGCATACTTCTGACAGCTCCCAATGCACTAAGCTTTTTCCTACCTCAGGGCCCTTGTACTTGCTGTTCTAGCTGCCTGGAATGCTGTCCCTCAGCCCACATCTCCATTTCCCCAAGCCAAGTCCTTCTACTTCTAGAAGCCCCTGAAAGCCATCTCCCCACAGAGGCTTTCGCCGACCACCCGGGTTACAGCAGGTTTCTGCATTATTCTTCACCCACAGCACTCCGACCATTTCTTAGCACAGCTCACAGTCCAAAGTCATGTGGGGCAACTCCTGTTCACGTGTGTATAGTACATCTCGCCACGCTAGATTCGTGAGGGCAGGAGCGTGCCTGTCTCACTCACACCACATCCCCAGTAGCTACACCAGAGTCTGCTCCAGGCCCACAGCCCCAAACAGCATCTTCGTGCAAAGGAGCAAAAAAGTCCTACCCTCTGGGTAGACCAGCCGTGTGGACGCACAGCTGAGTACAGTGTCTGTTGGAACAGCAAGAAGGTGCTTTTTCTCCAGTTGGACCCAGCCTTGTACCTGGCTTCATGGTTTGGTGAGCAAAGCATGGGCTGATTTCAGGGCTCTCTTCGGTAGACGCCTTTGGCATTGAATGGCCTGTGTGAGCATACAGGGCAGCCCTGCCTGGCACCCAGTGGGCAGACACTCAACAAATGCCCCTGAGTGGAGGGCAGATGGAGAAATCATTGGGCAATACAGGGCAATGGGCTGAGTGCTCCCTGCATGCTGGAATGTGGAGCTTGTCCTTGAAAGTGGAGAGTGAAAAAAGACCTCCCCCAGCCCCCAGCCCAGAAAATAGGAGCTCAGCAAACTGAACCAAAGTGGCAGGTGTGGCCAAGCCCTGCAGGATAGATTTGTATACCTTCAGAAGCACCTGTCCCCAACCCCCAGGAGGCTCTCTTGCCCTGGGTCCCCTCCAGTGAAGGCACCTTTATATCTGTCACCTTTCTCGGGCCTTCTCCCATAGAGCATCTTCCTGCTGTGGTCTGAAACTTGGCCTGGCCATTCTGCACATTCAAAGGTGCTACAGAAAGGGAACAGGTGGCAGCCAGCCTCCAAGGTGGCCCTAGTGTTTCTCACCTCCTGGTACGCCCACCCATCCACAGTCCCCTCCCACGATGAACAGGGCTTGGTTTGTGCACCCAGTCAGTTCCTGGAGAAATGATGATGTGTGACTTCTGAGGCCATCAGCAAAGGCACTGTGGCTTCGGCCATGGCCTCTTGGCTCACTTGCTCTGGGGGAGGCCAGTTATCCTGTCGTGAGGACACCCAAGCAGCCCTATGGAGGGGGCTACATGGGTGGACAGCTGAGGCCTCCTGCCACCAGCCAGCGCCACCTTGGCTGGCACATGACAGAGCTCCCTGGAAGTGAATCCCCCAGCTGCAGTCAGGCCCTCAGAGGACCGTGGCCCCGGCTGACAGCACGGCTGCCACTTCATGAGAAACCCAGAGTCCAAACCATCCAGCTAAGTCACTCGTGAACCCCTGACTCAGAGAAACTATGACAGGTGATAGCTTTGTATTTGTTTCAAACTGCTACATTTGGGGGTAGCTAACACAGACAACTAACGCAGAAACCAGAGCACAGGATCCCTCAGAAAGCAAGGGGACAAAAGTGATGCTGGGAACTGAGAACAGAGGCCATTACGTGGATCCTTCCTTGCTCCCTGGGAAACTGCATGCTCCTTTCTGTAACTCTTCCCTTTTCTCACCCTACCGACCGCTTCGTCATTGTGGCCCAGAAAGGAACTCCAAAGAGGCTGTTGAATCTCGACCTTCCTCCCAGGCCCAGCACCCCTGCACTCGTTCAGACCAACTACCCTTCCACCAGCCTGGTCTCCTGTCAGCCCACAGAGTCACAGACCACTCTCAAGTGCAGACTGATCATCTCACCCCATTAAGAAGCCTCCTCAGCATTACCTGTAGGGCCCTACCTGGCCTGGTCTTGCCTCCACTTCCAGCTGCTGCCCCAAAAGAGATCTGTTCCTGCCACTCCAAGTTCCCCAACTGAACGTTAAGTCTGCAAAAAGCATGTCTGGAATGGTGAACTCATAAACATTCTTCAGGGCCCAGTCCAAAATGTCCCTCTCTGGATAGTCAGGCATTCAAAGATGGTCCCTGCCTTTGTGGTCCCATGATCCTCGGCTCACACCCCTTGGGAAACTCATGGCACATGGAAGGACTCAGTAATCCTTTATGATTTGTTCTCGCTCACATCCAACTGCTTCTCGAAGGCACAAAGGGAGATCCTGTTCAACTTTGCAGCTTTTAGTCCTGCCCCTTCCCCTAGTTCAAGGTCTGGCATACAGGTGGAACTCAGTAAATACACAGCAACTTTCAAACTGGAAGGTTTCTCTCCAGTCTAATCCCCTGAGACCAGAGCTGACATTCTGGGGGAACGGAGCAGGTACCAGGGAGGCGGTGAGCCCCACTCCATTCAGCTCCGGCCCCTGTTGGGAGAGGGAAGTAAGGACCATGGTCAGTGCTTCCCAAGCACTTCAGTACAAACACCACTTACGCTCAAGCCCAGTAAGGGGGTGGGGGCTAAGGCAGCTCATTAATCCTTCATCCATTCATCCACTGGTCCTGCTCTCCACCTACCCACTTACCTCCTGGCAGTGTGTAGACTGGCTCTCAGCTCAGATGCAGGTCACGCACTAGCTCTGTGATCTAAGGCAAGTTACGTAACCACTCTTAGCCTTCATTTCCACATGTACACAATGGGGGTCATGATAGCATCTACCACACAGGGTGTTGTAAGAATTAAATGAGTTGATGCAGGTGGCTGGCCCAGAGTCTGCTCTCTGTATGAGGCCGCTGTCAACAGCGGCACCGTCATCTTGTCCGCTGTCAGTATTGTCACACAGAAGAGCCCCATCTCCTAGTCAGGAGACCAGGGTTCCAGTCCTGATTGTTGCACATGGCTGTGTGACCTGAGGCAAGCCAGTCCCCATCTCTGGGCCTCAGACTCTGGGTCTTCATTCAGCTGGCTCAAGGTTTAAAACACAGAGGCTTATTGTCTCAGTGGGAATGCCTTGGGCAGAGCAGCCCTCCAGGTCACTCGGGTCCCACCACGCCCTGCTGTCTCACACCCGTTCGTCTGCATCGCCCCTGAAGGCCCGGCGTTCCAGCCCCTGGAAGAGACAACGCCCTCCTCCAGCTGTGAGATCCGCTGCCAGCTCCAGTCAGCCTCTCCATCAGTCACTAACTCCCTGCTCCCCCCTCCAACCAAGAAGGGGGGTACCCAGGTTTTAACCCTGAAAACATCCCAAATGCTGTTGAGGAACCCCAGTCTGTGAGTGACAGGGACACCCACTGTGCAAGGCATCATTTCTCATGGGGGAGAAGCAAGGGCAGGAAAAGGCCCAGTCCCTGCCCCCTGGCATCCCTCAGATGCCTGAGTCCTCCCCAGACACACATCTCAGGATTGCCCCCGCCTGAGTGGACCGGGGCCTCCCCAGCTCCGAAGAAAGGTGGTGGCCACTGATGACAGTGACCCTGCAATATGAAGCTCCCTCGAGAGCAACCCTGTCAAATTAAAGCTCCGTGCAGCCCCCGGAGCCCCATCTCCATCCATGGTGCCAAAATACAGTAGAGTACAGCAGGTGGCCTTCGAGGGAGCCCAGAGCCCCATAGTGGGAAGGGGTCCACAGGTTACCTGTTGGGCAGAGAACTCCACCCCCAACCCCAACGCTTGGTCAGCTTCTGTCCCTCTAGACTTCGCATACTCTGTCCTGGAGTGGCTTCCTGCCTCCCGGGAACACAGGAAGTCAACATTGTTGGGATCTAAATGGCCTTTTCCTCCTGGCCTCGGGTCGGAAAATGAGCACAGAGCCTCAGTGTGCACCTGCCCCCGGAGATAAAGGCCCACACGCAGGACCCACCTCGGCACCTTCCCTGGCTGCCCACCTGCCTGCTGGGCCTCACAGCCCTGCCCTGCCCTGCTTCTCTTCCCAGCCAGGCCTGGAGGTGTGTAAGAGTTGAAATCACATGTCAACTCGGCTAGGCCATGGTACCAGATATTTGTTCAACATTATTCTAGATGTTTCTGTGAAGGGTTTTTTTTTTTTTTATAAGATTAACATTTAAATCAGCAAACACTGAGTAAAGCCACTACCTTCCATAATGTGGGTGGGCCTCATTCAATCAGTTGAAGGCCTGTACATAACAAAGACTGATCTCCCCAAGCAAGAGGGAATTCTGCCAGCAGATGTTTGTTGTTGTTGCTATTTTTAGCAGACTGCCTTTGGACTTGAGCTGCAGCTCTTCCCTGGATCCCCGGCCTAACGGCCTACCTGCAGATTTTGGACTTGCCAAGCCTCCACAGTTGCGTGAGCCAGTTCCTTATAATAAACATCTATCCATCCACCCATCCACACACCCTGCTGTTCTGTTTCCCTGGGGAACCCTGACTGCTGCGAGGAGTCCCTGGGCAGTGGGCATGCTGTGGTTCTGAGCTGCAGCAAGAAGAAACCGTTGGGTCATCCCATCCAGCCGTTTTCAAACTTTTATTGTGGCAGCCGGCCTCTCCTGCAGATGAACTCTTGTGTGGAATCTCAGTAATACTGGTTAATATTTATTTAATGCTTGTGATATGCCAGGCTCTGTTCTGCACTCTGCATGTCTATTGTCTCATTTAAGGCCCGCAGTTACACAGGGAAAGAGGTTTGCTGGGTGTCTCATTTAAAAGTGAGGTCATCAAGGCTCAGAGAGGTGAAGCGATCTGCCTAAGGTCTCTCTAGTAAGGCCATCCCTGGGACTTTCATCCAGGACATCCGAGCCAAGGGAGAAACCACCGCACCAGGGGTGTACTCGACTGCCTCTGGGTGTGCGTAACTCCTAGGAACGGAGCTGTTTTGGTCGAAGTGTGCAGGAGTTTCAGGGCCCCGGCCCCTTAAGCCACTCCTTGGATTTCCCCCTTTTCCCACCCTCTCAGGCCTCTCAGGCAGTGCCAGAGAACCTCGCAGCTTCTCTGAAACCCCCTTTAGAGCCTCTGATCTAGTCCAGCCCCTCACTTGGAGAAATGGAGGAGCTAGGCCCAGACAGGTTAAGTGTCTCATCCAAGGTCACACAGCAAGGCTGCCTCTGATGACTCCAAGGAGGTCCTCAGACACAGGGGAGAACCTAGGGTCCCCAGTGAAGTAACACAGAAGAAAGGGCTCCTGAAGCTAGGTTTCTCCAAGCCTAACCAGTGAGGGCTCCCGGGTAGGCTCGTCCCACGAAGGGCTGGATTGTCTTCCCCAGGTGCTTCCACGCTGAGGAAACTGCCCCCACCTCCCAGGCCCAGCGAGGCATTGAGAAGGGAAGGAGCCTAAGTCTGAGCCTCTATCCAGGTCCAGATGGCAGCCCTTGGGCTCTCAAGCTGGTATTCTGGTCTCTTCCCTTGGGTTTCAGGGCCCTAGACTCCCTAGAGCATGGCCCCCAGGGATCTGTGGGAAGCCCACTGTTCAAGTTGAGGAGCTCCTACACACTCCTCAACACCCAGCCTACATAAGCCTTTCCTGCTGAAGGCTGACAGGAAATCCCTGCTAAGTCAGAGACAGCCTTTCACACATTCCTCTGTGTCAGCTTTGCCACCACATTCTGCGATTGTCTGGCGGCATATCTGTCTTCCCAGGTCAGGCACTGGGTCTTGGCCCCAATTCCTGCACAGCATCCAGCACAGAGGGGTTCAGTTCATCGGTGTCAGGTAGATGCTCACGTGCAGGCAGGAGGTAAGGCAGCAGCTTCCATTGGGGGAGTTATCTAGCTGTTACAGATGCCAACAAGGGAAGTTTCCAGGCCCTCCCACTCTCTGGGCCTCAGTGAGCATGCTTGGTCCAGCCCCTTATCTACAGATGGAGAAACTGAGGCCTGAGCAGTGAAGTGATCTATCTGAAGTTATAACAGTTTTGTGAATGGCAGGCCAAGAAGAGAGCCCCAGTCACTAATGGTGGCCCCGGGCCATTTCCCCTGCCATTGTCTCATCCATCTCTGTCTCCCTCACAGGGCGCCTTAGTCCCCAACACTAGTACCATTTACAGCCAGCCACACACAGGACCTCTGAGTTCCTCACAATAAGCTCCTGCGAGACACGGGACAGGGTTTATCACTAACCCCATGATATATGGGAAGGAGAGGGCTCAGTGAGGTACAAGACTGGCTGAGGTCTCACGGTGACCTCTTCACTTATATATCTGTCATGCTTACTCCCACATGTCTCGCCACCTTAGTTCTTCATCTGCCTCGTTGGTCCTTGAGTCCCCAGAACCAGGACTAGACTTCAGGTTCCCTGACTCCCTTCCCTGCCCCTCTCACACCCCACCCCCTGCAACCATATTGCATTAAACAGTGAAATGCAGGAGGGCGAGAAGGGGAAGAACCATCGAGGTTATAGAGCAGGCAGGCCACAGGGGCAGGGATGAATGGCCCAGTCTCTCCAGATCTAAAAAAGTGTCCTCTCTGCCCCCAGCCTGCAGCAGAGTTTCCCTCAACATTGCAAGGTCCTGTGGAGACCGTAAAATCAGAGGCTTGGTGTCCTATACACCCCACCCACCCATCACCCCTGGCTGCTAATTCACAGAGTTCCCACGTTGTGGCCCGAGATGAGATTTAGACTGGAAGGGGAGCCAACAAACCCTTTGGGATGGGCTTGGTAAGAAAAATGTAGCCTGGACTTCAGTCCACAATTGCCCCTGATCCAGGAACAACCCACACCTGGTACCTCTGGATGGACGGGTGGATGGGTGGATGGACGAGTGGATGGGTGGATGGACAGACGGATGGCTAAGGGAGTCTATCCTTCTCAAGCCACCACAACCTCCTGGTTCCAAAGCACAGAGAGGTGGCCCATTCCTGCAGCTCCCACTAGTAAGCCCCAGTGGTCCCAACCCTGTCCGCAGGCCTGGTGACCACAACCCTGTTGCTGAGGATGCACATGTGGCCTGTAGAGCCCAGAGCCTTCTCTCCGCCCTTGCTGGGCTGACCCCTGGTCCTTGCATGGCCCAGGCCTGACACCTGGTGGTGCCTCTGCAGTGTGGCCCTGGCTTTCTTCCCTCTTCTCACTAACTCACCCAGAGCTGCCAAACCAGCCTGGCAGCCCACTGGCCACCTGCCCTCCACTCTGGTTCACACCTGGCAGGCAGGGCCAGGCTCTGAACCGGGTGAAACTGGGGTCATCCCTGCTCAAGTTGGGAGCCTTCCATTCACCCAGGGTCAAATTCCCTCCTCAACTGAGCCATCAGGCCGGGTCATCAGTCCGGGGGAGCCTCGGACCACAGACTGTCACAGGACATAAGGCTAGCAATGTGCCCAAGGCCTCACAGGGAATGTGCTGGGACTTCCTTCTATGCCACCCCCTTTCAGAGCAGCAGCGGGGGTCACCGGGGTGAAGAGAGGCCGCACTGGGGAAGGAAGGAAGGAACGGGGCAGGGTCAGCAGGTTCTCGGGGCAGGGCGGTGGTACAAGCAAAAAAGAAATTTTTAAACCCTGCCCTCAGCAATTCCTTCCACACTTCTCCCGGCTCCCACCCTAACCCCCACCTGACCCAGTCAGAACTCCTAAGAGGAGGGTGACACCATGTGGCTGATTTTGGTATTACAAAAGTTCCCATTGGCCCCCTAAACTCAACCCTTCTTCTGTTAAGGACTATAAAACCTCTCTCTGCCCTTTGGCTACAGCAGGCCGAGTCTGGAATGCCCTCCACATTCACATTCACGCACACACCCATACACGTCCATCCACCCAACTCGTCCTCTGACACCCAGCTGAAACTCCTGGTCTAGAAGCCTTCCCTCCTCCAGAGAGCACAAACCCCTGAAAACCCCATACCGACCCAGCCATCTGTGTGCTTTGGCAACGACTTACCTACTCTGAGCCTTGGTGTCCCCATCTGTAAGAGAGGGTGCCACCAGCACCCTCCAGGTGCCCTGAGCAATGTACGAGGCGGTACGTGCGAGCCACCTAACAGTAAGTGCTTCAAGAATTGTCCACCAGGCCCTGCTGCCCATCTGCCCAGCTCCACCAGGACTGGCACGGGGGGAAGGAAGCAGAGAGTCAGGTGGAATAAGGCTCCAGGGCAAGCGGAGCCCGGCCGCCCTGGCAGCTGGCATACCTGACATACTTGGCATTTCGAGAACTGTGCAAGGTACAGCTGGTTTCAGTTTGGAATTGGGGGTAGGGAGAGATGGGTCGACAAGAGCTGGCAAGGGGTGGGTCCCACCAGGCGTCGCAGCCCCAAGAAGGGGCCTGTACTTTGTCTGGAGGGTACTGGAGGCTCCCAAGGCTTCACCAGAGAACAGACATAACTAGATCTCCATCAAGTCCCGCTGCAAGCTGGCACGGAGGGTGGAATTGGAGGGTGGGTCAGGAAACGGGAGGTAAAGGGGCTGCAGTCAGTCACCCAGGTGACAAATGCCGGCAGCCTGAAATGACTGCAGAGAAGCTCAGTGACTCAAGCTGCGTCGGAGGGCCCTGGCGAATGATGGGAGGTGGGGATGAAGGAGAGGGGGCATGGGGACAACTGGGAGGGTGACAGTGTCAGTCACCAAGGTCAGGTGTAGCGGCCTCCTGCTGATTTCACTGTGCCATGCGGGACAAGACACTGATTTCTCTGGCAAACAGTCGAACCCCAGGCTGCTCCAGGAGCGGCACAAAAACAATGATTGACAAAGCCTGGCAGACAGCAGGCCCTCCCTCAGGTCTGACTTGGAACCCCTCAAACTCACCCCTAAGCTGCCACAGGGAAGGACAGCGGCTTGGTGGCTTTGTGATACTCCCAGTGCCAGGCACGCACCACCTGCACACCTTCCACACACCATCCACATGGTAACCAAACAACCTCCAGGTGTCATCTACATGCCCCCACATGCCACCTACATGCCTCCGATATGCCACTGCATACTACCAACACACCTCCCACGTGCCAACACACACTGTCCACACACTTGCCACGTGTCGCCATACTATCGCCATACCTCCCACACATCACCACATAGTGTCCATACACCTTCCACATGCCACTCGCAGGCCATCTGTATGCCATCCACATGTTATACCAGTCATCTACACAGATAAGCTACATGCCATTTCCATGCTACCCCTTACCTGCCATGTGCCAGCCACACATGTCCACATACCTGCCATCCGGTGTGCCCACCATCACCCCCCAAATGAGAACCAGGCACCAGATTGGAACCCCAAAGACCCACAAGGCCAAGTCCCAGCCTGGCCTGGCCCCAGGCCATCTCCAGTCCCATGAAGACATGCGTCCCATGCCCCCAGCACATTAGCTGCTCACCTTTGCAGGTGCAACCCTCCCGGGTGATAACCTGCCGGCAGATACCACAGGGCTTCACCTTCTTGAAGGTCTTCACCTTGAAGTGGTGAGTCTTGGGGGCCTCCAGATCCTCTGGCTGTGGAAGGAGAGGCACAAGGATCAGGCCTGGGCAGAAGGCTGGGGTTCCAGCAAAGGAGTTGGGGGGTCTGGAGAAGATATGGGCAAGGGCTCAGGAAAAGGCAAGAGCCCCTTCAGGTGTGAAGGCCTGAGCCCATTTCTGGAAGGAGGCGCCCAGAGAAAGAGAAAGCTGTGGGGGGACCCAAACTGCTTTCAGCATCTTGGGGCCTGGATGACAACCAGATGGCCTAGCACCCTGGGATCACAGGCTGCCCCATGGTTTCTTGATCACTTTTTTATTTACTTCAGTAACGAAGTGCACTCATTTAAATGTACTGCTCAATACAATTTCACACATTTATGGCCCACATAAGCACACCCCCAAAGGCTCCCTCATGGTGGTCCTAGTCAATAGCCCCCAAGGCAAAGACAATCGTGACTCCTATCACCAAAGATTGGTTTTGACAGATGTTTAAACTTCTCGTGAATGGAATTATATGGTATGTATTCTTATGCCTGGCTTCTTTCACTCGGCCTATTCTGTGAGCTTCATCCATGCGGTTGGTTACACAGGGCACTAGCTCCTTCCTTTTCATTGCTGTGTAGTATTCCACTGGGCGAATACAGCTAATTCACTTATCCATCTACTGTGGACAGTCTTTAACATTTTCACCGGTGTGCACAGAATGCCATGTCCCTCGGTTGTCTCTCATCCTCACTGCCATCCCCTGACCCAGCCCAGAAGGCTTCTTCCATCTTTATTTTCATTTTTTATTCTTTGCATTAGGGAAATCTTGATATGTTAAATATCCTATTTAAAACTAAACCCCCACACACATGAAATGACAGGCAGGTTGGTTGTCCAAGCTTTCTCTGTATCTGACCCACCATGACCTCCTGGACCAGTCACCGACCCTCCCCCCAGCCCCCACAATACCACAGGCCTCAGTTTCCTCTTCTGAACATCTCGAGGTGGGGCACCACACCCCTCAAGCTCTGACAATCTGTCCTTTAGAACAATGCAGAGGAACACACTCTAGGCGCAAAGCCCTGCACCCACACTGCTTATAACCACCCTCCCCACACCTGCGCCCCCAGCCCAGGCTGACAGGGGTCCCCCATTGAGAGGGCTGCCCAGAGAAGTCGCCCCTTCCTGTGGGTGCCATTCCTCTCCGAAGCGCCCCACTCTGGCATCTGACCTGGCTCACTCCCCTGCTCTGGCAGCAGGGGCCAGCAGAACACTGATAGCTCCCTCCTCCCATCCCCGGCACAGCCTCCTGACACCGCTCGTACCCACGTGGGCACACACCAGAGACATGACCACAGACCTGCAGTTCCAGGGACAGGGTTCTGCTCTTCCAAGTGCCCTTCTTGCACCCTGCCCCAGAGCCTCCTAGCTTTGGGACAGGGGCTGGAGGGGGTGACTTCTGTGTTCAGAGCAGGAAGGGTGACAGTCTCCCACAAACCCAGCATGTCTAGGACTCCTATCTAAAGACACCATAGTGATGACTCTGGGGGAAGAGACTGAGCCATGAGACACACAGAGAGAAAAACAGACAAAAGGAGAGAAAGAAAACCAGAGTGACTAAGAGACAAAGGGATAGAGACACTGAGGAGCAGAGACAGACAGACAGACAGACAGACAGAAGGACATAGAGAGGGAGAGAAGAGACAAAGACAGAGCAAACAGAAACAGAGACAAAAAGAGAAGACAGAGAAAAGCCACAGGGAGTCAGATGGAGAGGGGCAAAGAGACCAAGATAAAGGCAGAGACAAAGAAAGAGCCCAACAAGCCCACACAGAGAATGCGGTAGATCAGATAGAAACACAGAGACTATAAAGGGAACCCGAGAATCAAAGGGGCACAGACAGACAAAAGGACACAGGAGCCAACTTGAAGGGACCCCCAAAGGCTAAATCTGGGAAGATCTGAGCATCAAAATATATAATGACAGGAATAGCTTAAATGAACCCATTCTGATACGTGAAATAACTGAATAAATTGAAAGACAAGGAACAGAGCATTTATAAGTCTCAAAGCACCTCCCCACATCATACTTGTGAATTACCGGCAGACTCCACTCTAATCAAGCGATCAAAGTTAACATCACCAGTAATGGGATGAGCAGAAATGATGCGCCAGGGAGGGTATGTGCAGAGAACACAGCATCACTTCTGCACCACTCCTGCCTAGGAGACAGGAGCTGAACCTAATCATGAGGGAACATCAGGCCAACCCAAATTGAGGGACCGTCTACCAATTACATGGCTCGGAATCTTCAAAAGTGACAAGGTTGCGAAGGTCAAGGGAGGACCGAGGATATTTACAGACTGAAGGAGACTGAGGAGACGTGACAGCCAAATGCGGGGCCTGGTTCTCCACCGTGAAGGACAGCCTTGGCCACGGGACAGAACTGGCCACTGGCACTTCAGTGGGGTCTGAGGATGAGAGGGTGGTCACCCGTCAGTGTCAATTTCCCGACCTTGATGGCTGTGTTGGGTCAGGGAGGAGAGAGTCCTGTAGGAAAATCAGGGAAGTGTTTAGGGGCGGTGGGCTTCAGGTCAGCCACTCACCCTCAAACAACTCAGGGAAAAAGAAGGTCTTTGCATTGTATTTGCAACTTTTCTACACTTTGATGGTGTCTCAAAATTTAAAGATGCAGGCAGACAGATAGAGATGGTGGGAGGCAGGAGGGAGCAGAAGCAAAGCCCAGGGCAGAGATGGAGAGAGCAGAGGGTGACAGAGACAGATATGGGTGCCAGAAGTCCACAACGTCCCCTGGTGGCCAGGCCAAGCAGGAGGTCTGGGTTCAGAGATTCCGGAGAGCTGGGTTTCAGGAGTGGTGCTTCCAGCTTGCTCTAGGGGCGGAGTGAGGGTAGGGCGGACGAGGCACTGCCCAGCTCTGGACCTCACTCAGAGTCCACATGCCTCAAGGAGGGGCAGAAGAGTCCCCTCTGTTCTGAGGTCTCACCTTGCCTGTTTTCCCATCTCAGTTCCTAGCTGGCGGCCTTCTGGATGATCTCGGTCACAGACATTCCAGGGACAGGCCCAGCCCAATGTCAACTGCAACAGCCCAGGCCTGGGGTGGGAGGAGGGGCAGGGAGGGGACTTGAGGCTCGATTTAGGGCCTGTATGGGGAGGCAGGCAGGAAGTCCCACAGCCCAATTGTCTCAGTCCTACTCTGGCGCCTCCAAGCCTGCCTCTCCCACCCCACTAAGTCAGGCAGAACACCCTGTTCCAGCTTACACCCCAGACTCTGCCTACACCCCAAATCCAGCCCTTCTTCCAAAGCCCAGGGAAAGAGGCCTCCTCCCCAAAGCGTAGCTGGAGCAGTGGAATCTCACAAAAGAGGGTCCCAGCTGCCCAGTAAACAGATGGGGAGCAGGCAGGGCCTTCCATACTGACAAGCAAACGCCCAGGGTTCTCCCCTGGGCCCGCGGCATGCCTGCCCAACCCCATAAAATCTGAGTTTACAAAGCCTCTCCCCGCATGGGCTTGGAGAGCAGAAACAGGGTTTCAAATCCACTCTCTGGCCTCGCTCACAGCCTCTATAGGCAGCCCCTGGGCGCTGGCCCAGCCCACTGCTGCCCCTGGCTTCCCCCCCTCCCCCGCCCCACCCCCGCTCCTGCTCTCTGGCTCAGGGGACAGTAGCATGGGAGTCCAGAGACCTGCTTTCTAGGCTGACAGCCTTGAGAACATCAGTGGCCTCACAGTCCCCACATGAAAATGAGGGGGGTGGACAGAGTAGGGGAGACAGTGGGCCAGTCTGAGGTGGTGGGGCAGGGGGAGCTGAGGGCAGGACCTGCTGATGTTTACAGGGAGTGGGACGTCCCACGAGATATTACTCTTCCATGAGAGGCCAGGAACCCTGGTGGCAGAAAGGAGACTAGCTCAGCCACCCCTAAGAGAGCGGCCCCAGGATGTAACCTTGACTCTGCCCAGTTTTGGCTTCCCTGGGTGTCACAGGGAGTGGCTGGTGATCTTGTTGGAAGAGTCATCCACACAGGTCTGAAGGGATCCAGGAGGTTGGAGAAGAAAGTCTAGGCTGGTTGAGGTTCTTATCTTCAAATACCTGAAGAGGCTGTCATTACAAGGAAGCACCAGAAGCCATGGTGAAGTACAGAAGGCAAAACAAAGCCCAACAGCGGAAGCTGTCAGGAGGCATGCTCTGATTGAAGGGGGAAGAAGGACTTCCCAGCAATCATATGTTAAACTCTAATGAAACAGGAAAACAGGGGTCTGGTACCTAACCTGCCCTCACCCAGGGCTACTCTGCAGGTACAGGCAGAGGGTGTGAATGGGCCCAGAAAGCGCAAGGCTCCATGGCTTGTTATGGCAATGACCATCATTTTCCTGACAAGTGGCAGACAGCCTCACCAAGCACTCCCAGCCCCCTTCCACTGGACTAACTCCTAACGGACCTAGGGAAATGCAGGGACAGAGGAGGCACTGCCACAGAAGAAGCTGCCGGGTCTCTCCAATGCTCCCCTCCCCCCCAGAGCCAGAGCCCGGACAAGGAAAGTGGTCCCAGCCCCATCCTCTGAGCCCAGAGCCCTGGCCCTGTGACAGGCCCACTCAGCATCAGAGGGCTTTCCTGGCCCTCGGGGGATCCTCTCCCTCCCAGTCTCCACTCCGCCAAGCGGCCTGCCTGCCTGCCTGATGCACGATGCACACTCCCAGCCAGAGGGGTGTGACACATCTGGCTTGGACAGCCTTGGCAAAAGTCCTTGGCCCTGCGATGGGAAAGGCTCTTGGTCCCTCCCTGCCCCATGGGGGCAGAGCTAGGTGGGGGTGGGGGGTGGAGAGGATGATAACCCCAGTGGTCCTTTGGCTCAGGAGCTCCTGCCTCCTCTCCCAGGAACTTCCCCGGCCCTGCCCCCACTTGGCTCCCTGTGCCCAACACAAGGATCCATGGAGGATGTGGCGAGAGGCCAGAAATCTGCGAGCCGGCGAGCCTTGTGAAAGAAAGTCAGTAAAACACAGGCCTAGGACAGCCCTGGCAGGTCAGCTCCGCCCTCTCCCTGCCTCCTGGCCTTCTACTCCTCCACATTGCACCTCAGGGTCCGTCACCTTGGGCTGGGACGCCAGGACCTGGTTCACACCGGCCACCATTTCTATGGAGAAAACCTGCACTCCCAATGGAGCTGTAAGCTCCTGGCCCCCTACGCCTCTCAAATGCAAGCTACCCCCAACACCACGTCACCTTCGAATACACACTGACGTTCCTTACCCTACCACCCCCTACACACAGCCCCCTAGCCACCTAATGTCCTGCCCATGTTCTTGGTCACTCAGGGTGGAAAACTCTGAATCACTTTCAGCCCCTCCCTGCTCTCCACTCTCCAATCTAAGTAGTTGCCAGACTCTGTGAATTTTGTTTCCTAAACACTCTCTTGGCCCTCCTGTGCTTTTCATTCCACTGCCTTTGCCCTATTGCAGGCCTTGTCATTTCTGCCTAGGGCTGTGGCAGCAGCCTCCAGGACCCACCAACACTGCGCCCACCCCCCTCCCCACACAGCCTCTACGCAGCTCTCTGAGGTTACTGACACCACTGCTCACCCCCAAGACTCCCCACACAAACAGGAGAAGACCTGCACTCCCCAGTCCCCTGAAATCTCAACCCCCACGCCCCACTCCCTGACCTGCGCCCCACTCCCTGACCTGCACCCCGCTCTGAGCCTCTACTCTGCTGTTCCCTCTTCCCAGAATGTGCTCCCTCCCCCTCAGCGTGTAAGTTTCTAGGTATCCTGCAAGGCCTCATTCAAACTTCATCCCCTGGGGAGCTCTTCCCAGCACTCCCCTCACCACCACCTTTGGAATCAGTATCCGCACTGCTGCCTTCTTTTTTATGTTTCTAAAAGTTAAAAGTTCCTGAATCTGCGGACTGGCATACACCTCTCACTAGATTCACCACTTAACGTTCTGCCACACTGGCTCGCTCCTTCTCTGTCTCTGTCCCCAGCCTCAGCCCAATCTCATCCTCACACTCGGGCAAATTTGACACCACTACCACACTCTTCTCCAGCACTCAGTCACGGTCGAGTGTCTCCTTCCGCCCCGGTAGGGTCCGTTAGAGTTGGGTCTTTGTTTGGTTTTTATTTTGGACCTGGGACCCTATCAAGATCCTGTATTGCACTGGTTCCTGGGTTTCTTTCACCTGCTTCAATTCAGACTTCTCCACCTTTTGATTTTTCTTTCATGACATTGATGTTTTTGTAGAGCCCAGGCTGTTCTGCAGAATGTCCCTCAGTTTGCAATGGTCCGGTCACTTTCTCATGCTCCGGCTCGAAGTCCCCAGGTGTCCCTTCCTCTCCTCAGAGACGCCTTCTTGGTGCCTCACCCCTGCTCCCCACACACAGCTAGGGGACCCTGGGCCAGTTATTGAAGCCCTGTCTGCCTCACTTTACCAATCTAGTAAACGGGCTAATAACCCATAGGTTGTTGTGAGGGTCAGAGGAGATGACGCCTGAAAAGCAGCAGGTGACACACAGTCGGCGTGGCCGGTTTCGTGTTGTCATTCCGTGTGCACACTGCACTAGCCCGTGGGGCGGCCCTGTCGGCACGCACTTCTGTTCCATGTCCCCAGTGTCCCGGAACAGCGTGTTTCTGAAACAAGTCTGACAGAGTGAATGCAATGGCCCCAAGTGTAATTACACCCTGCTCCCACGGACCTGCCCTCAGGCAAGAAAACACGGGGACACCCACCACAGACACCAGCTGCTGGCCTCACCTGACCTAAGAGAAGCCCTGGATGTCCGCGGGAGGGCAGAGGGTGGAGAGCGGCACTGATCGAGTCCCTCCCCGTGTGACAGAGGGGCACGTGGGGACTTGGGGAGCCCAGGATTCCATCTGGTGACTGTGTTCCTGAGCTGGAGGATCTCTCTCTATCAGCCTGCTTTCTCTCTCTCTCTCCACATCCCCACCCTTGGCTCCTTCATAAACCACGTCCCAACATTTCTGAGCAAGAAGTCCCAAGTCCCTTTTTGTGCCCAAAAGTGAAATCATCTCCTGGAGTGGGAGGGCTCAGAGAGGGGATAGCATGAGCCTCATTAATGGGCTGGGCGCCACGGCGAGAGGCTGGCACTGGTCCCTCACTGGCTCCTCACGCCGTCCTGCTGAGGAACTTGCTCTGGGACATGGACACACACACGCACACAACACACACATGCACACGCATGAATAAGGCAGGATGGAGCAAAGGTTCAAATCCCGGTCTGCCCGAGGCAGGGTCCCAGGTCCCTACCCGATGCACTGCCGCCACTTCCCACAGTATGTCAACAGCTGCCCGTCGGGGGCCATCTCGAGAAGACCTGACAGTCACAGCATCGATGCCCCTCTGCCCGAAGGCCATCTACCAGCCGGCTCAGCCTGTCTTATCCATCCTCAGTTACTTTCACTTCCTGCACTTGGATTTCCAAGTTCTCACCTTTCACCTTTGGATCTGTTTTAAAGTTCACCTACAAGAGGTCTCCCCTGATACATCTTCCCTCCCTCAATCCAGATCGGGTCCTCCCTTAAGTGCCAGTCAGGTTCCCTCTTGGTAACACCCATCTTATCCTAACCATCACCCCAACAACTGCGAACTGCTTAAAGGAAGTCAGCGCTCCATAAGCGTTTGTGAGGTGGATGGACGGGTCCATAGGTGGGTCCTCAGATGGCTGAGTCACTGGACAGTTTCTTCCACACAGTCCTTCCCCAGCACCGCCCCCTGTCCCTGGGTCACTCCCCAGCAGTCCCCTCAGCCCAGAGCTCCAGTACTCTCTCTTTTCAGGAGCCCAGCAGCCAGGTGGTCTTGGTCAGGGGTCCCCTTCACCATGACTGGAAACTGGAACTGATCATCCCTGCCTGTCCCAGAAATGAAATTGTACACATGCAAGGCACAGAGAGGTTAAGTAACTTACACACACACACAGCTGCTAAGTGGCAGAGCCCGGATTTGGGCCCAGGCAGGCTCACTTCCGAGTCCGAGCTCGGACCACAGCGCGCTGCCCGCAGAAGGCCTGCCTTTCCTGGGCCTCCATACCACCCTCGCCACCCCATTTGCCCTGGCCCAACGGGCCCTGCCGGGAAGTACTCCCTGGATGGGGAGGCAGGAGACCAGGATCCTGGCTCTGACTCTGATTTACTGTGTACCCTTAAAAATGTGCATCACATACTAAGAGCTGTCATTTCTCAAGCTCTTACTGTGTGAGACCCTATTCTAAATGCACACGTGCATGAGCTCACTTGAAACCTAACATCGCCATAGGCAGGTGGAAAAAGTGAGGCACAGAGATGTTAACTACTTGCCTAAGGTCACACGGCCACCATATGGCGGAGCCAGGAAGAAACCCAGGCACCCCACTCTCAACTAACACGCTATACCCCCTCTGCATACTGCTGGAAAACAGTCGCTATTTCTTCCTGACTTCGTACCTCCACCATCATTTCGAAAAACTTTGCAAAAGGAGGGTTTTATGTCAGACCCTGGTGAGTGACATGCAGCCTGGCTTAGCTCCCAAAACTACGGTCAGGAGGCCTCGGGTGGACACCGCCCTCACAGATGAATAAAACTCCAGAGAGAGTGAGGTCAGGGCCAAGGGGTCAGACTGGGGTCAACGTGGCAGGAACTGCACCCCAGGAATCTTCTGACAAAAATGTGCGCTTAACCCTGGGAAGGACACCAACTCCAGGAAAGAGAGCACTTCATTGTCTGTAGCTGGAGGTGGCCTCACAGAATAGCATCCAAGGTTCGGTGAGGTCCAGAAAAGTCAAGTGACCAGCCCGAGGCCACACGGCTTGCTTGCTCTACTTGCTAGGGGCAGGGCCAGGGCTGTTCTCAGCCCCATGGCTCCTTCTGCCGTGCCCTAATGAGCCCCGTCCTGGTTCCTGAGAACAGTGTGAGCCCCTCTGAAAGGAAGAGCCTGCAGCTCCAACTCCGTCAGCACAACACGAAAAAGCCTTGATTAAAAGGCATGTAATTATTTTCTAAATAAACCATACTTGAATATGTAATAGCAAATGGGAGCAATCGCTGAGAAAATCAAGTTATGCATAATACATCCCTATGCTCCTCGGCTAATAATGTGCTTTTTATTCCTAGAGCTTGTTAAAACTATGCACTACAGATACATTACTCGGATGAAATGTTTGCAGCTGTCTCCACCCAGGGACACGTGCACACACAGACACATGTCCACTCACGCTGGGGCTTAAGACCTATCTCTTCCAGACCCTGCCTCAGTTTACCTAATTGACGCCACAGACCCAGCTAGTTCTTGGCCCCAGAAGAGCTGGACAGAGTCCCTGGGCAGTCAGGAGCCTCAGAGGAGGCACCCTGCCCCATACCACCCATCCCAGGGACACCCTCCCCCCACGTGAGATCTGGGATACTGGGGAGCCCCTGAGTCCAACACTAGGTTGCAAAGTAGAAAAGGGACCGGCATTTACCAAGCACTTACTGTGTGCCTGGGTACCTGGTCTTTGGACATACATTACCACTGTCCGCACCCCACGTAAGGTGTGTATCCTTCTCCCCACTTTGCAGATCAGAGAACTAAAATTCAAGAAAAGAAGTGGCTGACCCAAGGCTTCCCGTCTGGTAAATGATGGAACTAGGATGAGCCTAGCTCTGCCTGGTGTCCAAGTCCACTCACTTCCCACCACCAGGTGCCTCCCAAGGCAGAAAGAGACCCTTGGCAAAGTCTCTGGCGCCTCCATGCCCCTTTCCCATAACCGGTGCCATCTACGTACTCCCTGCCACATATGCATCCCACCAAGGCCCACCCATGAGGGAGGAATGTGGCTGGCATGACTGCCTGGGCAACTGGAGGAGAGGACAGGAACCTCGACCTGGCCAGCACTGTGCCCCAGATCTGTCCAGTCCTCACTCCCCCAAACTCTGGCTCCCCCCGGCGATGGACACAACCCCTCTGCCAGCCCACTCCCACCGTCCTCTTCCAGTTCCCATAAGAAAAGTACCTGCTAGGCTGTCCCACAGAGCTGGGGGCGGGGGACAGGGGCCCGGTGGTACTAGGAGAGAGGGTAGGAAAAGGAGCGAGTACAGGGACTTAGAGAAGCCCAAAGTGTCAGCACCCACACCTGCCCTGGGCCCCCAGCACCCTCTCCCAGCTCTGGGAAAGGGCAGTCAGTCAGCAGGCAACTCCCCTTCCCTGCCCTCATTGCGCCCACACAGAACCGAGTATCCCCAGGGTGAGATACTTCTCCCCGTCCTCTCAGCTAAAGTGGCCCTTTCTCCATCCACAGCAGCACAGCACCCCGGAAGTCTAACTGCCATCCTATCCACCGCAGGGCTCCCTCACTGCCCACCTCTCCCCCACAGCACCATCCGCAGGCCTTCCGGAGCCTGTTGGAGGGAGTCAGAAGGGCCTGGAGAGGTGAACTTGGTCAAGGACCCCTTTCACAGATATGAAGACCAGCCCAGCTAACCACTGGTGCGTCCTCTGTGCAGAACACTCCAGCCACCTCCAAGCTACTATGCAGACCCATCCCCACACCCGAGTCCCACACTCCACCCAAACCCCCTCCTTCCACCTCCTCCCTCACCTTCCCTTCTCTGCCCAAAGCACACTTGACTACCCAAGTCTGATCCCCCACAATTGTCTTCAGCCTGAGCTTCCCTGGGCCGAGAGAGGGCCCTCCTGAGGACTGGTGGGAACAGGGAATGGGGCAGGAAAGGCCACATCTGGATTCCAGGCCTGCAGCCTCCTCCCCCAGGCCAGCCATCACCCTCTCAGAGACCAACATTACCCTCGGCCAGGGATGACTTCCTCGCCCTCCTGACCCCGTGCATGCCTTCGCCAAGACAGCCGCAGAGCACCTCTAAGGAAGGGGTCTTCTGTCCCTGCCCCCACCCCTCCTGCAGCAGTCAACTCTCTCCCAGCCCCCTCTACCCCAAACTGGCCTCAAGACTTTTAACCCTCACCATGGGGCCCCCAGGCCCTGCCCACTCCCCACTTGGGCACCCTCACCCAACACACACTTTCCTGAATCTGGGTCTTTCTCCCTGAATCTTTCTCCCTTCAGCAAGAAAGGAAGAAGAAGGGGCAATGGCTTCCTCCAGCACGGGGGGTTGGAGGGTATGGAGAAGGGGTAGCAGCAGGTAGAAGTTGAAACCAGATCTAGAAGGGATAGTAGAGTCAGGGCAGAACTCTCCCCCAGCATGGCTTTTTTTCATGTTCTAGGTCAGTATCTCCCTGTTCCCCAGGCCCCTACCACTGCCCCTCCCTCAAACTCTTGGGCTGAGAAAGTAAAGGGGTGAAGAATTTTCACCCCAGTGTGCGGGTGGGGGTAGAGGCAGGAGAAGCTCCGAAAAGAAACAAACTTCCTGATGGCTTCCTTCTATTTACAGCTCTTGGACGCAGCTGGGGGTGAGAGCAGTGGGGTGGGGGGATGCACTGACCATAGAACCGGGGCCTCCCCCACAGGCTCTCAGCCTAAGCATAAGGGGGCAAGGGGGTGGCGTGCAATATCCTAGCTGAAGCAGCCAGACCTACCCAGAGCATGCAGGACAGACAGATCCACGTCATCTTCGGTGGGTCCTGAGCTCAGGCCACATCCGGGGCCTGCAAACAACCCGCTTGAGCTCTCAGACCCTTGAGCAGGCAGAAGAAAGCTCTGAGCCCCAGGCTGCTGCTGCGGCGCAGCCAGCATCTGCGGGCCTCTGGCCCTGCCTGCCTCCGCTCACCCGCCCCCCTTCTCCCCCTCCTCCCCCACTCCACCCCCTGTCCCAGCCTCCTGGCCCCTCCCTCCTCCCTGGCTCCACTGGTGGCGGTGGAGGGCAGAAGCCCTGCTTTGCAGGGGGTGTGAAGAAGATAGGGCAAAGGGACAACTACTAGAGACAGGCCCCCCACCACCAAGCTACCCCCGACCCTGCACCGTCCTCTCCCAGACGCACACCCCCGTGAGCCGCCAAAGCCTCTCCCGCCTTCTGACCGGCGCTGGCAGAGCTGGTGTCCGCCGTCCTCCTGGCATACCCCTCCGCCCCAAACCACTTGGTGGATGGACAGACAGATGCGGGACAGCACGGGCTGCATACCCTGGGGCTCCTTGGCACTGCCCCATCTCCAAGTACATACGCAGGCCCTCCTGCCTTTGGAGCACACACTCATTTGCACACACTCAGCTACAGGCCTTCACACAAGAGAAACCAGGCCCGGGACTGCAGGAGAGTGGCCCAGCCCCCAGGCTGTGCAGTTCGTTCCAATTTTTTTCCTACTTCTCTTTTTCCTTCTTTCTTTCTTTTCACCAAACATCTGTCCCAGCCCTTCCTGCCCTTCCTAAAGGGAGCCCCGCTCCAGGCTCCCGCGAGAGTCTGTTTTTCTTGACTGTGCCCTGGGCCAACATTTGGTTTGCATTTCCCCACTTCCTCCTCCAGCTCCCCTCGCCCCTCCCGGGCCCAGTTTTCACCTCCCACCACTCCACCGCCTACTTCTCCCCCTGTGTCCCCCTGCCCTGCCCGCCAGGCCTCCCCTCCCAACACCCCCTCCCTCTGCCCAGGGACAACAGTTGGGGTCTAGAGGGTGGGAAGAAAAGAGGTGCAGGATCCAAATGTATTCCCAGGGAGCACTGCAGGGAAATCCAGCAAGATCTGCCCAGGCCCTCATTGTCTTGATGCCCATACACACATCTCAAAAAAACTTTCCTCTCGGAGTTCTGGCCAGGCTGGACCAAGGGAGGGCGGGGTGGGGCTGGTGAATCACCAGCTCTGTTTTTTGGAGCTTTCCAGGGGAGGGCAAGAGAGCTCAGCCCCGCCCCCTTCCGTAGACACACATACACACACACCAGGACGCACGGTCCAACTCACATAAACACACAAAAGGCCGGAGACAGGGCCCCACCCAGAGTAGGCACTCTGAGACCATTTTCTTGGATCGAGTAACTTGGCAAGAAAGCCCTCTTGTTTGAGTCCCTAGCAGACACACAAGTGTGCTGTATGTGCGCCGGGCCACATGAACAAGAGTCGCACACCCCCTGCCTCTCTGTCTCCCCCACTCACCCAGGAGCAGCCCTGGTCACTCTGTCAGCACCACACACAGTGCAACCCCAGGGTTCGGCCTCCACGACCGGCCTCTCCCCTCAGGTGGACCTGCCTCGCCAGGTGCGCTGGCTCCCAGCCCACAGTCCAGCCAAGAAATCTACCTGGGAAACCCCAGAATGAGAGGGAAACATCGACACTTCACCTGGGGAAAGGCTGTGACCTGCAGTCATGCAGGTTGTGCACTGCTCAAGGAACTGGCACGCTGTTGCTTAGTGACGCTGAGACATCAAGGGGACACTGAAGCAAGTGTGTCTCATTCCAGTCCATCCCGGCCCAGGTGCCCGAGTTCAGTAAGAGTCTTTATTCTGATGGAGACAGGGCGAGGAATCGGCTGGCTCTCACCTCTCTGCAGGTCTTTCCGCAGAGCTGCGGGGCTGCCAAGGTTCTGCCCTGCTTCCCTTCCCGGGATCACAGTGCCCCTCGGCACCCCTCCCAGGCCTGCTGGGCTCAAACGACAGTTTAGCCAGCACTGAAATGGACCAGTGCTCCTCATGAAGCTGGCCCTGCAGGTCCCACTGAGACACCCCCACAAACCCTCCCTCTCCCCGCTGGCTGGAGCATAGGGCAGGCAAGGAGGGCTGGTGTTCAGGTGGTCTCTCTGAGAGTCGCTGAGCACACCCACCCCCAGAGCCACCATCACCAGCCCTGCCGCCTCTTCTCTGCATCCATCTCGGGAGTTCTGAGAAATCACCTTGCAGCTTCCCAGAAAAGCAGGAAAACAAGGACGAACACCAACATTCTTGTTTGGGTCACGGTGACACCAACTTTTCTGGCCTCCCACACAGCCCAAGGGGGCCCTGCGACCCCCAGGCCAGCTCCCTCCCCAGTCCTCTCAACTGGAAGTGAAAATGACAGTAGAGGACCCTGGTGCTGGGGGTCCTCTTGGAGGAATCCCAAGCCCCGAATGCCTCCATCCCTCCTTTCCAAGACTGAGGAGGTGTCTCCTGTATCTCAACCAATTACTGTCAGAAGTCCCTCCTGCTACCTCACCATTCTCCCTGCTGAATGTTCAACTCTGCCACCTGGGGTGTCTCTAACTGTAAGTAATGACCCTGTTCCAGGCTTGTTACCCATCATTCATCCTTTGCAGCCTGGGGTCCCCTCCCCCACCCACACATGGAGCGAGTTTCTTAGGCAAGGATATGTCCCGTGTTTTATGCCCCCAGAGCCTGCCGTACAGCAGGTGGACATGGCTGAAAAAAGAATGGACCAGCCTGTCAATCAATAGGTCCTACCGCATTTTCCTCTTCTTACCATCTCCTATCGCCCCAAACCTTCCTTCTCTTCCCCTCCGGCCCCCTTGAAAGGACCTTGGGTATACCTAGCCTGC
Organism: Macrotus californicus; assembly: GCA_007922815.1. Classification (NCBI taxonomy): domain Eukaryota; kingdom Metazoa; phylum Chordata; class Mammalia; order Chiroptera; family Phyllostomidae; genus Macrotus; species Macrotus californicus. The sequence goes on along the minus strand of VMDR010000221.1, from coordinate 91,916 downwards.
ACACCCTTGCACACGCCTGTAATACCCACTCATTATTAGCCCCATCTCTCCCCCACCTCTCCACCCCCTCCTCCCGACCCCGAGCTCTCTCAGGCTGCAGACTCTCCAGAGACCAGAAATATTGCTCCTCCTGGGGCACATACTGCTGCCTGGACCAGGGCTTCACACACAGCAGACATCAGGTACATGCTGGTGGGCTGCCTGGGCTTTCTGGGCTGAAATCCCAAAAGCCTCAGAACCCACGGCTGTCCTGTGCCACACCATCACTGCCCTGGCCATGGCTGCAGCAGGTTTGTGTTTGATTCCACTCTCCCCTCTGCACACAGGGAGCCTCCCACACACCGCCCACCGCCCTCCAGCCCCTGGCTCAGCAGCCAGCTGAAGAAACAGTCAGGACTGCAGACTCTGGGGCTGGCCCCAGGCCCAGAGGCCGGCTGAGCTAAGGCAGAGGGAACAGTGAATGAGGGCAGGAAAGAAGGGGACGGCCTTATGAGCCTTAGCCTGGCACTGCTCTCTCCTGGCCTCAGTTTCCTCACCTGCAAAATGACCAAGCTGCTGGTCCCTAAGGTCCCTTCCAGCTCTACCTTCTGTGATGCCACAAATGCCCAAGGGCCAGCTCCCTCCCATTCATTCTTCCTTATTGTATGACACTTGTCCATCAAAAGTTCTTCCTGTTGTCTAGACCATCTTATTGTGGTATCAAGCCTTTCCTTTGTCACCACTGTTCATAGGATCAAGCTCAGATAGCAGTCACGGTCAGGGTGACTAGTAGGACCACAGTCAGAGCCTTCAGGGGCACAACAGAAGTTAAAAGAGAGGAGCAGGCAAGGGGTCTTTAGGGACCTGCAGAGGGGAGGCCCAGCTCAAGGGGATGCCCCTCCTCAGGGACAGCCACTGTGCCATCAGCTACAGGAACCCACACCATCAGCTCTTTTTAGAGAAGCCACATATTATGTTACCATATAAAATCTTTTCTTTAAAAAAAGAAAAATGCAACTTTTAAAATGTTGGCTTTGTCTTAAACCATTTTACCTACCAAATTAAACACGCCTGCCAGGAGGGTTTTGCCTTGGGGGCGCTACTCGCCTTAGCCAGCCCCCTTGTCTCCTCGATGACCATGCTGCAGTGGAGAGAGGGGTGGGACTTGCCTGAGGTCACAGAGCTGGTCAGGAAGAGTCCCAGGAAGGGGTCCACTGCCCAGGCCCAGGTCTAGCTTGGGGCAAAGGATAGGGGTAGGAGGGGACACAGAGGTTCAGCAAGGACAGCGCTGTCACATGGGCCAGGAGAAGACCAACTGGCCCCCCTGGTAGCTCTAGATTTTTCTCCAAAGCACCTGCTGTCCAGTCACTGTAAGATACAGTCATGCCCTCAGTTTTCTCCTTCCAGTCCTACAGCCCCACGGCCTTCCACACTGGGCTGCATACACCAAAGCCTTCCTCCCAGCAGCAGTCCCAGGGGCCTTCCATCAAATAAGGGGATGCAGAGCTGGCACTGGGATTCCTCTCCAACGTCCAACTGCAGACATCAAAAGCATGGGACCCAGGAACCTGACACCGAAGCAGTAGACAACTACTCTTTTGCCCGCTCAGACTCTGCTACTCTGTCCCCTGCCCCAGGGGAAAAGCTAGCTGGGCACTTAATGTGGTATTGCATGTAAGCCTCCCACCACCTCCCATTTCACAGATGCAGAAACTGAGGTGCAGAGAGGTACAGCAACTTGCTCAGAGTCACACAGCTAGTACATGTGAGAATGGAGTCCAGAGCATCTGATTCTCCATCTCGCAGGGACCAAGAATTTTCCCCCTGCTCCTGTGGCAGGGCCTAGGAGTTACAGTCCCACATTGTGGTGATGTGTTAGCTATCTTTCCCACTCCCTATCCAAGGGCTGGCTACGGCCTCAGGAAGGAGTCAGCTGCTCAAGCCCAGATCTGGCTTGGGTCTAGGTGGGGGGAAAACTCAGAGGAACACAATAGACAGTGCTGCCTGTGGGGCAGGATAAGACCGACTGACTCCTCAGTAACTCTAGAAAAGCCAACAAGAGAAAAATCGTAATCCTGGCAAGATCTGGGGCCCGGGATCTGAGTGAGGACAGGGTCCGGCCACTGCTGCCCAGAGGGCCTCCTTTCAGGTAAGCCAGGTTGCTTCCCCACCCCCATGCACACTCAGCCTTCAAGTTCCAGGATGCTCCGAGCCCTAGCAGAGCCTCCGCGTACCACTGCACAGGATGTTCACTGCACAAGGGCACAGCCAGGAGGTAAGTGGAGGCTGAAGTCCTGTGCGTGCTCCACTCACCAGGCATGGCGTAGGAAGCAAGGTCCCAAAGCAAGGAGCACTCACCCTGAAGCCCACCAAGGCACCCGATGGGTAGGGGAGGTCCTGTCCCTTATCCCCATGCCCATCACTGGTATAAGACTAAGGTCACTGTCCCTCAGTCTGAATGTTCCCTGAGAGGTAAGGCAAGGATTTAACCAGGCCCTGTCTGAGCCTCAGTTTCCCCTGTTGACAGAGGAAGGAATATCACTCACATCCCTTTCCCCTACCTCCACTCCACCAGCACCCTAGGTGGGGGCAGTGCCCGGGCCCAATCCCAACAATTTTTTATGAAATCCTTGCCAGAACCCGACTCCGTGATCTTGATCTCTTCCCCAGCTCCAATTTCCTGCCTGACTTAGCCCCCTCAAGGGCAGGAGGGAGGCAGCTGCAGCTTCTCATCCAGTGCCTCACTCCCAACCCCCCGCCCAAACCCTGGCCCAGGAGGTTAGGTCATCCTCTACCTCTGAAAATGAGGAGGGGAAATTGCTCAGCGGCCTGGGGTACCACTGACCTGGTCCTGGTTGGCCATGTCCCACTGCCGGCTGCTGTTTCTCACACCTGAAAACCCAGACCCCGCAGCATCTGAACTCAGAGCCCACTGGAGTATGGCCGGGGCTGCCTCCCTGTGGCCCACAGCTGCAGTGCCTGCCTCCCAGCCAATCCTGGGGGATGATGCATTTGGCTAGAAGATTTCAAAGCATACCTTGGGTGACTGGGGCGGAAGCCTGCTGGCACCTTTCCCCACTGCGGAGTGGCAAAGAGGGAAACTGAGGCCCAGAGGCAGCACCTGGGAGGAGGAGCTGAACATACAAGCTTCTTATGGAATGGAAGGATCCTTCCCATCCATATAATGGGAAGAATGGATACTGGGAGAAACCCCTCCCTCCCCAGTACCGCAGATCTGGCCTTCCTGAGGTCTACAGGGAGGGTGATCCCCATTGAAAGGGCACAATAATAATAAAGATAATACCCTTGATTTTTATTGAACACCTGCTATGGAGTAGGCACTTTGGTAAGCACTTTAAATGCATTCAATCCTCACAACAACCCAATGAAGTTGGTGTGTTTTTTTTTTAATCCTTATTCTACACCAGAGAAAACCAAGGTACAGGAGGATTAAGTAACTTGTCCAAGGTCCACAGCTAGTAAATGGTAGAGGCAGAACTTGATGCCAGGCAGACTCGCTCTACAGCTGGCGTTCTTAACCTGAGGGGTGTACTGACCCCTGCTCCCATGAAACAAGGGCCCCACTGGTTGCCCAGAGAGGAAGGCGGGTCAGAAAGCCAGGCCCCCATTACAGGACCCCCAGTCCCACATGGGAGGCCTCCAGGAACTTGAGGTCATGCTCTTGAGGGTTCCCTCTGCCCCGCAGGGGAGAATTTAAGGTTTTGTGCAGTTTTTCCAGTTCCTTATTCTTTGGGCCAGCTATGCCCCCACCTCTGACACCTCCCCCCGCCCCGCACGCATACACACTGAAGGCATTGTCAAAGATCTTCTCTCAGAGGGTCCCAGGGAGGACGGTGCTCAACCAGAACACCCCGCCGCACAGCACTGCCCATCCCATCAGATGCCTCCCCCCTAACTAACCCAGCTACCACCCCACCCTGGTGCCCCTGCCCCCATCTTCTTCTGTCCAGTTCTCTGGTCCCTCCATCCTCCTGAACAGATAGGAAGACCCTCCTAACTTCCACCAGTCTGTCCTGCCCCACTTCATCTCACCGCTACTGCCCAGCCTTAATGCTGGGTCCTCTGTGCAGAAAAGAGCCATTTCCAGGAACTCACTCTCCCATCTACAGAAACGGGAGGGATGCTTAACACCCCCCTCCCAGAAACTGTTCCCCTGAACCCAAACCTCCATGGCCCTCCCACAGACTGGTGCTATTCTTCAAACTGACCCAAACCCGGGCTGTGTGCTGGAAAAGGGCGGCCACTCCCCCTTGTGGATCTGAGCAGCATGGGTGGGAACTCCCCAGGAGTCCCCAAACTCTGTTGACAGCCAAGCTGACATCTGTCAAGATGGTGTGTCCATGAGATGGAGGGAGGGCAGTGCTGGCGCGGGATGGGGTGGGGGGGCAGATGCTAGGTGAGGCAGACAGGGCTTACCTGGCTGCGGAGGCAGAAGCGCAGGGGCAGGAGGCAGGAGAAGAGGTACTTGCCCCATCGGATCACACACGAGAAGCACCAGCTCAGCCGAGTCATGTTGACCCCGAGGGTGGGTGCCTGGGGCAGGAGGGGCAGGGGCAGGAGATGGGGGGGTGGGGGGAGACGTAGAGAAGCAGCTGCTCCAGGAGAGGAGCTCAGGTGGTAGGTGAGGAGACAGAGGAGAGCCCTGTCCCGGATCCTCAACCTGACAGGAACAGACTGCGTGTCCTGCCCCCTCTAGCGGGAGGAGGAACACGGCGGGGGCCCAGCAGTGCGGTCCCGAAGTGCCTCCATCTCCCCGGAAGCCCCTGCGGGAGGCGCTTCCACCCTAGGGGACTTCCTCTGCTGCTCCCTCTCTCCTCCCCTCAGTGTGACAGCCTCCCTCCTGCCTGCTGCCCGGGCAGGTTGGGGGGGCAGGCACAGGCACCCTGGTAACTTCGGAGGCTCAGAGGCTTGTGGAGGGAGCCTCGCAGGAGAGGCTGGTCGGATCAGGGCAAAGGCGGTGCCCGGCACCAGGCATCAACCTGCGCGGACGGCGCAGCAGCCGCAGCAGCAGCAGAAGCAGTGGCGGTGGGAGCCTGGGCAGTCGTGGCAGCAGCATTGTGCTCCAAGCTGCAGTGAGTGTGCATGTGTGCGTGTGTGGATTCCCTCCAGACCTCACTCCAATTCCCATATTGCTCCCCAGAGCATAATGTGATTAACCTAAATGGAAGCCGCTAGCTTCCAGGACTAAAACAAAATCATCCATGGACCCAGGGGTGCACGTGGGGACACTGAACGCAACCTGGGCCAGCTGTCCCAACTCACTGCCAACCTCTGACCCTGGTCACAGTCCAGCTCCTCTGTCTGGATCTCTCTCCAGCCAAACCCAGGAGGGAGGGAGCTCTGGGCAGCCCGAAAACCCCCACAGGTTGGAAGGGACCCTGCCTCACAGGCTGAACCAGCTCAGATGGTTGAGAGCTGGACAGGTCACCACCAGCTACAGCTAGTCACCCACTGAGGTTCATGGCACCTCCCTGCCCATGTTCACTTTCTGTCCTGCCCCAGGTCTGCCACTGGAGGTATGAACCTCTGCCTCTGCTGTGCTCAGATGATGTGAAGAGAGGATGGGTCTCTCAGTAATATTGTTTGGGGTCACCATGTTGTGATCCTGGAACTAAGGAGAGGGAAGAACAAAGAGGTAAGGAGGAGGGGCTGGACTCTGGCATGAGAGGGAGAGAAAGAGACACAGACAGAGACAAAGACAGAGAGAGATAAGCAGGAGACCCACAGACATACCACGGAGAGATGGAGAGGCAGCCATGAGCTTTGTCCCTGGTTCTGTTGCTGCAGAGGAGCTGGGAGGGCAGCCAGCCAGCCAAGCCCAGAGAGGGAATGGGTGGGGGAGCTGCCAGGGCCTCTTCTGCAGCAACAGGCCGCTGGAGCACCAGCCAGGGGAGCCTCCCCCACCCCCTCCCCCACAAGGCCTGCCAGCTGCACACCAGGGCCTGGACTTCCCTGGGTACCACCTCAGGGCCATTCTTCCTGGCAATGCGGTCTCCCCGACCCCTTCGTCGGGGGAGGATGGAGACAAAGACAGCATCGCCAGAGCTCTAACCAGGGCCTGCTTCCCAACTCGGAGCCTGAGGAGCTGAGTTTCTCAGCTGGCTGACCCCTGATGCAAGCCCTCCTCTACCCTAGCCCCACTCCAGCTCCCCACCATGAGACAGTGCAGTAGGGTACAACACTTTGGGGGAGATTGGGCAGAAACACAGTGAGGGGAAAGGAAGAGGTCCCTGCTAGCGCATAGCTAAAGAAAGGGGAATGACAGGCATTGGGATCCTCAGGCCCAAACAGTCCCTAAATAAGAAGGATCTCTCTCTCTCTCTCTCTCTCTCTCTCTCACACACACACACACACACACACACACACACACACACACACACACCTTGAAGGCTCTGGATGAAAGGGTGGGGAGGGAGTATGCCTCAGGTAAGTAAGTGGAATAGAGTTTAGAAGCTAGACCCTTATTGCTTGAATTGTGGTTTGTGGATCGCTGAAGTGAGCCCATCCCTAGCAGGCCCTGCCTTTGCTCGCACGCGCAGTCTCCAGCAAAGTGCCTGGCACTGCTGACATCTGTTCCAGGCCTGAAGAGGGGGTCTTGCTGTCTCCACAGCCCCCACATCCTGGCACCAGAGGAAATGGATTAAGTGAGACTGAGATGGGACTTAATCCATAGCACCTGGAATGAAGTTTAATGGAAAGGAATCACTTGTTGATTTTTTTTTTTAAATAGGAGGAAGTTCTTCAAAGGATAGGATTGGTTGAAGTGTGGCCCTGCCAGGACTCAGAGAGCAGGACAAGATGACTTTCTCAAGAGGATTGTTAAAGTGTTGTCAGCACATAGGGCATGAAAGGTCCTCACCAAACGTAGAAGGAAGGAAAAGAGAGATGGAAAGAGAGGAAAGGGTGGCTAGACCCAGCCCTTCCCAACAAGCAGACCCTGATAAAAAGGACACAGAAGGGCAGAGAGCCCTTCATTTCCACCCACTGCCCAGCAGCAGCAGGAGTCCTGAAGCCAGTGACCCTCCAGAGAGGAAGCAGTTAGCAACTGATAGGGACGTAAAGTCAGGCCTGCCGCTGCCTGGAACTCCCCCCAGCTCTCCTCTCCCAGCCTCTGGCCCCGTCACCCACCACATAGTTTCATGCCAGGTGTCTTGATGCCTGAAGGTCGATGTGATCCTGCCCTCCGTGTGCACAGCCTTGACAGGACACAGAGGTGTGTCCTTGGGAGTTTGGTGCCTTGGGGAAAACCACAAGTCCTCTGCTCTGTTTTCATCACTAGAGGGAAGAGGTCAGAATCCTGAGGATCCCCAGAACCTGCTGGAAGGTTTTAGCAAGGAGCCCTTTGCTTCTGCTTTCACCCAAACTTGTATGTTTTGTAGGGGTAGGGAGGAACCCATTCTCAAAAGGTTGGCTCTTGATCTCAATCCCTTTCTCCCTCAGGGACTCAGAGGACCTGAAACTGCATCTGGCTCCTGGAAGATGCTCAGGACGTCTCCCCTCCCTCTTGTCTGTCTTTGTAGGCCTACAAGCACCAGGGACAGAGATATGAGGCTCGACTCCGTAGACTGGACTAGCTGCGGATGTTCAGACACAGGGGACCACGTACTAGAGGCCAAAATGTGGAGTGAGTGAGGGATCAGGATGGGCCTGTCAGGGTCCATCAAATGGGCCTCATATCAGACCCCACCTGCTCTCCAGCCCCCATGTAGGTGCCTATTAATAGCCCCCAGCTCCTCACCTCTCCTTCCCAATAGGTTTTTAAAAAGATGACCACCATCCGTGGAGGGTTAACCGATCCTCTTGGGACTCCCTGTCTCTGCCTTGTCCAGGCTCCCTCAGACCTCAGGACTGTCTCCCAGCTCTGCCACCCCCTTGGACCCAGCTCTTTCTTCCTCTGCCTCTTCTCAGCTAGGCTCCAGGCCGGAAGCAGGCTGTGCTGTGGGCCTGGCCAGGGCTTGAAGGACAAAGAATTTAGTTTCCACAACCCACTTTTGTTTATGCAGCCGGAGACCCAGATGCTGAGTACAGGCCAGGAAGGAGATTCCAGAGTCTAGAGCCAGGTGGGAGGGAGGCCACGTGCATAGAGAGGAGACTGCTCTGGGCCTTTCTCCCCAAGTTTTCCCCGGGTCAGGGCCTTTCTCCCCAGGTTTTCCTGAGAGAAACAGGAGAAGAAGAGGAAACTTCCCAGAGGCAGCCAGTGAAGGTGTCAGGGAAACAAGAGAGAAGGTTATAGCCACCAGCCCCCTGGGGACAGGCCACGGGAGGAGGGCCCACCTGGCTCAGAGTAGGCACAGAGACTGCTCTGTCCTGGGCCCTCTGGGCCACCGTGCCCCTGGCTGGTTTTGTCTGCAGGGGGACAAAGGCAGCTCCTGTTAGGGGAGAATGGCTTGGGCATCTGATTGGAGGCTCCGGTCCCGCTTTCACACCCAGAGAGAGATGCACAGAGGCCACTCCCGGGGGACCTCCAAGCCTTTCCCCTCCATCTGATGGGGCCAGCTCCAGCAGGCCTGCTGGTTCTCTAGTTGCTTTCTCACAACCAGAGTTAGAGTTTCACTACCTCCCAGCCACAGCCCCCCATGGCCCCCCGGGCACTCTCACTTGGGTCTCACTTCCCAGATTGGATTCCCCAAGATCCTAGCACCTCCATCAGGAAGGAAATTCATCAGTCTCACTCAGAGGCAAACTGCCCAATCATATACAAAGGCCCTGCTAGTGTATAGCTAGACCTCATGCACAGCCCCCCAGTTTTCTCTCCACGCAGCAGAATGGGGTCCCTGCAGAGCTGGGCTCCCACCTTATATGGGTTTCAATGTCTCCTCCTAGGTTCCCACCTCCTCTGACTGCCCCATTAAAGTCCTCCATGTCTTCTAGCCCCCAGATTCTGTGTGACACCAGCATGCTCATCTCCTTATAGCACTTCACAATCCCTTGTTGGTAGATTTGCTCACTTCTTCAGTCTCAACCCCTTCACCACCAGAATGGCAGCTCCTCGAGGACCTTGTCAGTCATTCATGGTCACACCCCCATCACCCTGCATGGTGTCCTGCCCATGGTCCAGTAATGTGAGTTACTTGGTAGATTGGCTGGTTGATTGCATGAATAAAGGGAGGGAGGGAGCGAGGGAGGGAGGGAGCGAGGGAAGGAAGGAAGGAAGGAAGGAAGGAAGGAAGGAAGGAAGGAAGGAAGGAAGGAAGGAAGGAAGGAAGGAAGGAGAAAGAAACGGGGGGAGGCCATTTCTGCTTCCAAGTCCAGTGGATCTCTCCACAGCCCTGGATGAGGGCCAGCCGTATCATTTTCAGGTCCTTGGTGAAGTCTTTCAGCATCTCTACTCCACCCACCCCTGATGAGGGCCCCATCTCCCTGTTCTAAAAGAGCTTGCCAATGTCCAGTACTGATCCTAGTTAAACTTGAAAGACACCCAATGCTTTCCCCTACTCCCCATCCCAACACACATGATTTACACAAGGATACTGAGGCCAAGAGAGGTAAAGTGACTTGCCAGGGGTCACACAGCTAGAAAGCAGCAGGGCCAGAACTGGATCGGAGTCCCCCCTGGGACCCACCCCTTGTTTGTTGCTTTTCCCACGCACAACCTTGCAGAGGGAGAGGGAGGGGAAGGAGAGAAGAGGCTGCAGGGAGAGGAAGGACAGGAAATGTCTCTCCTCTTCTAGGTATCCCAAGGAGGTAAGTCCGTAAGTTCTCTTTCTCCCCTTCACCACCACTAACCCAGGTCTGACCCCTGACAGGCAGGAAGTGCCTCTTGATGTCTAACCTCTATCCTTCCTCTCAAATTCCTGGCCATTTCTTCTTAGCCTGCATTGCCTGGGAAAGGGACCTCAGTCACTCTCTTCTGCACAATAAATGCCTTCAGACACTGGCAGCTCGTTATTCAAGCCCTCATCCCATCCCCACCCCCACCCCTCTCTCTTCCGCAGGCTGAAAATCCTGGGTCCTCTGGGCCCCTTTCCAAATGACTTCCATCACCACCCAGCAGCTGACGTGACAAACGGCGGGTGGGGGAGGGATGGGGACAGATCTGGAATGATGGTGGATATTGATCCATTGGAGAGCCCAAGGCCTGGGCTCCCTCCAGGGGCAGATGGAGCATCTGGGGCTGGAGAAGTAAGAACAAGGGTCATCCTGGTCGTCCCTCTACCCCTGAGGTGATGGATGCAGGACCCAGCATGGAGACTGCAGACCTAGGAGCTAGGCTGCTAGCTCTGAGCCCAGGCTCCTGCAATGAGATTAAAGCAGGAACTGTCTAATTGATTCTGATGGAACTGGGAGAGGGAGTGAGATGAATGGAGAGTACAGGAGGAGAGGGAGGAAGGAGGAGGGGTGCAGGGGCCAGGGCCCAGTCTGGGAAGCCCAATTGCATCATCAGATCTAGCTAATACAATTACAATCCCCCTGCCCTCACCCACTCACACAGCCCCTCCCCGCCCTGGGAAACCAGCCCATTGACTGGTCTGCCCCTGAGCTGGACAGAGAGGACAGCTGGGTACGGGAGGCACAGAAGGAGAGGAGCTGGGTTAAAACCCCCAGTTCTAGGAACTAAGATGACACAGAAAGGCAAAGATAGTGACAGTGACTGATAGACAGAGACATCAGGAGACAGAGGCAAATGGAGGCAGATACAGACATATAAGCAGATCCCCTCTGCTCCCCATTCTCTACCAGATAACTTCTCTCCATCACACTCACTGGCATCCCTCGTCCCTCGTCAGCCAAGTCATCTAAGGGACCCTTTCCTGGGCCTACTTCTGCTATTGTCTCTGCAGAGTGAGTAAATGGGGGAGAGTTCAAGGAAAGGGACCCCAGGACTCTCCAGCTCCCCACTCAGCTCAGGACCCTCCAAAGACTAGGGAAGAGAGAGAAAGCAGGTGTGAGGGGAGAGAAGGAGGAAGCAAAACAGAAGGGCAGTGGGTGAGGGGGGTGCTGGGAGCTGCAGCAAGTGGAGGGCTCTGACCAACTCCCAGAGAAAGGCAGTGAAGGGCCAGCATCTGGCAGGGGCAGAGAAAAAGAGTAAGTGACGGGGAGAAAGCACAGGGTGCCAGCAGCCAGCTAGGGAAACTGAGGCATGAAACAAGGTGACACGGCTGCATCCTCAGACTTCAGAAGTAGGGAGGGGCCTGCGGCTCCCAAAAACTCCCTCCAGGGCCCAGGTATGGCCCCTGTGGTCAGGAGGCAGGTTTGGGCCCAGGCTCTCTGGGAACTTGATTCCTGGCCAGGAGAAGGCCACAGCTGGTCCGGGCCCTGGCCAAGGCCCAAAAATAGCTCCTGGGGACCTCAAGACCCTCAAATGTGAGTCCCTCTCCACTTGCCAGAAGCCAGGAGACTGGCACCTCCGTGTACCCTGGTCAGTCCATACAGCAGACATGGGTGACACTCCCATAGCCCCTCTAATCAAGGTTGGAGGCTCCCTCCTGCAGACCTCCATTAATGCACTTGACCTGAATGGTACAATGTGGCTTCTTGTCCCCCCTTTCCAAAGGGTCCCAGACTCCCTCTGTGATCCACCTGGCTTCTGGCACTTTGTATTCTCATTCTATCTGGTAGCGTCTGGGAGAGAAGGAGGTTCCTGATGGGGCCTCCCTTGGGCAGCCCAGCCCCAGCCCAGCCCCATCACGAAGCCATGAGGCGTGAGGAGCGGGACCCAAGGGCAAGAGGCAACACCTCAGATTAGGCTTGGGGCCCATCCCTCCGGGAGCCCCAGTGTCTTCTGGGAAATGCATACTGTATTTGCCTTTCTCCCCTCCCAGTGCAGTTGAGAGCATGCCAGGAGAAAATGTATGAAATGTCACCTCCTTTGTACCCACTCTCACCTCCCACAGAGAAGAAGCCAGGTACAAAGCCAGCAGAGACCAGGGTCCAAATCCTGGCACTGACACTCACCAACTGTGTGACCTTGAAGAAATTATTTTCCTATTCTGAGTCTGTTTCCTCTGTAAAATGGAGACAAGGATGCTAACCTCATAGGGTAGTTGTACAGATTAAATTAAATGTGAAAACACCTGGCCCCAGACCTGACTCATCAAGGCACCCTCCAGAGCTACTGGGCAAATATCTCTGAATGTGGGGCCAAGAAGGGCACCCTGGTGTGACTTTAAAAGCAAGTTCACCTGTCCCCCAACCCTTTCTGGGTCTGTTGGCTGCACACTGCCCACCCCACCCCCACCAGACAGACACTGCCCGCCAGAACCCTCGGCAAGAGCACCCTGTCTGGAACACACAGTTCACCCTGTCATCCGGGGAATGGACACCCGAGGAAGAGGAGCCAGGAGTCCAGCAGAATGAAGCCAAAACAGCATTGTTAGGAGATGCTGGAAGCAGGCCAGAGGAGAGGTAGAGTGGGGGCACAGGAGCCCAAAAGAGGCTGGAACACAAGAAGAGAGAGGAACTGAGGGATGTCTCTCCAGCAGAGAAGACAGATGAGAAAACATATCAGTGAGTTACTGAGCTCCCACCCCACACTAAAGACCAACATGAGGAAATGAGTCAGGACTGAAGCAGGAAATGCTCAAGTTAGACAACAGGCAGAACTTCCAGTGAGGCCCCACACTGCCAGAGAAGTCCCTGTTTTCACCCTACTATTCTCCACTCTCAAATGAGGTCTGAGTCTTCCCCTTTCCATGACTCAACATAAAACCTCAGCATTAGAAGTCCCTGCTCACCCTAGCAGAAAAATAGGTTGGCCCTGCTTCCCTGGCCTCCAAATCCCCAGCCTCACTCAGCTCAGCAACTTCTGTATGGATTCTCTTACAGAAACAAAACTTCTTCCCACTATCCATGGTCATCTTAGATCCTTGGGGTAGAGGACCACTTCCCATCTCGACATCTACTCCTTACCCTCCAAAATCCCTTCCTCTTCCCCAACCAGACCCGATTCTGTCCAGCACCAGCCTGACCCCCTCCTCAAGCTTTATGTCTCTGGTGGAGAGGGTTTACAGAGCGAAGGGTGAACAGACAAAGGATGGGGTCAGGGGATGGGGGGACTTGCGAAGCAACTTGGACAGGATGGGACCCTCTTTAAAAAGGCTGATGGAACACCGTTATTTTTCCAAAAAGTTAGTAAGGAAGGACTGGGAATTGGTTGGAAAAGCGGCACATTTTGTTTAAGGGGCCAAAGGAAGGAAGTGAAAATGGGCCTGGACAAGGGGGAGTTGTATACAACATATACACACATACCTGCCCCCACGGGACAAGGTGAGTGTCTTGGAGGAGACAGTCCAGGGCTGGGACCCGGTAGACAGTAGGGGAGTGCCGGGGCAGGAAAGAGTGAAAGGGGGTAGAGCTGAGTACTCCCAGGAAGAGAAAAGTTGGTGCTAAAGGAACTTTCTGACCATTTTGGACCCCCAAATGCATGTAAATCTAATGTAAATAATATGCAAATGAGGGTTGACCAAAAAAATTCTTTGTCTATGGCAAACTTGACTGTAAGATGTCAGTATGGGGGCTGCCCTGGAAGTAAGAACCACCCCCAGTCCTCAATCCCCCATCTCCCTGGAGGACGCTCCTCACTCCCTGCAGCTTTGGGCCCCAGAGAAGGGGGCCTCATGGGGTCTCTCCCCACCTTGGGTCTCTTTCTAGACCCCCCCCAGAGCTCCTCACATCTCTGCCCCTTGCACTCCAAACTTCTTCTGCCAACGGATTATCCCTTGGTCCCCAAGAAGGGGAACCCTGCCTTCCAAGGAGAGCAGCTTTCTGTTCATGAAAAGAGGAAGGGAGGTGGTAAATGGGGAATCAATTAATCAACGATCACAGGGGCAGGTCAGGCAACCCGAGGTCAACTCTGCCCAGGTCAACCCGAGTCCCCCCAGGCCTTAAAGTTCTTCTGGAAGGGAGACCCACAGCCTCCCCAGATCATCCTGCTCTCTGGCTTCACAGGCCCGGCTGGCTGGGAAGTGCTTCCTACTCTCTGACCTGCTGTTTTCAAGCTGGTTTCACACCTCACCATCCCCTCGAAGGCCTTGAGGCCACACCTAAGAGAGTTGCTCTGGGAGGAAGAGGTGGAGCAGCCTCGGAAAAGGCCGCATCTCCCAGCCCTCCTCACCCGTCTCAGCCTTCCTGCCCACCAGTCTTGTTCTTCTGCAGGTGAGAGAGGCCTGAGTCCAGAGAAATGCAGTGGATACTGCCGGTTACACTGGCCAATGGAGCACACACATTGACTTTTGCTCCTTCTTGAGACCCCCCTAAAGCAACAGTAAAGACTTTGGGTCGTTGTTGTTGAAACTGGAGTGGTGTGCGGCACAGTACAACCCCTGCAGCTGTCGGGCTCAGAAATCTGCTGGTCCAGTGAGCAACAGCTAGAGCGCACCCACCCTCCCTCCCAACGCTGTGGCTTCTCCCCTGGACCTGAACGGCCCAGAAGGGGCCTCAGGACGTGCTCCAACCTCCCAGCTCAGTCCCTCGGAGCTCTTGTTAAATATTTTGATTATCACCCCTGACAACAGTGTCAAAATTCTGGGAGCTGGAGAGCAGATGGCTGAATGGGAACTGTGAGCCCGAGAAAGCTGAACCCTTAGCTGGCTGCAGGAAAAGCCAAGAAGGGGCCAGATTCTTCAGCACGGAACCTTCCAAAGACTCTAACACCTTTGAGGGTGGGGGTGGATGCAAACCTAAATCAAGAAGATTGGTAGAGCAACAAAGAAGTGCTTAGATTTCCAGATCCTGTTCTAGCCCCAGCGGTAGACCGGAGGTTTACTTCCAGAGAGGGTAAGACATCAGGCCTTGGATGGGGACACGGGGCACAGTCGAGGGTGTGAGTTGAGGAAAGAGGGGTTAAGTAAGTGTTCACTCAGTATGAGGCAGCCAGGCCAGTAGCTGCCCCCACACTGCTTTTCCTGCAGCCAGCTCAGGGTTCAGACCTCTGGGATTCGACAAGCCCAAGAGAGACCCAAAGCTACTGAATGCAGTTTCCCCAGCGTAGCAGCCCAGCCAGACTCCCTTGAACCAGGCCCTCCGTGGGTCCTTTCCCACCCTGGAGCAAACAATCCACCCTTCCGTGTACACTTGAAATAGAAGCCAAAACCAGGGCTCCCAGGCATCTGAAGGCAGAGAAGCAATAGAGACCAAAAGCCCCTGAAGGCAGAGAAGCAATAGGGACCAAAAGCGACTTAGAGAAAGCAGGAGGAATGTAGGGAGAAGAAAACTTCAAGGTAAATGAGTATTAATATTCTCAGAAAGCTCAGAGAGGAAAGTGCTCTCATGAAACACGAACGGGAGGCAATTGAAGAACAGGGAGAACATTCAGAGAACACACATACAAAAAAGCTCTTGGTAACTTTAAAGCGCAGAGCCCAGCCTGAGGCCCTCGCTAGGCACCAGCCCCCACCCGCCCCTTCACCCACTCTGCACTCACTGGCAGAAGGCCAGGCACTCCTCTCCTCCACTTAGGGCCCCAGAGTCCAAGATGGGAGCACTAGGGAGACCAGAAAGGAAATGGAGACCCAGACACAGGGACAGATCCAAGGGGCCAGGAAGAGACAGAGGGGCCAGGGGTTGGTGAACTTATGAGTGGTCCCCCTGGAGCCCTGTCAACCACTGACTCAGCAGAGAGGTGCCTTGCAGTAGCCCCAAGAGACAGAAAACCCCGTCTTACCCAGTAGGAAAGCTGATGCTCAGAGAGGTTGAGTCATTGCTCAGAGTCTCGAGCAAAGAAGTGCGGCGCTGAGAAAGAGAATTCCTATCTCAACCTGCACGCAACAAAATCATCTCAGGCTGGAGGGTCTGTGCCTCTGAGAGTCGGGACTTGGGTTCAAGTCCAGACTATTGACACTTACCAGCTAGGAATCCTAGGTGGATCCTGACACTCAGCTCTCCTCTCTGCCCATGTGTCAGCCACCAGCACCAGAAAGTCCCTCCCAGACCGTCCAACCAGGCCTCTGGCTACAGCTTGGTGGTGGGGAGGCCCCAGGGCCCCTGAAGAATACGTCCCCCAAGCAAACCATGAGGGACCTGTGGGCTGGACCCTGCCTCTCCCCTAGACTATTCTGAAGGCACACCAAGCATGGTTCTATTCTTAGCCAAGCCCCAGTAGGCAGCCAGCCACTCAGTGTTATTCTGGACTGTGGGGTCATCAAGCTGGCCAAGGTAAAGGGGAGCCACAGCTGAGGCTTAGGAAATAGCATCCCTGGGAGGAGGGGCCCCATTTTGAGGGAGGGGCAGGAGGAACAGGGCCTAGGGCCTAGGAGGGCTGAGCTGGGAGCAGAAGTCAAGAAAAGGCTAGAGTGCCGGTCCAGCAGTGGGTGACGGGGCCTCCTGAAACTAGCATCCAGGGGCAGGAGGAGGTGCCTCTCTGGTCTCTCCTCAGTGCAAGGGGCAGTGCCAAGGAAGGCAGATGCCAGGTTGAGGACAAGGAGTAGGCATGAAGGAAGTGAGCTGAGAAAAGAGGGACAGGATACCCTGACCGGTGTGGCTCAGTTGGATGAGCATTGGTTCTGCAGAGCAAAGGGTCACCGGTTTGATTCCCAGTCAGGGCACATGCCTGGGTTGCTGGTTTGGTTCCCAGCTGGGGTGTCTTCCAGAAGTCAACTGATTGATGTTTCTCTCTCACATCAATGCTTCTCTCCCCTTTTCTGCCCCCTTCCCTTCTTTCTAAAAATAAATATTTTTTAAAAATTTTTGAAAAGAAAGGAGGGAAGGGGCAAAGGAGGGCAAGGAGAGAAAAACAGAGATGGAATGATGGGGAGAGTCAGAGAGGCAGAAGTGGTGAGGGGTGAGAGCACCCACTCCTGGGGCCAGAGAGTTGATGATTTGCCCCTACGCACCACCCCCATCCTGCATGCACTCCAGGACCCCACTTCCTCCTCATCAAAGGCACCTCGTCTCCTTTCTCCCACTAGGGCCAGCCCCAAGACTGCTCTGCATCCCTGAATCCCTTCAAGTTTCCTCCCTGCCCCCAAGTTACACGAAAAATACACCAAGCTGGGACATGAACACATGCACGTGCACACACATGCACACATGCACACACTCTGCCTCCTGGGAAGAGATGGGACAATGGGGAAGGGTGAGGGTATCCTTTTGTCCCTATGCCCAGCCTTGGGAGCTCAACTCCACACAAAGAACTTCACAAAGGGCCTCTGGCTCCCAGAGGGGGAGATAAATGGAGGAAGGAGGGGAGGTGAGAGGGGGACCCCAGAGCCAGAATGCCCAGTCAGTGGGTCTGGGAAGCAAGATGGGGGCTGTTCTCACAGCCCCAGAGGCCCCTGAAGAGCTTGGAAGGAAGGGGAAGCAGGGAGGGGGTATAGGACGCGTGCTCAGGGGGTAGGGAGAAAGGCAGGGCCAGGAGTGGCTTCCTGGAGGAGGCGGTCAGAAGTGCCAACCTGCTGGAGGTAATTTAGAGACAGGTAGCTGGGCTTCTCTGCCTGGCCTGAACAAGAAGGCAACAGGCCCAATTCCACCCCATCCCCAGAGAGGGTGGCTGCCACTGCCGGAGTCCTACCCCTCCCCCACACTGTCTCAGCTCTGACTAGAAGGGTAACAGAGGGTGGTCCCAGGAGAAGGACTGAGTGGTCAAGCAAGGCGATGACTTCTTGCTCCCAGGGGACCGCTAATCCCCAGAGGAGCCCCTCCTTTGTGGCACTATCAAGAGAGGGGCACGTTCCTGCCCAGTGGAAGGGGAGCAGGCAAGACTCAGGGCAGAGGCCAAGTGCACTTAGCCAGGAATCCTAAGACCTGGCTCACGTCCCACTCTGCACTAACAGCGGTGAGACTGTGGACAAGTCACCCTCCCGTCAGCAAAATCGGGTGACAGTGCCTGCTCACCCCACATCACTTCACATCAGGGCTGTGGTGAGCGTCGTGTGAGGCTGTTTTCCGACGTTTACTGTCATCATTGCCAAATGACCTCTGGCCTGCCTTCCAAGTCAGAAGGAAGGCCGTCCTCCCCCCCTTCCCCTGCTTTCTGAGAAGGGTTCAGAGGTGAAGCCTGCAGCCAAGCCGGCAAGGGAAGGGGTCAACCAGATGACCTGTAAGGCCTCTTCCAGGGGTAGGAGGACACTGATGTTCATTGAGGGCCTACTATGTGCTAGGAATTTTCCATGGGTTAACCAATGTCATTCCCTTGCTAACCTGGGAAGACAGGCGCTGTCGTTCCGGTTTCCGGATGAGGAAACTGAGGCTCACACAGTTAGTGCCAGAGCCCAGATTGGCGACCTGATCGGCCCAACTCCTGGGTCCCGTTTCCCACCACAGACCCGCCCTTACTCTGTTGCCATGGTGCTATAAGCTTCTCTGTCCCCACTCTTCTCCCCCAAGCCCTGAACCTCAGAGCAGAGCTCTCAGAACGGCCTCCTGCCCCACACCCATCCCCAGCTGACCTCGGGATTCAGGACTCCTGGCTGCAGATGGTGGCAAAAGAAGGAAAGGAGGTGCCAACGAGAACAGAGTGCAGACAGCTCACAGTGCCGCCTGCCACCAGTTTCCCAGAGCTTGGCCGTTCCTGTGAGGCTGGCTCTCGCTGCAGCCTGGGAGGTGGGCTCTATTCTCTCCATTTTACAGATGAGGAAGCTGAGGCTCAGAGACACTGCAAGTTTGCCCAGGACACCCAGCCAGGAAGCAGTAAGCAAGGACTCGTCCAGTTGCCTGTCCCCAAGTCGCTGCTTCCTCGAGCCCAGGGAGGGGCCATGCTGACTCACACAGACAGCCCAGGGGTCTTGCCACAGAATAAACCTCTCCCCCTCCATTGTTACCTCCAACACATACCCCCTGCTGCTTTGCTGCAAATCCATTAAGAAACAAGGGAATAAATTAGACCTGCTTAGCATATTGAGTGGCTCAGGTTCAAGAGGCCAGTCTGGGTGGCTCACACATCTCAGTGCAGTCAGCCTGCCCCGCAGTGGTGGGGAGCTCCTGGGGGCAGCTGGGGGGTGGGGCAGGCTGGCCAGGCTGGGCCTGGTCTGACCTCCCACACATGCCCTCAGCTCAGGGCCCAGAAATACTTGCTCCAGCTCCACCTTCATTTCCCTAATGGTGTCACCGCTTGGCATCTGCTCTCCACACTCATGCCCCACACTCTGGCCAGCCCCAGAGAACACCCAAGGTTACTGTCAGGGGTGGTGTCCAGCTGCCTGCCCTCCCCCAGAATGAACTTTGAGGTGGACAGCTCTGTAGGGGGGAGAAGTGGAGACCAGTATAGTGCAGGAAGTACCCCACCCTGGGCGCTCACTGGCCCAGCGCCCCTGTGCCTCAGTTTGCCCCACAGCGCTGAAGCACCCCAAGCAGGAAAGAAAGATGAGGAGGGGAACAGAGAGCAGGGTCAGAGCCCTGATGGAACCAGCCCTCCACCCCAAGCAAGACCACACCATCTATCAGAACTAAGGCAAAGGGTATGAACTCAACAGCCAGGACCCAGCATAAAGCCAGGCCCAGAGGGAGGAAGCCCAGCAGCCAGGCCAAGCAGACCCAGCCTGGAATGGAGATGACAGTCTGGGGCACAGGCTGCTGCCTCCTTCCAGATGCTTGGGTAACCCCTCCTGCCCCCCTCAACCCCCCTCAGACCCCCAGGATGGAAGGTCCTGTCCTCCTCCATGTTCTAAGGCTGTGCAGCAGCCACAAGAATGCACCTCCCAGACCCCCTGCTGAAGGGAGCAGGGCAGACAAAGGCCCCAGCTGAGCACTTTCAAATTCCTAGCTGGGTCTGTTGGGGCCTCCCAGGGCTGCTCCTCGCCATTGGCAAAGTGCATGCATGCCTCTAAGGCAGACCAAGTCCTGGGAGACCGAGTTTTTTGGCCAATTTTGGCTCATGGATTCCCTTTGCTGAACTCTTCTTAGATTGAACAGAGGGCTAGGATCCTGCTGTCTAACTCTCATTCTCCCTGTCTCCCCTCCGCTCGGGGCAAGAGTTACATCACCATCTGAAGGCTCTCCCAGCCCTTCCTGGCTCCTTCCTTCAACTCAGGCATTTTCCCTAATAAAATCTTTACATATTTAATCCCATCCTGTTTCTCAGAGGACTCAGACTAATACAATCATTCAATAACAACAGCAAGAATAGCTACCCTTTATTAAATGTTAGCAATATGCCCCATGCTGTTCTGAGTGCTTTTAAGGGAAGTGAAGGACACCAAGGCACAGAGAGGTTATGTAATATGCTCAGAGATGCACAGCCCTGAAGTGGCAAAGCCTGAATAGAACTTAGTTTAACCCCAAAGGCTACTGGCATAACCACTACTCCACACTGCCTCCTATAAGAGAGATGCCATCCATCCCTGCCTCCCTCTTTTGCGGGGAAGAGGGTGGAAAAGGGACTTGAAACTCCTGAGGAGTAGGCAACACAGACTCAGAAAGAAAGAGAGAGCGTGAGAGAGATTTAAAGAGAGAAAGAGGAGGAAATGAGACAGAGGGGAGACCAGGAGGAGAGCCACTTCTGACCCCCAAAGAATCCTGACCCTACAAGCTTGAGCACCTCCCCTCCCCAGGGCAGGGACAGGCTGAGCTATCGGACCAAATGAAGCAGAAGGGGAAGGAGAATGTGGCCCTAAAGCACTTTCCGACCCCACCCATTTCGTGCCATCCTTGGCCAACCACCCCCAACTTGCCCCCCTCAGACATGTGATGAGGGTGTGCCCGAGGTGCCAGCCAAGGAGCTCTGTAGCCAGCCTCCTCATAGCACCAGGTCCCAGAAATCTCAATCCCTACCCGCCCCCTCCATTCCCCATCCTCCTACCCTTCCAGGGCAGGGCCAACAGACCTAGCCCCATCTCAGGGTCCCAACAAAGCCAGGCCTGTCCCCTGCCCAGCTTCCATGGAAGTGACGTCTGAGCTGGGCAGCAGGTGAAAATGAGCCAAAGGGACATGGCGGAAAGCCAGCCGCACCTCCTCCAGGTGAGCTCTCGGCTTAACTCCTGGCCTGCCAGGCCCAAGTTCTTGGGGTTGCTATTTAGGAGACAAAGGGGTTGGTGGAAGGAAAGTCGGGGAAAAAGAAGGGGAACCAGCTTCCAGGGGGCACCCCTAGACACGCATACACACTTCCCCACGTGGCCCAACCACATGAGGACCCAGCAGCAGACTCAAGTCACCCCACACCCACCCACCACCCACCTTGTGCCAGAGATAGTTTAAAATGCAGATGCCTAACCCCCAACATTGGGTGACCCTCCCAGGGGCTCTCTATGGCCCACCTAAATCTGAAGTCCAAACTCTTTAGCTTGGCATTCACAGACTCTCCCATCTGGACCCACCTCTTTTCCAGCTTCTGAGAGGCCTCTCCCCTCCCATCCTTCACTGCAGCTCCTTAGGGCCCCACACACTTTCACACCCCTGGGCTAAAGAAACGGCCTTGCCTCCCCTCGGTGTCAGTGAACACCCACTCACCTGGTAGGACCCAGTTCAAAACATCAGCTCTCCCAGGAGGGCATCCCAGGTTGCTCCAAGCAGAACAGCTCACTGCCTGCTCTAGAACCAGACAGCAGCCGTACAGGCCTCCTAGTATCTTGTCTCCAGTTGGTGTGTTTGGATGTCACAGCAGAGGGTGAGCACTTACTGGAAAAAGCAAGTGTGTGTGCCTGGTACACGGCAGGGGATGGGCAGGAGAGAGGAACGGTGGCGGAAACGAGGGTGAAGGGCGGATGGTAAAAGAGACGTGGTGGCTGGATGGAGAAACAGGTGGGTGGAAACACCAACGGGCTGGCAGGTGAGCAGACAAATGAGAATTGAGAAGCTTCTCCAGGGTGCAGAGCCGACACGTCACACATGCCAGGGCCCATGGGACATTTGGGCCCCTTTGCCAGAGGCTCTGAGGACCGGGTCTAAGGGCCCACCTGGCCATTCTGGACAACTGTGGTTTCAGCTGTGGTAAGACGCTGTGATGAAATGCAGTTTGGTGGCAACACTCAGAAGCTCCCAAAAAAGAGGCGCTGGCAGGAAACGCCAAGAAGAGGTGAGCGGAGGTGAAAGCTTGGGCTGACTCCAGAAGACGACACCGCGGGCCCCCCCACACTGTGACTGTCGCCCACTGCCAGCCCTGATCGCCAGGCTCCATGTCCCTTCCCACTCCCTTTAGACCTTGAAAAAGGCCTTCTGTCAGTCAAACCCCTCCACCCCTGTAGACATTCCTTTTTGACCTCCAACAGTGCCTGAGCTTGACCCAGGTAGTCTCCTTCTAGCTGCCATCCCAACCCATGTCCCTGCACCAGGAGCCCAGAGGAGCTTGGCCTCAGCTTTGGCCCTGGGTCCCCACCTCTGCCCCGCCCCACCATTAACCCGTTCATCCACTGGGCAGCCCCAGTTGAGCATCTACAGGCAGCATGCCCTTTGCTACGTTCCTGGGATACCAGAGTCACTAAAACTTGGCTCTGTCCCGAAAATACTAGCTCACAGACTTACTGGGGAGACAGACTTGTGAACAGAGAGCACCAGAACATCCTCACACTCTCTTATCCTTGGCCAGAAAGGAAGTCTAAAGCTGAGGCCTCTCCATCATCCCCTCCCACTAGGGTGGGTTGGAGACCCAGCTTCCTGCTCTGGACTCTGGAGCTACTCCGGCTGGGAGACGGAGGCACTGGCTTGAAGCACTAGGGCTGGGGTCTCTGAGGGGAAGGGAGTCAACTTAGAGATCAGAGCTGGGTCACTCTGCAAGAGGACTCGGAACCTCAGCATCACTTGGGTCCCCTTCGCTCCCCACCACTCAGCTTCTCTACACATGGCAGCCTCTGCTCTCCATTCGCAGGCCGCTGCCCCTCCGGGGGCTGCCTTAGCTTGCCCGCCCTTGGCACCACACTTTGTCCTGATGCCAGGGGCCCTTGGCAAGTTCATACTTCAAACAAGGAGGCAGTGGCTGGCTTCCTGCCTTCCAGGAAAGAGAGAAGGACTAGAGGGCATGGCCCTACCCCCAGCCTCCCACCCTTCTGATCCACCAGGGACCCAGACCTGCCCCCAGAGAGTGGGTAAGGCTGAGAGAGGTGGTCAGCTGACCCCACCCACTCCCACTCCAACTTGGCCTCTAGAATTTCTTCCTTCTTCCCCTCCGACACTTGATCCCCACATTAAGGGGCAAGCAAGATGATAAGAGTCACTACGGAAGGCCATATGAGGGTGTTAGAGACCCTTCTCCCTCTCCGCAGATGCCTCCCGTCCCCCTTACCAAGATCTCAGAGGCGCCCTGGTGTGTAGAATGATGCCTTTGATTCTTGAGATGCTTGGCCTACAGCAGGTGCTCAAGAATGCTTGTTGACTAAGAGACTAGATCCTACTTGTCCCCACCACAAAAAAGAAAGGGTAACACGATGTGATAAAAGTGTTCGCTCACACTGCTGTGGTAATCACACTGCAATAAATAAATGTGTCAAATCAACACGTCCTGCACCTTAAACTTACACAATGTTATGTCAATTATATCCCAATAAAAATAAAATTTTAAAAATACACAAGCTGACAATGAAATAAATTCTACTCAAAACTAAGGTAATAAAAAAAAAACTAAAAAAAAAATGCTTGTTAAATAAATGAATGGCCAGGCCTGGCTGTCTTACAGGCAGCCTGTGGGGATGGGATAAGTTGCCACTAGGAACAAGCTACCCCATGTCCGGGGTCAGGACACTTGGGCTGTGGTCCTGGCTCTGCCACTCACCTGCTGTGGGGCCTTAGGCAGGTCATGTCCCTCCTCTGGGCTTCAGGGTGCTCCACTGGGACACGCAGGGGCTGGGTGTACCAGGACCATGGGGGGCTTGAGGGCAGAGGTGACCGTGCATGTGTCTGTACCGTGGCTACGTGCACGCGCATCTCCACGCACGTTTCCCTCGCAAGAGCAGCTGTCGCTTTCGTCAGATTCTCACAGAGGATCTGTGACCTCACAAGGTTCAGAACCACTAACCAAGATCCTTTTCCAGCTCGGGGGGGAGGGCGGGGGGGGGGGTCTGTGATTATATATAACTAGAGATGGAGAAAGAAGTAATTCGACCATAATAGAGGGTGTTAAATTAGACCCCAGAGCTTCCATCAGGCGGGTAGGACCAACCCATAACAAGCACGCAGGGGAGGCTGCAGAACCCAGCCTCCTGGGGAGCTCCTCAACTCAACAGGTCTCCCTCCGGGCTATTGGGCAGAGGCCAGGTAAACTGACCCCAGGGACTAGATTTCGGAGAGAAGAGGCAGAGCCGTCTGGAGCCTCCTCCCCTCTGCTCCCGCCACCACCGGACAAGCACCCACTTGTATTTGGACACAACTGAGAGTGAGGAGGCGAGGCTGGCACCTGGAGATGCCCTCCAGGCCCCTTGGCGCCCAGGTCAGAGAAGGTTTGGCGGGAATGCTCAGGCAGAATGCCAAGCCCCACCTCCCCTTCTCCCGAGGCTGGCAGGCTGGCATGTGCTGCCAGAGGAGGGCTCAGCATGTAAGGCAGTCATGGGATCCTGGTGAGGCCACCCGGGGGCTGCAAGGCCACACCTCCAGGCTCCAATAATCCACAGCTGGGACTCAAAGGCTTGGGAGACAAGGTGGGCAGCCCTCAAAGCAAAGAGGAGGAGCAGCCACACATGCAGGGCGGGGTAGGGGGTGGTGTGGGCAATGGGGCCTGAGGGGATGAAGCCGAGAGGAGGGCAGTGAGGTCTGTGCGGAGGACAGGCTGAGGGGGAGACTGGGGACAGCATGCAAGGGGAAGAGGGCAGTGGGGCCTGGCAGGGAGGGGGCTGCCTAGAGGGGAGAGAAGAAGGGAGAGGCCAGGGTGGGGACAGGTGATTTGAGCACAGCCTGTGACTCAAGAAGAGGAGCTTGGCCGGTGGGATGGGGTGGGGGTTAGGGGGTGCAGGGGATGGCCTGTGGCAGGAATGGTGGCATGTTGGTGGCAGCACTGTCAGTGGGAGTGCCCTGGCTGGGAGCCCAGATGCCGGAGTAGCTTCTGAGTAGCTTCTAAGCCCTGACTCCCAAGGGGGGCTGAGAGCCCAAGAGATGTTTATCCACCACAAGAACGTGGTAAAACGCCTCCTCTAGTGAGGTGACAGACAGCCTGGCTACTCTTTCTTGGGTCACAGAAGTGTCCTGAGAGTTGCCATATGAATGGGAGGCCTGGCAAGGAAGAAAGCAGCCAGCAACAGCCCCTACCCTGGTCTGGAGCTGGAGCCAGGGGGCAGTGGGCACAGCCTGGGGCTGGGACAGAGAGTGTGGTCCTGCAGATAAAGAAAGCAGTGAGTCATGGGTGAGAGCCAGGCTCTCTCAGGAGGCAGCTCAGAAACAAGCTCATTCGAATGCAGACAGCCACTTGTCCCCACCCCTGTCCCTGTGGCTGTCACATACCCACACATACTCCCCTCCCCCTCCTTCTCCCCTCTCCTTGATCACCAGTGCCCGGCTCCTTCCTCCATCTCAGTAGGCAGCCTGTCCCTCAGGTGGCCCAGCTGGCACCTGCCCCACAGCTGGCGGCATGGGGAGCAGAGGAGGGAAGGAGACAGGGAATCAAGGAGCACCCCCAGCAGAGAAAGTAAAGTCAAGAAGGGTCTGAGATGGAGACAGATAAGGGAGAGGGACTGTGAACTCAGTTCCCCCTGAAAACTTCAAGGTCCAGAAGAGGAGGCACCTGAATGACCTCTGGAGGGGCCCGAAAACACGGGGATTCTGCCATGCCACCTTCCTTTGATGGGCCCTCTGCCCCTGTGCCAGGACTGAAAAGCAGTCGTCTGGGAAGACCAGCCACTGCCCACAGGCCTCACCCAACCCCTGGGCCCTACGCTAGGCCCAGGCTTTTGTCAGAATCACACCCTGCACAGGCTCATGCAACAATGACGCCCCAGGCTTGTCCCTCACTGTGGTCTGTCACCGTGGTGATGACCCAGGCTGAAGCTTAGGGAGGACGGAGAGTTCCATTTATAAGTGCGCCCCTATGCCTGGCACTGAGGAGTATAATCATGACTACGCCACAAACCGTGCCCTGAGGGGCATCCAGTGCCGTGGGGCAGAGGGATCACTTTGGGACATGTGTGTGCAGGCACACACACATGCACGTGCACACACACACCTGGCTGCACTGGCTGCCCCCATGAAGGAGAGAAGGGAGTTAGGATACAGCCACAGGAACATCCTAAGAGGCCCTAACTCTGTGTACCCAAGTGGAGACTACCAAACAGCAGCAGAATCCAGACCCTGCACAGCACACAAACCTTGGAAGCCTGCAGCCTTCACAGCCCTGAGCAGGGAGGAACCTGGGAGTGTGCCGGGAGCCTTGCAGGAAGGTTTTGCAGTCCCTAGAAACCCCAAATATCTTTCCCTCCTCCTCCTGGGAGAAACCCAGTACCTACAGGTGTACCAGACCTGGTGCTTCCCAGACAGACCCCTCATCCGGAACACCTGCCTCCCTGTGCCAGCCTATCACAACCCCTCTGGATCAGTTTTCCACTCGCAAGGCTCTAAGACTTAGCCAGAACAGAGAAAGCAGGGGTGAGGGTCCACTGCCCCCACCATCCTCAGGTCAGTTTTGCTCTGGTGGGGTCTTCCCCTGCCTCAGAAGGCCCCCCTCCGTCCTGGCTACAGAACCCTGATCAGGGACTTCCCAGGAGGGACAGTCAACTCAAGGGCAATCAACACTTTCAGTACCTTTCCCCAGCACTCTCAGCCCTGTCCCTCCTGGATGGCTCCTAACCCTCACCTGAACTGTCCTTTCAAAGCCAGGTGCTACATCAGCCTGCGTCCAAAGGCACCAGAGACCCAGGTGAGACCTCAACCTAACTCTCTGTGCCTTAACCTGGTCCTAGTCCAACCCGTGCCCCTGGGGCGGCCTGCCCTTGCTGCCCACCTCCCGATCACTGACGGGCACTTTCCTGACTTGGCTCCTTACCTGTCTCAGGTGAGCTGGGCTCTGACCGCCACCCGCTCCCCCCACTCATCCCCGCAGCACCCTACCTGATGCAGGAGCCGCCGGCTCTCGCCCTGGACCAAAGCCCCGGGCTCCCAGCACTGCGCCCGCGCTGGGGCCGGGGGACTCCCCGGGGGCTGGGGGCCACAGGGGGACCCGGGTTCCAGCGCCTCGCAGCACACCAAGCTCACCGTGCAGCCCATCCGCCCTGGCGCCCGGCGGGCCAGGGCGGGGGGCGGGGACAGGGGCGCCCCGGGAGATGGCCCGCCCCCAGCCCAGGGCGCCTCCGACGTCGGGAGGGGGCGGCGACGCCCCCAACCCGTCCCCTCCCGGAGCCTTCTTCGGCGGCACCGCCAGGAAGCGGAGGAGTGCGGGGCCGGACGAGGGGCGGTGACAGGGACGCAGGGAGCAGCCAGTGACAGAGGGGGACCCGAGGGCGGGGGACGCGGGGAGGGGCGGCGGCGGGGTCCCGGGGACTGGGGCGGCGGACCCGCTGAGTCTGGGACAGGAGTGGCGAGAAAGAGACCGACGGAGCGAAAGACGACGCAGGAAGCCGTTAAGGAGACAGATAAAGAGGGAGAGACAGGGAAAGGGCGATGCGGGGGACAGTGAGGGGGAACAGTCTCTGCACCGGGGAGACCAAGTCCGGGAGAGGAAGAGACAGGCCCGGAGTGGCGCCGGAGAGCAGAGCCAGGCGCGCGCCAGGGTTCACGTGCGCTTCCTGGGGTTGGTGAAACAGTGGTCCTCCCAGGTGCCTGCTCCTCTGTTCTCCGCCCCCAGGACTAGCCCGGGGGGCACCTCTGCCTAGAAAAAACGAGATGGAAAGATCTCAGCCTCAAGGAGGCAGAGCACATCCAGGGTGGAAGGGCCACAGTTCACCTGGGCAACGCACCTGGCCCATTCCTGGACACAGCATCTCACCAGTAGTCGCTTCCCTCCTTTTAGGGGTGAGTACCAGGACTGAGAGGATGGCACTGGTGACCAGCACTCATGGGGACCCCCTCAGAAAACTGAGGTAGGGAGGAGGAGAGACATGTGATGGGACTCTTGTCCACCCGTCCCCACCTGCATCACATTCCAAGGGTCAGTAAAAACTGGCAGAGTACCAGGTGGGGCAGCATCCCAGCCTCTGTGTGCCACCTGGTGGTAATAAGGAAGAAAGACCAGAGCAAGTGGCTGTCAGAAGGGAAGGAAACTCGCACTTGGGTGAGGCCCTGTTTGACCATTGAGTCATCCCCATCGCAGCCATTCTGCCCTGGTGCCCTTGACCCTGCCTCTGCCACTGCTCCCCCAGTCTTCTGTTCCTCCTGCTCTGAGCAGGGTTTCCCCTCCAGGGCACTGGGCTGGGCCTGAGTCACCTCCCAGGCAGCAAACTCTGAGAAGGCTGTTCAGGAGCGACCGTCACAAGTGGCAGGCTCAGGCTGCTCCGCTGGCTCTCCGTGCCTCAACCTGCCAGGCCTTTCCAGGTGAGTAGAGACTCCTGGGTCTGGGGGAGGCTGGAGAAGGGGAACGATGCCAGGAGCAAGGAGCTGAGGAATTGCAATGGCTGTGAGGGACAGGACAAGATGCATATAGGTGTTCCTGGGTTTCATAAACTGTGTGGGCTGGGAGGGACATCAGAGACCCTATGCCCAAACCCTTGGTCTATATGTGGGCAAACTGAAGCCCAAGAAATGTGAGTGATGTGCCCAAGGTCACCCGGTGAGTTACAGGGGCAGGGTGGAGACCCAGGTCCCTTGCTCCCAACTCAGTGTTCCCTGGATGCCACGTGCCACCCACTCCCCTCCTTACTCTTGTTTCCCTGCTCCTGTTCCCTCCACTGTGCCCCACCGCTTCTTCACCCCCACCCATCCCCAAATTCCAGCAACCACAGCCTGGGAGGCAAGGACAGGGTTTCCTACCCCAGGCCCAGTCTTTACTCCAGGCTCTCAGAATAAGCCCACTGGCCCTCAGGGGCCGCAGCATTCCTCTCTGAACCCCAGGGCCCATGGGTGGCAGGGAAGCTAAGATTCACCTGGGAGAGAGCAGCAGGGTTGAAACCAGGTGTCCTGCTCCCCACACCCCAGTCCCGACCCCAGGACCGCGCCTTGCTTCTGCCTCCCTCCCCTCGAAGAACGCACACTTTCCGCTCAGCTGGGAACCAGGGAAGGATGAGAATGTGTCTCAAGGATGGTGACTGCTCTGGGGAATCTCCCTGTGGGGAAGTGGGGCGGCTTCCCTCCGCCCAGCCTGCACATGAGCGTGAACAGGGCCACTCACATCAGGCCAGGGCTGAGCAACAGCCCTGTGGGCACACAGACCTGAGTTCAAATTCTAGTTTCACCGCTTGGAGCTTTGTGACGTTGGGTAAGAGACTTACCCTCTCTGAGCCCCTGTTCCTGCCTTGTAGAAAATGGAGTTGCTGACCTCCCAGGGTCACCGTGGGGAATGAAGGAGACAAAGGTGTCAGGCACCCAGGAGCTGCTCCATAAGTGGGGGCTACACCCTCATCTTCCCACACTGGCCCGCAAGAGCTGGGGTTGTATCCTGCCAGTGAACTCACTGTGACCCTGGAGACACTGCGTTGCTGCTCTGGGCCCTGGGTCTTCTTTTGTGTAAGGAGGGGACTGGACAGCTGACCCCAGGGGCTCCTTCCTGGCCTGAACTTCTGGAGCCACAAGGAATCATTATCTTCAGATACGCATGGCAGAAGAGGGGGCTGCCCTCAAGGTCACCAGGGACCTGAAAGGTGAGTGTGTCCCTAGAGATTTTCTGGGACTGAGCTAGCAGAGAAGTGAGGGGTCTTGGGAGCCTCTCCCTCAGAGACCTCACTCACTGGTGTTTAATGTCCATCATCTTCCTCACAGCTGCTGTGTCTGCCATCCTCCAGGGCTACGGGGGCGGGCATCGGGTGACAGACGCCAGCGCTGAGCTGCACAGACTCTGTGGCTGCCTGGAGCAGCTGCTGCAGGTGGGGCTCTCTCCCCTCCTCCCCCCTCCTCTCCCCTCCTCTCCCTTCTCCTCCCCTCCCATTTCTGCAGGCCCAGATAACCAGGAGGGCTTTCCCAGATCCTTAGGGAAGAGCCACCACCCTTCCTTTGCTGCCGTGCACCACTTCTTCCCCCTCAGTCAGTAAGTCCTTCCTGACATCTAACCTCACGCATGAGGCTGTCATTGGAGCCTGGGAGGTGCGGTGAGCAGGGCTGGGGCAGGGTGGGGAGGGGCTGGGGGCAGCCACCCTGCTCTGCAGGCTTCGGTCTCAGAAGCACAGATGTGCTAGGGCCGGCCCTCCGTGCTGCTGGTTAGAGCCCCAATCACCACTATCACTAGCTTTGACTGAGCACATACTATGTGCCAGGCTCAGCCTTTACATGCCCCCCCTTACTCAGTTCTCACTCTAACCCCCGAGGTGATTCATGACCTGCCCATCCCCTGCATATACATGCACTCCCTTCCTACTTCTCTGTGTGTGTGTGGTGGGAGTGTGCCTGTGGGGGGGGGGGGGTATGGGGGTGCCTGTGTGTGTGTGTGGTACGGGTATGTGTTGTGCTTGTGCTTGTGTGAGCCTCCTGCCAGTCTGTGCTCCAGCCACACCAGCCTTCTTGAGCCTCTAAAGCACACCAGGAATGCACCCCCCTCAGGGCCTTTGCACTTACTATTCCCTCTGTCTGGAATGCTCTTCCCCCAGAAATGTAGATGGCACACTTTCTCATTTCCTTCAGATTTCAACTTGAATAGTACCTGCTCAGTAAGGCTTTCTCTAGCTACCCTAACCTAAACTTTTAACGCATACATATATCAAGCACAGCATACATGCACACCACATACACACGTGTGCACACACCATGCAATTTCTATTCCCTTTCCCTGCTTTATTTCTCCGTAGTGGTCAGCACTATCGGACATAGTATGTATTTTTACTTATTCAGTGTGTTCATTGTCTGTCTCCCCTTCTAAGACGTAAGCCCATGAGGTCAGCTTGTTCATTGCTGTATCCCCTGGACTTAGGACAGGTCTGGCACATAGTAAGTGCTCAATAAGTACTTCTGGAATGAATGAGAACACTGAACATGCAGAGAAGTCAAGCAGCTCGCTCCTGGTCACACAGCCAGTAAGGGCAGAGCCAGGACCCGAAGCCGGGTCCATGTGTACAAGCCCTTTCCCCTCTACCACATGCCCACTCAGCATGCTGGCGCGCAGGGTGCATTCTAGGAGAAAGCATGTCCATACTCCTTTCCTTTGGCTTGCTCCCAGTTTGACCAGAAGCAGCAGAAGAGCTTCCTGAGGCCCCGGAAGGATTACTGGGACTTTGTCTGCACTGCCCTGTGGCGGCAGCGGGGGAACACGGAGCCGGCCCGCTTTGTCCACTCACAGGACAAGGTAGCAAGTGCAAAGGGCATGCAGGCTGGCCCCGGCATTAGGGGGTGCTGCCACCAGGCCCTTGACAGGGATCACTCAGGGGCCAGAGGACACAGGCCAGCCCAAGGCCCTTTTCTCACCCATCCCAGCTGCACCGACCATAGACGCCCTCGCCTGACCCTCAGCTCTTATGAGCGCTGTCCTCAGCACCCCTCCAGCTACCCCTTCCTCTCCCACTGCCTCAGTCCCATAACACCTTTCTTATTAACCACCCATCCCCTCTCTGGGCTGGCTGAGCTCCCCCTATCCTCACACCACAACCACTTCACCTCGCCCCCCCGCTCCACCGCACTTCACAGTTGAAGACCCCCCTGGGGAAAGGCCGTGCCTTCATCCGCTTCTGCCTCGCCCATGGACAGCTGGCCGAGTGGCTGCAGCTCTGCCTCCTGAGCCCACAGCTCACCAGGTGGGGCTGCTGGGACATACTCCTACTCCTACCATCTGAGCCCACTGTTCCTCCCAAGTGAAAGGTCCTCCTCTACCCCTAAAAGGGTGGTTTAATGTCAAGGATGATGAAAATGAGAGAGACAAGGGGGAGGTAAGGAAGAAAGAGCAGAGGGGAGGTTAGAGCCCCAGTCCTGGTATCATCATGATACGTAGACCTCCTGGTCTCCTCCTGGCCCAGGGAGTTGTCCCATGATGCTGTGCAGCAGAGAAGTGGATTCTCTGAGGTCAGGGGTGGCAACTGCACCAGGGCCAAAGGCCAAGGATGTTGGTCCCTGTGAACACAGGGAATGGTATGGCCCCTGCAGCCCTCTGGTGTGCCCTGAACTCCAGGAGGACATCCTGGACTCTCTCTATGCTCTCAATGGGGTGGCCTTCGACTTGGACCTGCAGCGGCCAGACCTGGATGGGGCTTGGCCCATGTTCTCAGAGTGAGTGTGTATGCATGAAGGGACGCCTCTTTTCATACCTGCTGCCAGTGCTACCACCTGTCCCAAGGTAGCCCCAAGCCCTCAGCCTCTCATGCCTTCTGTTTCTCCCTCCCTTCGTGCTCCCTGAGCCCCTGAATCTCCACCTCCCTAGCTTTCTGTTTTCCCAGCGTTATCTCATGATGTCCCATGAGGCTGCATTGAACACACACCCTGAAGAGCTGTTGAGTGACTAGGGTAGAGTTAGAAGGATGGATGGATGGTGGGAGGTAGAGGGATTGGTGGATACATGGAGTATGGGATGCAGAGATGGATGGAGAAGGGGGTGCATAGGTGAGGTGGGAGGGAGGAAAAGTGGTAAGTAAGGGTGATGGAATGAATGGGTGTTTGGAAAGATGGGATATCCTGCATCCAGGAGCCAAGACTACATCTGGAGAGGCCCAGGGGCCCCCTGCCCTTTCACTTTCAGGTCCCGCTGCTCCAGCTCCAGCCAGACCCAGGGAAGAAGACCCAGAAAAAACAAAGATTCCCCAAAGGAGGTGCTCCTGCCTGACCTTCACTCTGAGTTGCCTCTTCTCCATCTCTGCAGGGACTCCCAGGTTGAGCAGTAGCTGAGTCCTGCACCAAGTGGACAGACAGAGAGAGAGGCCAATGTGTGGACCTGGGGACTGGGGACCCACAGAAGCAAAGGCTATTTTCCTAGGTGGTGGGGGTATCAGGGAGAGAAAGGGACCGCCAACACCACCTGTAGGAGTTGGTCGGGCCCATGGAAGGAGGAGGTGCTGGAGAGGATGACCGGAAGCTGGTGGGAAACAGACCAGGGTAATAACCTCTTCTGGACAATTTGCAAAGGTCTCAGTTCAGTTCAGGGAGCAATTGAAGAGCCAGTTCACCTGGTTCAAATCCCAGCCCCACCCCTTACTAACCATGGTCCTCAGGTAAGCTACTTGTCATGCCTCGCAGGGAGATTGCGGGGATGCATCGAGACACAGCACGGCTTCTGCCATGTGCTCAGTAGGTGGTAGCTGGCAGTCACCACCCCACGAGCTTGCTGTGCCCCCACCCCCACCAGCTTCCAGGTACTAGGTACAAATACTATGAGGACTCAGTCTCTGGCCTGAAGGAATTCAGGTCTGTTCAAGGGGACAGACCCTAAAGGAGTACATTGCAGCGTGACTTGTGAAGCGTAGTGAGGCAGACATGCACAGGGGAGCGAGGGGCCCAGAGAAAGCTCCTTGATAGAGGTGACTGCTAGCAGGCTGTCAGTCAATCTAAGCTTTCATCACAGCCTTGCAAGGCAGGAGTTATTATTCCCATTTTTCAGATAAGAAAATACAAAGAAGTCAAGTTCACAGGAAGGATCAGAGGAGAAGGGTGGGAAGCACTCAGGTGAACCAGATTCCTGCAGAAGATAGAAAGGAAGGAGGGAGAAGGGCATGGGCCAGCGGGGAGGGAGGACAGGGCATTGAGAAGCACTGCTGCTCTGACCAGATCAAAGATGGGGCCTCAGTCCGATCACCCAGTGCTAACATTCACATTCCTGGGCCCTCCCCAGATCTACTGAATCAGCATGTCCAGTGGGAGGGCCTGAGAATTCATATAGTTAGCAAGCCTGTTGCGCTAGGGCTGTGGCCTTCCCCATGCACTAGCTTGGTGAATTGGTGCTGAGAGGAATGACGATGGGTTTGGGGGTCTCTCTGCAGATCTCAGCTGTGAATGGAGGCCCCAAAGGAGTCCTGCCAGAGGAGCCACATACCAGCCAAGCCAATGCTCTGCAAGATGCACCAGCAGAAAACCAGTTGGCTGGACTCCTCATACTCCAGCAACACAGGCATCTTCCCCCGTTTTTGGAAGAGAAGAAAGGAGATCCCAGAAGCCTCAGGGTCCCCCACAGCGTGTGGGAACCAGAGGAGGAGGGGCTGCAGCAGGACCAGGAGATGGGAGCCCCAAGGGCGGACATCTGCCTGGGAAACTCAACACTCAGCATCCAGGGTCAGCGGGAGGGGGCCAAGCAGGCTCTGAAGGAGGTAGTAGAGACAGAGCATGAGGGCAGAGAGGTTCTGCTGAGTGCAGGGGGTCAGAGAACAACAGAGGGGAATCATGAAAGGGAAGCAGAGTGGGGTCATGTCCAGAGGCTGCTGGTCTCCAGCTCCAGACAGACAAATGAAGACATAATGTCAAGGAACAGATGGGAGTGCAAGGCACCTAGCATTCTGGGGGAGCCCAGCGTCCTTCAGAGCCTGGGAACAAAGGGAGGCTCCACCACAGAGAAGCCACAACAGCAAACAGGAGTGACCAATATGATCGAGACAGACGAGCAAGAAGACGTGGCCTTACAGGATGTAGTCAAGGTGAGAGCCGTTGAGCTGTGTGCCTGTCTATGCTCTCCCGTCTAAGCTGGCCCACAGTTGGATGTCCTCAGGGGTAGCCTGGGGACCATTCCAGCCCAAAGATCAATATTTATTGGCCTGCACAGGATTATTATTAGTTGAGGATGTCTTTTGAAAGCTGTGCGTTCTTCAGTTCACCAAGGTCCCCACCTCTACCTATTGCCTCACACCAGGCCCACTTTATTCATCAATACTACCTGCCTGGTCCCTATAGGTATTTGGGACACCTTTCCAGCAGTTTTTCAGGGCAGTTGCTTGTTCTCAATTTCATAGCCCCCATTATGGGCAAGTTTCTTGCCAATGTGTAAATTCTACTATTGCAGACCTCACCAAGTTGCTCTTGCTGTAGATGTGTCTCCTGGAGGTCACCTAAGATTGTTTTAAGCCTTCCTTCAGCCTGCTCCCTAGCCAGAGTCTTCCAGGTCCTTGAGCTTTGTAACTTCCATCCCTCGGTGAAGGAAGACATGGTGTCTCCAGGCTCACCCACGGGCGGAGCCAGGCCTCACAGCTCCCAGCACTGGCCTCAATCCTGCCTTCCTCTCAAGGGTGGCCTCACATGGCCTGAGGTCTCTTGGGAATGTTTGTCAAGTCATTCCTTGGGCTGGGGTCTCTGTCATTCTTCTTCATCTTTCCTTTCCCTTCCTTCTCCCCTCCCCTCCCCAGAGCCTCAGACGTAGGCTCCGGAAGGCCAAGGAGCAAGCCCAGCACCAGGAGCAGCTGTGGAAGGAGCAAGAGAGGCAGCTGAAGGCACTGCAGGAGCAGCTCATCAGGTAACCTCGGCAATCAGCAGCACCCATGGGCGTGAGAGCCAGGAGGCTGGAGGGACAGGCGGTGCTCCCTGGCTCCTACTGGCATTTGGTCAGCAAGCATCTTCGGAGCTCCCCCTGTGCACCAAGCCCCATGCAGGGCACAATTTGGGGATGCTGAGGCACCCAGGGCACTGTTCCTGCTCCAAGGGCTCCCACCTTCCCCTCCCATCCCTTCCCCTCCCCCTTTCCTGCCCCCTTTCTCACTGGCCTTCCTATGTAGCCCCCAGGAGAGATCTATACCTCCTCTCCTCCCCTTTCCTTCCATACTCACGTTGGCCCCTTTTTGCTGCCTCTCCTGGGCTGCTCCTCTCTCTTTGCAATCCACTCTGCCTCCCTGCCCCACCACTCTCCTCCTATTCCTCTGTTCCTAGTTGTACAACCTCTCTCTCAGCCTCTGGATAATCATAATCATAACTATATTTACTGCATCCCTGGCACTTTTCTAGGTGCTTCCTCATAACAGCCTTATGAGACAGGTTCTGTAAGAACCCCTATTAGGTATTTATAGATGAGCAAACTAAGGCCCAAAGATGCTGCCCAAATGACCCTCCTGCTATTTTAGCAGCTGCTCCTGGTGCTAAAGATTCCCATGATTCAGGCCCTGAATGAGTGCAGGGCTTTGCCCAGTCAAGGGCTTCCTCTGGGGATCAAGACAGGCTGCAGGCAGCAGCTGGGAGGCTCCGGAGGGACCACCCAGCCCCAGGCTCCTCCCTGCAGCTGGGGGGAGCCCTTGTCTCACAGATTGCCACCCTGCCACCTGTCGTCCCACAAACACTCAAAGTGTCCCCCTGTGCCAGGCCTATTCTATGTGCCAGAAATCCCCGTGTGGACAAAGCAGACAAAATTCCCAGCCTTATGGAGCTTGCATTCTGGTGGTGGAGGCAGTCAAGAATATGATAAGCAGGTAAAGTACATGGAATGTCAGGTTGTGATAAGTTCTAAGGAAAAAAATAAAGCAGGGAAGGGGAATAGAAAGTATCAGAGGTGATAACGCAATAAGGTAGCATAGTGAGGGAAGGCCTCCCTGAAAAGGTGATACTTGGGGAAAGACCTGAGGGAAGTGAGGCGTGAGCCATTTGGATGTGCGACAGAGGGAACAGCAAGAGCAGAGACCCCGAGGTGGGAAGGAGCATGGAAGTTCTAGGAACAGCAGGGAGACCGTCATGGCCCAGGGGGATGAAGACAGGAGGGGAGTAGGGAAGGGTCAGGTGGTAACGGGGACCAGGTTAGGGAGACCTCACTAGGCACCGAAAAAACCTCGGCTTTAACTCAGAGTAGATGGGAGCCAGGTTCTGGGCAGGGAAAGGACATGATATGACTATTTGTTTTAATGTTAAACATATATTTATTTGCTTTTTAAAACAATTCAATGGTTTTTTAGTGTATTTACAAAGTTGTGCATTGATCACCACAGTCAATTCTAGAACATTTCGTCACCCCAAGGAAAGTCCTGTACTAATTAGTCACTCGCTGGCCCTTTCCTCCTGGCCTCCCGGCCCTAGGCAACCACTGATCTGCCTTCTGTCTCAGAGATGTGCCTTTTCTGGGCTGACCTGTGTCTCCCAGGGCTCTGTGAAGTTACTCTGGGAGAAGCAAGGGTGGAAGCAGGGAGAGCGAGGAGGAAGCTTCCCCACCATGCAGGGGAGGGCCATGGTGCCTAGGACTGTGCTGGTGGCAAGACAGGTGCGGAGAAGCTGCTGGATTCTGGATCCACTGTGAGGTCAGGCTTCAGGAGGGATTGGATGTGAGGTCTGAGAGGAAGACAGAAGTCAAGAATGAG
Organism: Macrotus californicus; assembly: GCA_007922815.1. Lineage (NCBI taxonomy): Eukaryota > Metazoa > Chordata > Mammalia > Chiroptera > Phyllostomidae > Macrotus > Macrotus californicus. The sequence continues at coordinate 54,885 of VMDR010000221.1, read as the reverse complement.
TCCGAGTTTTCAGGCGGGGGATGGTCAGCACTGACCATCTGCTGTGGCAGAGCAGGTTCGTGTGGAACGTGCAGGAATTGAGTTTCGAACATTTTGGGTTTGAGACGCCTGTTAGACACCCAGTGGAGCTTTGGGAAAAACAACTGAGTGTGGGGTTCAGGAGAGAGGCGTGGGCTTGGGGTCTATTGCCGAGTCAGTGAAATGTACGTGTTGAGTAACAGAAGCTCCGGAGGCTGGGAAAACGCCCCATTCCTGGGAAAGGGGGTCGCGGGCATCAAACTGGTGACTGGTTTCTGGGCACCAGGGCAAAGAAGTGCCACGGGGCCCATTCAGTCCATCAACAATATTTCTTGTGCCCCTACTATGGCCATGAGCAGGAGCGGGGGGAACAGCAGCCAATAGAACAGCCCCTATCTGCTCTCACAGACCTGGGTAGACAGACAGTAGACCCACAGATAGAAATACAGTGTCAGGTAGTAGTCATAGGTGCTATGGACAAAAATCAATCAGTCCAGGAAAAGGGAGAGAGAGAGACAGGACAGTCTTCTAGATGTAGGATCAGGGAAGCCCTCTCTGAGGAGGTGACATTTAAGGAGAAACCCCAACCATGGGAAAACTGGGCCAGGCAGGTATCTGGAGAGGAATGCTCCAGGCAGGGGACCAGCAAACACAAAGGCCAGGAGAAGTGTGCTTGGGGACAAGCTATCTTTGTGGCAGAGGCAAAGGGAGATTCCCCCATGCTGTGGGATGCTAGAGCAGAATATTTGGCAGAGGGTCTCATGGTGTGACAGGTTTTTAAAGGGTGGCTCTGGCTGTACTGTGAAGAAGAGACAGAGAGTAGGTGGCGTGCAGAGCCCCAGGCCAGATGCCTGGGGAGGACACAGCAGAGCATCCTGGCAGCAAGCACCAGAGCAGACAAGCCTGTAGTTCCTCTGAAAATACACTCAGAACTAGACATTGGACTGACAGCACCCACTTCCTGGCTTTCTGGCTGTGTGTCACTGGGAAACTGGCCTTCCCTCTCTGGCCTCAGGGGCCCGATTTGCAAAAAGAGATGATTGGATTTCTAAAGTTCTTTCTTCCAGCTCAGCTGAGCTCCTTTGAGGCATGCCAGGGGTTCATAAGGACTTTCCCTTGCTCCCACTGGCTGCCCACTCAGCACTGGTGCCACAAACCACTGGTGATCAGGGCTCAGCGTGGATGCAAGAATGGGAAGACACAAAGAGGTTAGAGCTAAACAGGCAAGCATCCGGATCTCTGCTCCCTCCACTTACCAAGCTGTGTGACCTTGGGTGAGTGTTACTCCCTCTCTGAAGCTCCATGTTCTTTCCCATAAAATGATGATCATAGTATCTGTCCAATAAATTTGCAAAAATTAAATGAAACAGACTATTAAACCACTAAGCTCAATGCTGGCACATAGTAGGTGCTTTAGACTTTGATCCCTTCCATGTCCCCTCCTGAACCAGGAGTGTCTGTTACCCTCTGCTTTAAGTACTCTAACAGCTTCCTGTTGCACTGAGACTAAAGTCCAGTTCTCTTGGGGCCACTGAGGGACAGATCGGGCCCTGCCTACCGCCCACTTCATCTCCTGGCTTCCCTAGCCCTGCCATTCTTGGTATTCCAGCTTCACCAGCCTTCTTTCAGTTCCTCAAACAAGCCACGTTCTTTCCAACGTGGAGACCTTTCACGTGCCCTTCTCTAGCTGTACCCGGCTGACTTCCTGTCTTGCAGATCTGCTTCAGTGTCACCTTGTTTAAGAAGCCTTCCCTGAGCACCCTCTCAAGTCTCTGTCTCAGCCCTTCCTTTATCTCTGTTGTACACTTAGCTTACTTATTTTCCTGGTCTGTCCTTTGTTTTGACCACTGCCTCCAACCCCTTGTAAGTTCCACCAGCAGCCATAGGCACTGCTCTATTGCTGGTACACAGTAGATGCTTACTATTATTCCCTCCCACCTCAAAGACACACAGTAACCACAGTTGTCACATTAAGGGCTACATGGGCCACAACACAGGCCCTGGGGTCACTGGGTGGGTAAACTATCTTAGAAAAATGAAATCAGCAGCTAAGAAAAGAGGAGGCTGAAGACTGGAATGGTCATTAAAAGCCCAAACATGGCCCCAATCCAATGCCTGAGCACAAAAACACTCTTTGTTACGGCTGCTGGGATTGGCTTTTTTGGAATTCAAGTGGCCTTCTGTTGTTGATTTGATGTCATGGCCCACCCAGTTTTCTTCCTGGTGGCAGGCTACATGGCAGCATTTAAAAAATTAATAATTCCATTCAGTGTCAAGCCTCTTGCAAGCTTCTCCTTCCCCCCAAACACAGTCTGGCCCAGGGCCGTGGGCACGCACATGCACACACACGCGCCAGAGGTCATGGGACACGCACAGCCATCATGACACCCTCCAGTCTGAGAGATGGAGTGAAAGGCTGGGACCTTTTATTTCCAGTCCAGTAGATTTCTTGGAACCTTCTAGAAAGCCACTAAAGACAAAAAGAAGAAGCAAGAACAGAGCTGAAGAGGTTCCTAGCCCAAAGCTGAAATAGAAATTTAAGAAAGCCATATGCTTAATATTACTTTTTTTCATTGAAAAGACAATGTAACATTAATTTTTCAAAATAATTTTAAAGCCAAAAAAGTCACCCCAGATCCTACACCACTTCCCTTCCCTTCCCCAAGCACCGCCATTATTTTTAGCTGGACACAGCCCATCCAGCCTGGGTTCCCAGACACCCGCCTTCCCCCAGAGAGCCACCATGACTGTGAATATGCCTTTCAAGGGGTTTACAATTTAAAATGGAAATAGTTCTAAAAAGAAAACAAATGGAAATGTTGGCTCATCTCCACTAAAGGAATACACAAGACTAGGCCCTGTTTTCATTTCTTTGAACAGTCGGTGAAGAGTCGGCCTATGGGTGTCAGTCTGCACAGCGCTCAGTTTGGCATGTGGTGTGGTGTTTGTGGGGTGTGGCATGTGTCGTGTTAAGAATGTGTGTGGTAGGGAGTGTGTGTAATGTATAATGTGTACGTGGTAGGGTGTGAGTATGTGGTGTGTAATGTGTGATCTGTGTGGTATGTATTGTGTGTTCGGTGTGTGTGTGGCGTATGGTATGTGTGATGTACTATGAATGTGTGTGCGCTGTGTTGTAGGTGTATTTGGTGCATGTTGTGTATGTACATGTGTAATGTGATGTGTGTGTCTGTATAGTGTGGTGCATGTGTGTGTTGTGTGTATGTGGTTGGGGTGTGTGTGTGTAATGTGTGTGTAATGTGATGTGGGTGTATAGTGTGGGGTGTATATGTGGTATGTGTGGTCTTATGTGTGTGTATAGTGTGGGTGTGTATATAGTGTAGGGTGTGTGTATGCATGCATGTATATGTAGTGTGGAGGGGTGTGTGTATATGGGGGGTGTACAATGTGGGGGTACATGTGTATAACGTGAGGGACTGTGAATGTGTAGTGTGGGGGGTGTGCGTGTGTAGTGTGGTGTGTGTATGTATAGTGTGGTGTGGGGGGGTGTGTGTGGTGTATGTATGTATAGTATGTGGTATGTGTGGGTGTGGACTTCAACTGGAGGGGTGTCCAGCCCCTCCAGGGGCTCCCCGTCAGGCAGAGGCCCAGCCTAGCTCAGTCAAAAGCTGAGCTCTCTCCTGAGAACTGAGTCTGCCTTTTGTGCACAGGTGTCAGGAAGAGAGGGCCCAGCTGCAGGCAGAGCTGGAGCAGAAGCAACAGGATGCTGAAAGGAGGGGTGCCACGTACGAGGAGGAGCTCAGAGGGCAGCGGGACCTGGTCCACGCCATGAAGAGGCGGGTGCTGGAACTGATTCAGTAAGTGGGAGGCCAGTGACCAGGGTGCAGAAGGCGGAAACAGTATGGGAAGTAGAGACTGAGGAATGAAAATTCTGCTCTGCTAGCAACTACCAAGCCGGATTCTGGACCTTTATATATACTAACTCATTTCCCTTTTTTTTTTTAGACTGCTCTTATTCCCAGTTTACACACTGAGGGTCAGAGAGGGTGACTTGGCCACCAAGGACACACAGCATAAAAATTGCATAGAGTTCTCTGACTCTAATGCATGCCCCCCCCCAAACCAACCCCCACGTACATAGACACCTACTAAAGTTAGAAAAAGGAAAAGGAGCTCATGGACTTAGAAGGAATTGGAAAAAGGGCAGGGTAACCAAGAGGTAATCGCATGTCCTGCACCTGCCTGCCTACTGGACTTCCTTAGACCACTGGGCCTGCGGGCCCATCCTGGGTCAGCTGTCCTAGGTTCCAGAGGCGAAGCTCACCAGGAACAATTCCAAACCATGAAGCTCACCGAGGGGTGGGAGAGATATGTAAAGGCTGGTTTCTGCTCTTCAGTCTAGTGGGGAGGTAATCCAGATTCATTAGACTTTACCCAGTTCAGGAGGTAAGAGAGCGTTGCACTCAGGTTCCATTAGAGCTGGAAGGCTGCTGCACGATCACCTTGGACTAAATCCTCTAGCACAAAACCCAAGTGACATTAAAGATGAGAAAAGGGAGAGATCAACCTGAAAAGAACAAACAAAAAACTTAAGGGGTGATCTCCTCCCAGGAACTGTCAGATGGGAGGAAGGGAGACATAAAAAAGTAGCTATGTATCTCACAGAAGAATTCAAGGTAGTTAACAATAAAAGAGAGATACAGAGATACAGATATCTGATTGTTAAAGAAAAATGGAAGATTTCATGGTAGACACAAAATATATACTCCCAAAGTGTTAGGATTAGGGTTAGGGTTAAAACTTGGCAGCAGAATCAAAAAGGGAAACACTGCAAGTTGCCTGAAATTCACTGTCCACTCAAAGGGAATATACCAGTTCATGAGTAGAGAGACAAACGTTTTTCCTAGTGCTGAAGAAATTCATCCAAAGGTCCCAAACTATATAATATAATGTCCCTTGCAAAAGCATTTTGGGAGATATGGCCCTAAGCAAAAAGTGAAAAAAAAGAAAGCCATGGAGGTTGATTCCTGCATCAAGATGTGAGACTGACCAGACAGCATCCATTCTCCATCCTCAGATCTCACGAAAATGATTGTGAAAGAATAAAACTTACAACAGAGAGAAAGGTGGAGGAGCCCACCATAGACGAGAGATTTCAGCTAATTTCCATAAGCCAGGAAATGGATGGAAAAGTGGAAACTAGATTTAGCCCAAGTTAGAACTTCAGAGCCTAGAGACACCAGGAACACATACGGCAGAAGTGAGATGAGGGGCAGAAATCAGGAAAATTAACTGATAGAGCCACTAGAAAGAGCAATGTGCACCCTCTGCTTTCTGCCTGCCTCCCCAGCTGCAGGGTGTTCAACAGTTGAAGGGCTTATCTCCCAAGCAAATAATTAAAATGTCCTTACCTGGAGAATAATGAAGAGCAATGTGTTCTGGCATCTGAAAGCCTGGTGTGGCAGATAGCTGCCAGCCCAATCCTTCCTAAAGGGAAGCCACAAGTCAATGACCACTGTCCACTACCTGGAGCTCCAGCAATTTTATTCCCTCCTCTTACATGAAATGGCAGCCAAGGTTTTGTAGGCATTTGAGAACAGTCTAGAACATAAAAGGGAGAAAAACAAAGAAAGATCCATCTCCCATGAAAGAAGATGCTGTGGAAAGCAACCACCAAAAGATAAGAAACATTCTTGGAGATTAAAATATCACTGAAAATTTACTAAATTCACTAGGGTTGAGAGAGAAAGATGAGGCAGTCTCTCGGAAAGTAGAATAAAAAGCACAGAGAGATGGAACATATGAATGAAATAATTAGAGACATAAAGAATCAATCCAGGAGTTCTTCAACTGACAGGAATTCTGAGAGAGGGGGCAGGGCAGGGAGGAGGGGAGAGAGAGAATGAATCAGATAACAACATGAGAGACTTTCCCAGCTCTAATCAGCACTTTCGATTTAAAGATTTTACTGCATGACCAGCACCATAAATGAAAGGGGGGACTGACATCTAGATACATCTTTGTGAAATTTCAGTAAAACAAAGATAAGACTATCTTAAAAGACAGGTCACTTATAAAAAAAGAAGTAGAACACAACAAATGTTAAGAATCAATGGCATAATACTTTCAACGTCTAAAAGCTGAGTTTTGTCCTGGAATTCTGTGTTCAACCAAACTACGAAGCAAGTGGGGAAGGTGATGAAGGAAAAGACATTTTTCAAATAGATCACAGAAAATTCACCTCCCACATAGCTTTCTTAAGAAGCTAATTAAGGATGTGTCCCAGAAAAACAAGGAAGTAAGCCAAAAAAAGGAGAACATGTAGAATTCAGGAGACAGTAGCTCTAGCCCAGGAGAGAATGAAAGGGAAGTCCCAGGATGACAAAGTGAGCAGTCAGTCCAGGCTGTGGCAGAAGTATCATGAGCCCATAAAATACCTGATATAATGAAGAATTGGGGTGGGAAGAAGTAATTAGGCTATGTTAAAAGCAAGTCGTGCAAGGAACAAAGAAAGGCAATTAGACATACAGTGCAGTATACAGATGATATATCATAAAATTATACACTTGAAACCTATATAATTGTATTAACCAATATCACCCCAATAAGATAAAATACTAGACTATAAAAGAAAGGCAGTTAGAAAGTCCTGGGAAAACAAAAAATTTCCAAGAAGGGAAATATTATAGAGCATAGCTCTGCTTAAAGCAATATGCTTACATATTGTCTAGTAATGTAAATACTCGTCACTGATTTTTTTCAATGTTAGATTCAACCTAAAGGCAAAGCACAGAAAACAATTCTAATTACACAACAAACATAAGCATTACTACCTAAACAATATTAAGTATAGAACAGAACCCAATAGAACTTTCTGTGACGATGGAAATGTTCTGTATTTGTCCTGTCCAAAATGGAAGCCACTAGTCACATAGAGTGATTGAGTACTTCACATGTGATTGGTATGACTGAGGGACTGAAGTTTTCATTTTATTTAACTTTAATTAAGTTACATATAAATTTACATAGTCTCAGGGGGTTAGTGGCTACTCTATTGGACGGTGCGAGAGTAGAAGACAAGCTAGGAGGTGGGAGAAGAAAAGGGATGCTGCCATCATTGTATTACAGAAAGACAGTCAGAAGACACTACCTACAGTTAATAGAATGAGTGAGAAATAAATGTATGAGAATGTTCTGAAAAAGTCCAGTAGTAACCAATAAAGGAACCAGAAATAGGGATATAACTACATTGGGAGGAAGAGAAGGGCTTAGTGGGAATGGCCATAAGTGAGCTCAATCCTCTGACATCAAAGTAAGGAGCTCTACAGAAGATGTTCTCTTGATAAATCAAGAAGGAGAGATATGAGCATGTTACTTAAATATGGAAATACTACCAGGAGAAAAAGCTAAAAGATGTAAGAAGTGGTTTACCACTGAGAATAGTGAAGTGTCTACTACCTTTCGATATAAAACCTTCTGTACTGTTCAATTTTACATCATGGGCATGTATCATTTCGATGAAAATTGAAAACAACCCACCTTTCTAACACATTCTCTAAAAAAACCGTGAAGATAAGCTTTGCAGGCACATAAGCATACATAACGTCAAGGCAGTTTGTACTAAGTGCCAAATAGAAGATAACAGGCATTCTGTGTTATGGGAGTCTGGGGCAAGAAAGCCCCAGAGACCTCTACCAACAGGACACACTCCTTAGAGGAGCCAGGCCATGAACAGGTTCCTAAATTGTGGGTCAGGGTTATGTTGGGCAAGAGGGACCTGTCACCATCCATCCAGTCTTCCTGGAAAGGCTGGAGTCTCCCTGATCCCTTGTGTGTGTCTCTCTCACTGTCTCTGTATTTTTCTCTCTTTCACCATCGCTGTCTCTTTCTCTGTCTTTTCATCTCTCTATATATTTGTCTCTCCCTCTCTGTGTCTGTCCCTGTCTGTCTCTGCATCTTTCTCGTCTTTCTCCCACCGCATTTATCTCTCCACGTCTCTGTGTCTGTCTGTCTCCCTCACCAACTCCCTGACTTCCTTTCTGTCTGAGTGACTGTCTCTCTCTGTCCCTCTGTGTCTCCCTCCCCATTTCTGTGTCTCTGTTGCTCTGCCCAACGGTTTCTCTGTCTTTCTTTTTGTCTCTGTGAGACTCCCTCTATCACTCTCTCTCCCTTATGCTTCATCTTTGTGAAACATGCTCTCTTTCTGTTCATCTCTGTCTCTCCATCTGTGCCATTTCCAACTCTATATTTTCCTATCTGCGTTCCCTCTCCCTCTCTCTCTCTCTCTCTCCACCTCCCTCCATCTGCCCACCAGAGAGAAGGATAATCTGTGGCAGAAGGTTCAGCACCTCTCTTCCATGGCTCCTGGACGCTGTATCAGCTGTAGCAAGGTCTTTGGCCGGCTGTCTCGGCGGTACTCATGCAGGTAATGGGTAGGATACAGAATCCTTCCTCTGGGACAACCCAGTTTCCACCAGCCCACAGCCCCCTGCCCTCTCTGGGGAAGGGAGAGACACAGGACCTCGGCATTTATGAAAAACTACTTAAAGCTGGCCACTCATATTACCTAGCACTTAGCAGAGACATGAACAAGAACAGTGGAGAAAAGTCAGACAGGAATGGCATCTGGAAGATGGGACCGTATAACCCTCCTGAGAATAGACTGATTAATGGGCTTCTCATCTGGGAAGAGATTTTCTCGACAGAGGAAGCTGCTGCCCTTACTTCCCTCTGGGAACACATTGGCTGGACAAGCAATAGGAGAGGGGAAAGTGGGCCATCAGGAGAACCTGCCATTTGGAATAAGAGAAGCCTAGAGGAGTGGGGCATCAGGACACCCTTTAGAAAAAGGGAGGCCTCCTGGGACAGACCCAGGGCTGTTCTGCTGGGAAATAAACAGGTAGACTCGAATATGCTCAAACCCCATGACCCCTCCCCCATACACACCCAAGTGCTCTTCATTCTTTCCGCCTTTGGTCCCAGGCTGTGTGGAGGCCTGGTTTGCCATGCCTGCTCTGTGGATTACAAGAAGCAAGAACAACGCTGCCCACCCTGTGTCCAGAAAGGAGAAGCCCAGGCCATCTGATTAAGACCCACCCAGGACTGGCCATCCCACCCCACCTCCTCATGGCCCTCTTGGGGCCTCTGATCTGACCAGCACTACCTTCTAGAACTTGGTCACTTAAGACAGACAGCACTTGAGTTGCCTGGCTGTGGTGCGGAGGATGAAAGGAGCCAGCTTAGCAGGCAGGAGACAGGCTCAAGCCCTGCATCTACCACTGAAGAGCTGGGCGACTTTGTCAAAGCCCTCAGCACTCTGGACATTTTCCTGTAACATGAGGAAGCATCAAGCACCATCCGCTCTAAGGTCCGTTTGGGCTCAGAAAGTCCCTGACTGTGTGTAAGACCCAACAGCTCTGATTCTCTCCTCCACATGCCCCCTCACCCACGCCACCCTTCACAACACTGCACTGTCTCAGGGTCCTCAGGAGCTTCCTGTCTGGGGTCTGCTTCAGGGTCCATTTTTGTTCTGTTTTGTTTTTAACAGCTTTCCCGAGGTTCTACTAACATATACACTTCACATAAATTGAACAATTTGATGACTTTTGACTTTAATTTATACCCATGAAATCATCACCGTACTTAAAAGAATGAACACATCTATCAGCCCCAAAGCTTCCCCATGCCCTTTATAATCTCTCCCGCCCCCTCTTCTCCTCTCCCCAGGCAACCACTTACCTGCTTTTTGTCAGTAGAGACCAGCTTGCATTTTCTAGATTATATATATACATATATATATAATTTTATATAAGTTACATATATAGGATTTTATATAAATGGAACCATACCATCTGCCTTCTTTCACTCAGCATAATTATTTTGAGGTTCTTCCACCTTGTACATACCCATAGTTCCTTTGTACTGTTGAGCAGTATGCCACAGCATGGATGTACCACAATTTGTTCACACATTTCACCTGTTGCTAAACATTTGGGTTGTTTCTCATTTGAAGCTATTACAAATCAGTTTCCTACAATCATCTGTGTATGAATCTTTGTGTAGACATATGCCTGTACTTCTCATGGGTTAATACCTAAGGATGAAGTGATCAGGTCCTGTTGCACATATGTTTAAGAAACTGCTAAGTTATTTCCCAAAGAGGCTGTAGACTGTGTTTTGTACCCTCCCACCAGCAGCGTGTGAGAGTTATAGTTGCTCTCCAGGGCATCTGGTTTTGCGGGCAGGAGAGGGGGCACAGACATCGAACTTGGGCCTCTCTGTCCTTCCAGCCACAATGGTGAATTGAATGGTCCTGAGTTGTGCATGGCTGGTGGGAGGGGCTGAGTCCAGGTGACTCTCTGTGCAGTATTCACTTAGCTAGACTTGAATAAAGCCAGTTCATGAGGGCTCGTGTTGCTCCATGGTAAAAGATCATATCCTCTGCCCGAGAAGTCTTACGCAAATTGTGTCATTCACCGAGCACCCAATTGCAGTGTTTCTGAAAAAAATGTGGGCCCCACCCTGTAACAAGGCAACTTTGTACCCTAATACCTAGGCTGTAGGGCAGACTCTGTGGCCCCAAGCAGGCATGCATACTGTTCCCGTTTCCCCTGCCTCACACAACTATCAGCAACTCTGCAGTGGTTGGGCAACTCTGGGCTCTGACCAGAGCCTGTGGACCACCTCTTGGGGTCAGAGCCACCTAGAGTTGCATCCCATTGTCACTCATGGAGCAACAGTTTTGCAAGAGCAGTTCCTGCCCTGGAGAGTTGGTGAGAACTTCTCCTTAGCAGTATCAGCCACATTGGGGGTGGCGGGGGGAGGTAATGGAGGGAGCAGGCATGGCAGGGGGTAGCAGAGCTGGGACTCCTAGAGCAATCAGGGCAAAAGAATCACCCTCCCCTGAAGGGCAGCAGTCTCTTTCTGAAAGTCAGACTTGCTCTGATATTTTTATTAGGGCAGGGTTCTTACCAAAGCCGAAGACATCATATTCAGTAGGAACTCCAGCATGGCATTGAGACCTGCCTGATAAGCTGAAGGGGGAGAGGGGACCTAACAGAAGCCTGTGTTCAAAGAAGAAGCAAGATGCTCCTGGACAAGAACTCATCAGAAGGAAGTCAAGGGCCAAGAACGGGGGAGAAGTGCCCTTGGCTGAGAGGGAGGGAAGAGCAATGCCGGGGACCAGCTTTACGCTACTCCCCAGAGAGTCCCCACCAAGTCCAATGGAGAGCACAAGAGCGCCACAGAGACACTGGAAAAGCTCGTTAGAACTTGGGGACACTCCAGCAGAAAACCACCCCAGAGCATGACACTGCGAGACTATAAGACCCTCAGCAGTTACTCCAGGCCACGTATCTAGCACAGAAGCACATGGGAGATGCCCCCAACAAATTCCTCCAAGTGCCCAGGGAACACTTTCTAAAGGGATGAAGCCCTGTACAAGCACACAGGTCTGAACCAGTACAATTTGGGTTATTGCTATTGATGTGACCACATTGTGCTCAGGGGCTGGGGGTGCCCTGGGAAATTTGGCCGGCAATTATTTCTTTAATTAGACATCACTCAGATGTTCCAACATAGGTCAGTTTCCCCACTTTGTCAATTCATTCAGTTCTCAAGAAAATTGTATTACACACCTAGGATATGCCAAACACTGATTGGTTTGGGGATACAGAGATTTTATGTAAATAGATGATAGATAGATAGATAGATAGATAGATAGATAGATAGATAGATAGATAGACAGACAATAACTGCTTTAACAAACCTCACAGTGATGAGTAGGAAACAGCTAAACAGATGATTACAAAACCCTGTAACTGAAGACATGATAGAGGAAGCCCAAGGAAGCGAAGAGCATGGGGCAGCAGTCCATGGAGATGACCCTTGGGCTGAATGTGAAAGGAAATGGGAGTTGACCAGACCAAAAGGGTGGGAGAGAACATGCCAGGGGGAAGGAAATGCATGCCAGGCCCTGAAGAGGACCCAGAACAGTTCCTGGGGGAAGTGCACATGGTTCCCTATGGCCAAAGTTAAGGGCTCAAGGGGGCACGCCCTGAAAGGAGGTGGAGAAGTACACAGGGGTCAGGCCCAGAAGCACTAGGTGCATGAGTCAGGAGTCTGACACTGAGGGTAAGGGGGGTCATTGAAGGGACGTAAGAGGAAAAGAGCGTGATCCAGTTGGCCCTTTAGGGAGATTGTTCAAGTGGCAGAGTGGAGGAAAGACTCCAGGCAGAGAGCGTTTAGAATAGTGGTAGTAACAGTAGCGGCGGCAGCGGCCAGCACTGCCAAGCTCCATTCTAAGTGCTTTGCAAAGTGGACTCATTTAATCCACATGACAGTAGGTGTCCTCATTGTCCCCATAATATTACAGTTGATGAAACCGAGACTTAGTGAGATTAAATAACTTGCCCAAGTTCTACAACCAGTAAGTGACACCCCTGGGATCCTAACTCAGACAGCCTAACTCTGGAATCCACAGCTGTCGCCTGACAGTAGCTTCGTGGAGAGAGAATGAAGTGTTGCCTAACACTGTCAGGCAAGGGAGTGAGAAGGAGATAACTCCCGGCAATGTGGTGAAGAGTGATGTTGAGGAGAGAGTTTTGTAGATAGGAAGAGGGAGGGGAGGGTGGGGGTGCACCACACGGAAGAGAGGGCACTCTTGGAGGAGCAGCGCCTGGGAGTCTGCAGCATCTGCGGAACCTCAGGGGAGACTTCATGAGGTAAGTGCGTGTAAGAGTTTGAGCTTAGGAGAGCACTTGGAAGAGAAGTTGGGAACTCTAGGTATGGGAGTCACTGGTGAACGAGGCGGTCACTAAAGCCAAGGAAGGAGGTAGGCTGGCCTGGGGAGAGCAGGTAGAGAAGAAGACTAAGACAGAACCCCGGGAACATCCGATTTCAGGAATGAATTGATCATGAAGCAACAAACGAGACCGAGAGAGGTTCAGGAGAGGGAAGAGAATGGTGTCAGTGGGATTAAATGATGCAGAGACCAAACAAGATAGGGCTTGAGCAGTAACCGCTTCACCATAAACAAAAGTTAAAAAGCATAGAGCAGGCTGAGAGAAAATACATAGGTTACCGTAGCTGACAAATATGGGATAGTATGAGTAGAGAGGGGATCAGGCCCTTTTATAAACTGATGGTGGTAGACTAAACTGGCACAATCTTTTTGAAGGGCCATATAGTCTTGTTTACCAAAATTTAAACATGCACAGATATGACCCTGAAAAATTGTACTTAAGCTACAGAAACACTTAGACACATTCCAAAGACCTACATCCAAAGAAGCTCATAGCAAGAACATAAATGTCTATCTATAAGGTAATTATCAAATAAATCATGATACATGCATGCCATGGTCCAATATGTCGTCATTAAAAAGACTAAGATAAAATGAAATAAGCCAGTCAGAGCAAGACAAATACCATATGATCTCACTTGTATGTGGGCTCTAATAAACAAAATAAACTGACGAACAAAATAGAAACAGAGGCATGGATACATGGAACAGACTAACAGCTGTCAGAAGGGAGCGGGGTTGGGGGACTGGATGAAAGAAAATGGAGATTAGTCCAAAAACGTATACACATAGCACATACATACAGACAACAGTGTGGTGACAGCCAGAGGGGGAGGAGGGGGAGGGGGAGGTGGAAGTAGGCAAAGGGGGAAAAATGAAGATGGAAAAAGACTTTGCCTGGGGTGATGGGCGCATGACGCACTGTGCAGAGGATGTTTTATTGTACGCTGGAAACTTGTATCATTTTGCAAATGAGTGTCACCCCAATAAATTCAACTTTTAAAAAAGTGAGATGATCTCTGTGTGCTGATGTGGAATACATCCATGGTAAGATGCAGAAAATGCATTGTTATGGTGCAGGAAAGATAGCTCGTTAAATGTGGTATGTTTTTATTAAGGAAGGAAAGAAAACTTGTTTGTATATGCACAGGGGAAGTCTGGAGAAAGACGAGTATAAGGGAACAGAGGAATGGAAGGGAATCTTTCAAGTTTTATTTTATAGGCTTTCGTTTCACCTATATTTATGACAATATGCATGCTTTATTTTTATAACATGAAGGCAGTTTTATTGAAGAGAAGGGTTTCTTGGATTTAGTAAACTAGAGGTCACTGGTGCCCCTGGCAAAAGCTGTTTCAGCAGAACAGTGGGAAGGAAGCTAGTTGCAGGGATTGAACAGTGAACAAGAGCTGGTGAAGCAGAGACAGCTGCTTTGTCAAGAAGTTTGCATATGAGAAGGAGGGCACAGGGGAATGGCAGCTGAATGGAACCTAAAACAGGCGAAGGAGAGAAGGACACAGCAAGTTCAAGGGCTGAAGGGAAAGAAGATGGTTGAAGGGAAAGGACCAGGAGGCAGGATCCTCAAGTATGTGAGAGGCAGTGGGTCCCACAGCCAGGTACAGGAAATCACCAGGAAGAGCGGGGAGGGACACTTGTCATGCTGACCCTAGAAAGAAGGAAGAAAGTGCATGTGTGAGTTTAGGCAAGTCTGTCAGCTGGGGGCTGGGGTCGCCTATATCTTCCTTTTAAAGAAGGAAGTGAGGGTTCAAAACTCTCAGAGACACAGATGGATTAGGCAAACTTCCATCTTTAGACTAGCAGTCTCCTCCAGAAGCCATTAGGAAGCCGTGAAAATCCCCAGGGCTGATACAGAATCTCCTTGGCCTGGAGTCAGAGTCCTCGGAGAGACCTTGTTGCTCCTCTGTGGGAACACCTCCCCTGGTGGGTCTCTTGGATTTCCCCTTTGGCAATTCTGGCTCAGAAGTTTCCCCATAAAGTCTGGTTCACTTTCTTCCTGTCCAACAGCCCTGACTGCTCCCCAGCCCTGAGTCACAGCGGAAGTATCAGAGGCTACTTCAGTAATAACAGCAGCTGTAGCAGCAACAGCAGGTAGGTGAGCTCTTCAGTCTTAGAACTTCTGGGGACATATTTCTGGTGGAAGGGACTTGGAAAGTTCAGTCTGAGTAGCTGAGAACCGAGGTGATGACATGCAGACTCTTAGAGCTAAAGACAGCTGCCCTCACCTGGATAGCACAGTACAAAGGAACTTTCTGCAGTAACGCAAGGCTTCTATATCTGCGCTCTCCAAGGTGGTAGCCACTAGTCATGGGTGGCTATTGAGCACTTGAAATATGGCTGATACGACTGAGGAACTAATTTTTTATTATAATTAATTTAAACTTAAATAGCCGCATGTGGCTAGTAGCTACCATATTGGACAGTACAGATCTGGAACAATTGAAAATGGGAAAGTCAGCTTTCATGCTGCCTGTCACTATAAGAATCAACTAATAGAGACAAAGATTGAATCTTTATGGGCGCTTTATATAGGTGGCCGGCAATCTGAGAAGACAGCACGTTATGTATCCTAAAAACCGTCTTATGTCTCTTCTCAAGCCGACCTTAGGAAAGTAGAGGTGAGAGGTTTGGAGTTCAGGAAAAAAGTAGGTAAGGGGTTTAGAATTCAGAGAAAGGTTAATCAGATAAAAGTTGCAGTCTGGGGATTTTCCTAGAACTCTTTCACTTGCTGACTGGTGGTTCTTTATCTGTGTCCTGGGTGGTGGACGTTCTCTCCCTGGAGCACAATGGCTCAGATACCATCTTGATCACTTGCAGTCCTGCTGGGGCGCAAAGGTTGAATTGCTATGGGTCTCCTGGAGTCGGGGTAGGTCTGGTCATAAGTTTCAGTTCCTGGAACAATAGCTTTCTACATGCATTAAGTACCAAGCCTATCAACTATAATTAGACGCTAAAAAATTTTCAACTCCCGAGTTCCCCCATCACAATCTCCTCATTTTTTCAATGACAACATCAAGGCTCAGAGACTAGAGACTTGTCCAAGCTCACCTTAATCATTAACAGCAGAACCAGGATTGGGAGCTGGTTCTTTCATTCACTTCACCATCAGTCAACATGCATGTGGTGAGGTCAGTGGAAATGAAATCAACCTAACAAAAATCAAGAAGTGGGTGAGTTGAGAAATGTCAAATCTGGGCTCTCTGTTCTACACCTTTTGCATTCACTTGTCTGGGAAAGAGCAATACCTAACACAGTTCAGAAAACTCAGGCTGGGATCCAGCCCCTTATTAAAGTGGACAAAATAGAAGGTTTGACGTCAGGTAAAAAACATAAGTTTTAAAACTGCTTAACACCCAGTTCATCTGCGTCATTCTAGGTAAGTTGCTTAACTCCTAGAATCTTAGTTTCCTCATTCAGAAAGTGCATTTCATTGTGAGGAGTAAGTGCATTTTTTGCAAGGAGTAAATGATACAGGTTCTGCAAAGCACTTTTTCCAGAAGCCAGACCCTCATAGGCACTCAACAGCGCAGCCGGTGTGACTACTGTTACCCAGGTCAGAGCAAGTTACAACGTCCACTGAAGTCAGTCTGGACAGCAAACCCACTGCTTTCTCTTTCTTGGGGATGTCGGGAGACACAGCATGCTATTAGGTGACAAACTATTTCAGTAATAATGATCACAACAATCAAAGCAAACACCACGCTTTCTATGTGTTTTAACTACTTTTTGGGTAATCTCATTTCATCGTCAGCCTCATTTTGTGGATGAATAAACTGAGACTCAGAAAGGAAAGGTCACCTGCCTAGAGTTGCTCAGCTAGCAGGGGTCTTAACCCCCACCCCCACCTGCTTTTCTCCACGTGTAAAAGCCTCTGGTGTTAGCATCACCTGGCTAGGAGTCATTGCATTCTTCTTCAACATGGGAAAGAGAGAGGTAACAAAGAATGTTTGCTCAACAGTTGGACTCAGAGGTTCTTTCCTCGGGATAGGGAGCTTAGGTGAGCTGGCTGCAGGCTCTGAGCACTCACTGGGTGAGAGGTTAGAGCACAGAGTTGTGGAGGGATTGAGTTGCTAGGTACGGGCTTAGGAGGGAGAGGTGAATTTGTGTTCATTGCTCTGCCTGTTTATTTTTCAATTGCAATCAATAGCAAATGTGACAAACTACATTCTTAGTGTCAGTCAACACTGTTTACAAAAATGTGTTTGGACTTGGGTAGGGTTTTAAGTTGTACCTGAAAGCTTTCTTTCCAAATTAGATGGTCTTGGCTCCAAAGGTGGTAACTACGGCAGACCCAATCCCAGGGGCACAAGCCAAGAAAAAAGAGCAATGTCCTAAGAGGTCCTCATGGTCAAAGCAGATTTTGGGGGAGTAAGGTGAAAGACAAGGAGAGGTGGAATGGGGGTGGGGGGGGGGCATACAGAAGGAATCTGTGAGGCTTTAAGGATTCCTGGGGTGGGTGGGGTGGAGACCAGAGGCATTAGATCCAAGAAAGAAAGCTACCAGACTGTCCAGGAGCTTAAGTTCCATCTCCATTGTCTCAATGAGTTGTTCCCCTTTTGAGTATGAAAGATGTTTAAGAGAGACAGTGCTGTTGGATAGTAAGCCCTGGAAGCCAGAGGCATCTAGAGTGTGGAGAGAGTCAGACAGGGCAGGGGCTACTGAGATCAGGGCAAAGAAGAGAGAAATCTCAGCGGTCCTGGGCAAACCACTTCCTTTGTATGAGCCTCAGTGTCCTTGTATGTGAAACGCAAAGATTAGTTAAAAAATGCCATAGGTCCTTTCCAAGCATGAACCCTATCAGTCCATAAAATATCAGGTGATCAAAGAGCTGACCTGGGAATTAATTATTCAAGTTATCAAGAGCATCCTGCACCAGCAGTTGACTCCACCCCAGATTGAGCAATCTAATCCACCACTCATTTCCTCCAGTCGGTTCTCATCACCGCCACCCTTGCAGTCAGACACATCTGCTCTCCTGGGGGTGTCCTACAGGTGAGGAGCCCAGAGTCCTGGTAAGTCTTGAAACACTAACTCCTCTTGCCACTCAGATCATCCCTGTTCTCTGCCTTCCTTGACACCAGCTTCCATTCAATTCCAGGCATCTTTCCCTTCCCTTGGTGGGCCTCACCCACACCCCGAGGTCTCTTCATTCTCTCTCTTTACACCTTCCTATTTTCGAAAGGAGAGCTTCTGCCCCTCTCTCCAAAAACCACTCAGGGCAACTCAATGCCCACCCCTTTCTGTTCCCAACTCAGCCAGCTCTCCATGCTTTAGCCAAAGTTAGGTGTGAGGAAGGACCAGACACTGTGGAGCGCCTCCTCCCATATATTAAATGCAAATATGTGTGAATGATATTCATAAAGAGAAAAAAACACTGGAACCGTACTAAAATGACTGGTTTTTGTTGTTATTGTGAAAAAGATTGCCTTAAATGTTTGGGATCTTATAGCATTTTCATGAAATAAACTAGAATCATCCCTTCCCTGTTTTTTCTGAACTACTGTGAGTCATTAAGGGGCTGGCAATTTTACTGGATGAGAGAATCTCCTGCTGGGTCACTGAGAACAGGCCTGGGTGGTCAGTAGGGACCAGCCAGTCCAAGGGAGTTTGGTTTATCATTCCTGAAAGACCTGTTTTGTTCATTCTGGGCTTAAGGAACAGCCAAGAAAGCAATGCATAACACATTGAACAATGGTAATGAACTACACAGGATGACTTCATGGTAACTCAAGAATTTACCTTACCGATATATTTAATATGTGAGTTATGATTTTTTTTTGGTTGTAGTTCTTAACTAGCTGTGCACTCCACCACTGTTGATGTCATCCATCATGTATAAAGGTAATAGTCATCAACATGCCAATTCACAGACTGGGCAGTCCCCAGGATCTCTTTAATGGTTCCAGAAATTTCTGTAGCTAAAGATTGGTTCCCTATCTGTCAGGCAATACTGACAATCTCATCAAAAGTGATCTTTCCACTGTACTTAATGTTTTGCTGTTTCCTTCTGTCTCTTGGCGATTTCTAGAGGGCTTTGATAGTTAAGGCAGAGGCAGAGATCCCACCTTAAAGGGGGCCTGTGTGTTCTGAACGGTCAGTTTCACCATTATCCTCAGACCCTTCCAATCACCTTTTTCCTTGACAATGTCAAAACCCACCTTTTTTGGAGACAGACCCAGGGCGCAGACCTCGGAGTCGAAGGCAGATGTGGTATTGACTCCCCACTGGTGAGCCTCCGGTATACAACTTTGATCTCACTGAGGTAGAACTTAGGGAGCATGGTGGTGAGGGCTGGTATCAGATAAACCAGGATTTGGGATGAATGAAAACAGTTGCATGTGGCCTCCTCTGAGCCTAAAGCTCAGAGGTGTGATTTTTTTAAGGAGCAGGTTTGCAGACTGAAAATAGCCTCTGGATCCATTCACACTATTTGGAATTTTGGCTGCAGTATCTCTAGGCTCTGTGACCACAGGCTGGTTTCTGAGCCTCGCTGAGTCTGTCTTCTCACTGGTGTACTTGAGCTCAATTGTATCTATTCGTAATGATCACGGGAGACCATGTACCTGTGAGTCACAAAGCAGATTCTCAGAGTGTCATCTTCCTGTCTTCCTTTCCTTAGTTTTTCCCTTTCACTACCAAATCATCACCTCTAGAGATTGGTTAAAAAACAAACAACAGAACATCCCCTCCACCGCTCCCACTACACCCCCACCCCAGCCAGTGGCTAGAGGTCATTGCCCTGGCCTGGCGGCCTGGTTCCCTTTTCTGAGTTCTCTACTTCTGTCCTGACTTGCATGAGAGTGGGGCTCACCCCTACACCTGCCATCTGACCCCAGCACAGATGAGCACTAGACTGTCCAAAATGAGGGCTTATCTGTAAAGCATGATTGCCTGCTGCTGCCTCTTCTCATAGGGAAGTTTCTGCAACTGTCCCAGCCCTATCTTCTCACAGCTGATGCTCGTAGATGTGGGGTTCTCCTCTCTGCAGGCACAAGCTGTCTGCACCCATCAATGATCAGCATTCTCTCTCCAAGGTGGGTCTGCTCCTAGGTCATTTGTTCCCTTACGTGCATCTCTGACCATCTGCTCACAGATAACCAGAGATGCACATAAGGGAACAAATTCCACCTCAATATTGTTATTGTCCATTTTTTTTTTTATTATGAGCATCCTAATGAGTGTGAAGTAATTCCTGAGACTTTTATATTTTTTCTCTTTAACACTGGGCTCCATCTCAAGGTGGGTTACAGACTTGCATATGGTCACAGGCTGCTTATACCTTATGATAAAGAAACGGCACAACGGCGATTTATTTTGTGGTTCAAAAGGAAGCTAACTCTGCAGGTGGTTTACTTTAGTCTACTTACTCTTTGAAAGTTGGGATAATAGTTTAGTGGCTGCAACTTCCCCCAGAGCAAGCTGTAACAAGGGCACTAATCCTGTAACAAGGGCAGCATCAACAGAAATAAATTTACCTGGGTGTGCTGGGGAGTCAGGAGTGGATGAAGGCATGTGCTAGCAGGACAAGAAGGGTTCCCTCCAGGACTGGGAAGCCACCAAAACAAGGAGAATATGTCTCCACTGGCCTTCTCTGCTTCCTGCTGTCCCTTCTCCTTATTTGGGAGCATCTTGGCTTTCTCTGGCTCCCTCAAGGCAGAATATGACTGCCCAGAGCTCCCAAGGTAATCTGTTACATTCCTGCCCACCCAATTGGAGAATCAGTCAGCCATCTGCTTATGACTTTTAATACAGTTTTTCAAACCACACAAGTACTCTCAGAAAAGTCTTCCTGCCTCCCAAAAGAACAATGCTGGGTAAACTTTCTTCTAGCTGAGGATCCTGAAACTATGCTGCTATTGTTCAGTTTTTCAAGAACACTTGTTTTTTTTAAGTAACTTACAGAAAGTTGGACAAAGGGATTAATCTCTCAGCTTTAGTGTTAAGCCTTGATCTTTTTAGAGGGTCCAACTCAATTGGATTGCTTGCTTAACCCCCCATATTGAAAGCGAACACCGCCTCCTGTTTCTGACATTAAACTCACCCTCCATAGTCAGGGATGTTCACCGCTGAGGTATCTGAGACAACGGGTTCATCAGATTATCCAAAGGGGAGTTTCCACAGTGATTTGAGTGATGGCAGTGTCACAGAAAGTGCTAAGAACCTCTCTCCCACTTTGAATGGAATTATACTCTTGTCATGAAATATACAATTCATCACTAAATGTGCCTCATAACGTTAGAGTTAGAGCCCTTTGTATTCCTTGAAGGGAAAGTTACTTCCATGTAACATACAAGCTGATGCAAAAAATCCTATCCAAGGCAGAAAGGCTTGGAATCTGGGGAGACTTTATGGTGCAGTAACACTCATCTCTCTTCTCTAGGCCACAGAATGGATGACTCATATATACAAAACTTTTACTGGGAGAATTTCACCTGGGATGAATCCTACAACTACACTGACCTGCCCCCCTGGTCCATAACTGCCCCATGCTATCCAGAATCTCTGGATATCAACAAATATGCTGTGGTTGTCATCTATGTCCTGGTCTTCCTGCTGAGCCTGCTGGGAAACTCTCTGGTGATACTGGTCATCTTACACAGCCAGGTCAGCCGCTCTGTTACTGACATCTACCTGCTGAACCTGGCCCTGGCTGACCTGCTCTTCGCCCTGACCTTGCCTATCTGGGCTGCCTCCAAGACAAAGGGCTGGGTCTTTAGCACAATCCTGTGCAAGGTAGTCTCACTCCTGAAAGAAGTTAACTTCTACAGTGGTATTCTACTGCTGGCCTGCATCAGCGTGGACCGCTACCTGGCCATTGTACATGCCACACGCACACTGACTCAGAAGCGGCACTTGGTCAAGTTCATATGCTTCGGCATCTGGACACTATCTCTGATCCTGTCCCTGCCCATCTTCGTCTTCCGCAGGACCATCTACCCACCTAATTCAGGCCCAGTCTGCTACGAGGATTTGGGTGTCAACACAACAAAGTGGCGCATAGTGATGCGGGTCCTGCCCCAGACCTTTGGCTTCCTCGTGCCCCTGCTGGTCATGCTGTTCTGCTATGGGTTCACTCTGCGCACGCTGTTTCAGGCCCACATGGGGCAGAAGCACCGGGCCATGCGGGTCATCTTTGCTGTCATGCTCGTCTTCCTGCTCTGCTGGCTGCCCTATAATCTGGTCCTGATGACAGACACCCTCATGAGGCTCCAGGTCATCGAGGAGACCTGTCAACGCCGAAATGACATTGGCCGAGCCCTGGATGCCACTGAGATTCTGGGCTTCCTCCACAGCTGTCTCAATCCCATCATCTATGTCTTCATTGGCCAGAAGTTTCGCCATGGACTCCTCAGGATCATGGCCACCCATGGCCTGATCAGCAAGGAATTCTTGGCCAAGGAGGGCAAGCCTTCCTTTGTTAGTTCTTCTTCAAGGAACACTTCTACTACCATCTAAGACCCCTACCCCTGTTGCAGCCCCACAGGGCTCATGTCCATTGGCTATTCACAGTCTCTGTGTCAGGACAGCCCCCGACTGAGGTCACAGGAAGTTGCTGAGGCTGAGATCTTACCAGGCCCCATTGTATGGTTGAGAAAGCCTGCCCTGAAGCCTCACCCCTCACTGTAATTACTATGTCATCTTCAAGAACTCTGTCCATCCTACCACTGAGCCCATAGCACTCTGTCTTCAGAGCATTTCAAAGACATGCTTTTAAGTGAGTTCAAAAAGTTCCCAGCCCTGGGAGCCATCAATGGCAAACACCATAGTTACTCCCCCAACTCTCCCTTTCCTTGCTTGCTAGCAAAGTCTGCTTCCCTTGAGAGAGGCCGAAAATGATAGATACCTCCACGAGTTCTTTAAGCTAGGAGTGGTCATATTCTCCAGTTCTGACTAGGAAGACTTACAGGCAAGTGTGTGCTGGTAAACCAATCTCCTAAGGGGAAAAATGTCTTATATGTAGTGTTCACCAAGTTCCATGTTATAAATGCTCCCACCATGGCAATTTTAAGGGTGGTGGTATTTAGCAACCAGCTAACAAAATTCTAGAAAATGTAATAATGTGTTTTCATAAGCAGGTACAAACTGGCTTCTGCAAAACATTGCATAAGAGGAGTCTGCTGCGGCCAGGGAGCTCCTCGGAAATATTCCTGATTAAAAAAGAGAGGAACACAGACTCCCACATCCTTGGGTCTTGCATTTGAATGTGAACATAGGATATGATATGTGGTACTGAGGCAGCAATTTTGTGACAATGAGGCAAAAAACCTAAAACACTTAGGTTAATGAAGTCAGAGGATAAAAAGAACTTAAAGATGAAAAGCCCAGAAATAAACCTAAATAAGCATAAGAAGAAAACTGGTCCTTTACCTTACATCATATACAAAAATTAACTCAAAATCGATTGAAGACCTGAACATAAGAACAAAAGCTATATAACTCTTAGAACACAACAAGGTGTAAAATCTTCACGATATTGGATTTGGCAACGATGTCTTGGATATAACACCAAAAACACAAACAACAAAAGGAAAAATAGATAAATTGGTCTTCATCAAAGTTAAAAACTTTTGTGCATCAAAGGACACTTTTAACAGAGTAAAAAGCAAACCACAGAATGGGAGAAAATATTTGCAAATCATAGATCTTATAAGGGGTTAATATCTAGAATATATAAAGAATTTCTTCAACTCAACAGTGAAAACAAAAGGCCTTATTCAAAAATGGGCAAAGTATCTAGAGAACAGACATACCTCCAAAGAACACATACAAAACAACAGCAAAATAACAAGTGTTGGTGAGGATATAAAGACACTGGATGCTTGTGCAATGCTGGTGAGAATGATAGTGCAGCCACTATGGAAAACAGTGTGGTGGTCCCTCAAAAAAATTAAACCTAGAATTACAATATGACCCAGCAATTCCAACTCTGGGTTATAGCCCAAGCACTGAAAGCAAAGACTCAAATGGATATTTGTACACTAATGTTCATAGCAGCATTATTCCAGCAATAGCCAAAAGGTGAAAACAACCCAAATGTCCATCAATGGATGATTGGATAAACAAAATGTGGTATATACATACAATGGAATAGTATTCACTCTTAAAAAGGAACAAATTTCTAATATATGCTATAATATGAATAAACCTAGAAAGTATTATGCTAGGAGAAACAAGTCAGACACAAATACTATATGATTAAACTTAAATGAAGTACCTAGAATAGTTAAACTGATAGAGACAGAAAGTAAAGTACAGGTTACTAGAGGGTTGAGGTGGGGAGGCAATGGGGAGTTATTGATTAAAGGATACAGAATTCAGTTGGGGATGATGAAAAGATTCCGGGGATGGATAGTGGTGATCGTTGTACACCCATGTGAACGTACTTAATGCCGTTAAACTGTACATTAAATGTTAAAATGGTAAGTCTTGTTGTGTATATTTCGCCACAATTTTTTTTTAAGAAACTTCGTTGCAAAAAAGCAGACCCTGGAACCGCTTACCTATAACTTCCTGTTAAGTGAGATAATTAAATACATACCTTTTTTGTACAAGCCATTTTTATTTTTTAATTATATTTTATTGATCATGCTATTACAGTTGTCCTGATTTTTCTCCGTTTGCCCCCCTTGATGCAGCATCTGCCACTCCTTCAGGAAATCCTCCCACCATTGTTCATGTCCATGTGTCCTGCGTGTAAGTTTTCTGGCTACTCCATTTCCTATACTGTACTTTACATCCCCATGGCTAATCTATAACTACCTATTTGTACTTCTTAATCCCTCACCCCCCTCCCATCTGGCAACAATCAAAACATTCTCTGTAGCCATGATTCTGTCTCTGTTCTTCTTATTTGCTTAGTTTGTTTTATGGATTCAGTTATTGACAGATATGTATTTTTCCCAGTTTATTGTTCATAGTTTTGATCATCTTCTTGTCCGTAAATAATTCCCTTTGACATTTCATATAATAATGGTTTGGTGATGATGAATTCCTTTAGTTTTCTCTTGTCTGGGAAGCTCTTCATCTGCCCTTCAATTCTAAATGATAGCTCTGCTGGATAGAGCAATCTTGACTGTGGGTCCCTGCTTTTCATGACTTTGAATATTTCTTACCAATTCCTTCTAGCCTGCAAAGTTTGTTTTGAGAAATCAGCTCACAGACTTATGAGAACTCCCCTGTATGTAACTAACTTCTTTTTCCTTGCTGCTTTTAAGATTCCCTCTTTATCTTAAACATTTGGCATTTTAATTATAATGTGTCTTGGAGTGGGTCTCTTTGAACCCATCTGATTTGGGACTCTCTGTGCTTCCTGGACTTGCGTGTCTATTTCCTTCACCAAAGTAGGGAAGTTTTCTGTCACTATTTTTTCAAATAGATTTGCAATTTCTTGCTATTTCTCTTCTCCTTCTGGCATCCTATGATGAGAATGTTGGACCTCTTGAAGCTGTCCCAGAGGCTGCTTATACTATCCTCGTGGGTTTTTTTTTTTATTCTTTTTTCTTCTTCTTGTTCTGATTGCTTGTTTTTTGGTTCCTTATGTTCCAAATCATTGATTTGATTCTTGGCTTCATCCACTTTACTATTGTTTCTCTGTAAATTGTTCTTTATTTTAATTAGTGAATCCTTCATTTCTGACTGGATCTTTTTGATGCTGTTGAGGTTTTCATGAAGTTCCTGGAGAATCCTTATAACCAGTGTTTTGAGCTCTGCATTTGATAGATTGCTTATCTCCATTTCATTTAGCCTTTTTTCTGGAGCTTTGATCTGTTCTTTCATTTGGGCCATGTTTCTTTTTGTCTCCTCATTTTGGCAGCCTCCCTGTGTTTGTTTCCATGTATTAGGTAGAGCTGCTTTGACTCCATGTCTTGGTAGTGTACCCTAATGTAGTAGGTATCCTATAGCATTCAGAAGCACAGCCTCCCTATCACCCAAGCTTGGTACTTGAGGTACACCCTTTGTGTGGGCTGAATACACCCTCCTCTTGTAGTTGAGCATTGGTTGCTGTTAGCAGATCAATGGGAGGGATTTACCCAGGCCAGTCAGCTACATGGACTGGCTGTGACCACTGACCACCAACCTCTGCCCTTTGTGGAGGATCCTCTGGAGGATCGGCTGTGCAGAAGCAGCATGGTGGTGCTCCGACATGGTCTATAGCTGTCCAGTGGGTGTGCCAACCCTGGGGTTTCCCCGGGTGGTGCCGGCCAAGGTCAGCCCCATCTGTGTTTCAATGAGGGCACCCTGCCTGAGCTATAAAGCAATCTGAGAAGGCTGCTACTTATGCTGGGCTGTGAGATTCCTAGGCAAAGCCAAACTGTGAATCTAAGCTGGCTACTGCTAGTACCAGCCTGGGACTCACTGAAGCCATCTGTTGCCTGCTTGATAGGATTTAGGAAGTTGTGAAGCCTGAGCCAAGACTAGCCATTCACATGGAAAAGCAGCTTGGGTGGGCCTGTAAATTGGGTGGGGCAGAGTCTCTGGGAATCTCCCAGGCAGGTCCAACAGTGTTAGCCAGGTTGTTGGAGGCTCAGATATGGCACCAGCTTGCTGGCTCTGTGGGGGGAAGGTTTAGAAAAGGGACAATGGCCTCTGCTCACCTTGACGGCAGCCATTTCAGTTTCTTCCTTATACCACTGGTGCCTTTCAAGCTGCTACCCCCATACTGGTGCTCAGAGGGAATAAGTCTTAGTAGGTGAGCCAAATGCATGTGTGGGTTCTTTAAAAGGAACTGCTTGAGAACTCCAGCAGTTTCTTCCACTGACTCAATCCCCACTGGTTTGTGCAGCCAGAAGTTGTGGGGACTTATCTTCCTGGTACTGGAACCCTGGGCTGAGGGGCCTGGTGTGGGGCTGGGCCTCCTCACTCCTGAGAAGATATCCCTCCCAAATTTTTATCCACCACACGTGGACCAGCTAGTTCCATGTCTGCACCCCTCCTCCTAGTCTGGACAGATGTGGTTTCTTTAATTCTGCAGTTGTCAGACATCCATTCTCTATTCGATTTCTGATGGTTCTGAGTGATAGTTTTTCTATATTTTAGTTGTAATTTTGATGTGGTTGTGTGAAGAGGTGAACCATGTCTGTCTATGCTGCCACCTTGACTGGAAGTTGTACAAACCATTTTATTGGGTATTTTATTACTTGCAACAACAACAAAAAAAAACATCTAAGCTGCTACAGAGAGACCAGGCAAGGGTGTGGAGAGGTCTCTATTGGGAGTCTTTACAATAAATCAGCAATTTTCAACCAGTGTGCTACAAGAATTTTTAAAACATGCAATACCTAACTATCTAGTCAGAGACACTGACCTCTTTTCCATTAGATTTTAGGATTAAAAAGTGACAACATCCAGCATAAGAGTAGCCCTCTGGTGTGAACAAGTTGAAATTATACTTACTGTTTTCATCAGATTGGCAAAAAATACATATTTTATATTTTTTGGTGTGCCACAGAATTTTAGTAATTAGTTTATGTGTGCCATGAGATGAAAATAGTTGAAAATCACTGCAATAAATAAATCCTTTTGCCATGTATTGGGAACATAGCGAGAAGAACTGAAATAGATGGAGGCTGGCCTTTCTACCTCCTTCTTCCCCAGCACAAGCCTCCTGCTGCTGAACACATATTATGGGAGGAAATGTATCCCAGGATCATCTAGTGCTTCTCCTGTCCCTGGGGGAAATAGTAGTCAAGACTGTCAAGAGTGGAACTAAGGGTCTAGTAAGTCCACCCAGTCAGCCGAATTGGGTAGCAGGAAGTCAGAGAGCTTTCCTGAGCTCAACCAGCAACTCCCACTTTGTTTCACTTCAGTCTCTCCTGTCTCCCACCAAACACACACACACACACACACACACACACACACACACACACACACACCATTCAGGGTTTGATAAAAGGGGAACCCCAGAATGGGGAAATGATTTATCATATGTCACCCGGACAAACAAAGGACTTGACTCATTCCTTCAACCGTGTTTATTGAGCTGCTGTCCCAGGGTTTTGGGATATAGCAGCAGTTAAACCAAACAAAGCCTTACCCTGGTTCTGAGCAGCCTGCTAAGGAGGTAAAAAAGCAAGAGGACCCAAACTTCAGTCACCAAACTTTTACCAGGTTCCACTCCCCTTTGTGGTAAAAACTACTTGACCACCAAGTCAAGGGGACAGTCGCCATGGCTATGAAAAGAGGTCTCTCTGGGCAGGCAGAGCAAACCTGTGAGATGGAGCACACAGGGGGCAGGTAACTACCACTCCTATCTCATGAGAGCGCTCTTCCTTTTGCAGTCAGCAAACAGGATTAATTCAGCAACAATAATCCCTTGTTCAGATCTCCTTCTATGCCAGGGACTGTACTAAGCTCAGGATCAAGTGTGACTGTGCTGCTCTGGCCGAGCCTTCAGAACAGCTTCTGATTCAGCGGGAGGGAAAGACAAGAGAATGTATATTTACCAAACACCTAAGTTACCAGAGGGACCAGTGGCGTTCTGATTGGGCAAGGCAGACCGACCAGACAGCTCCTGGAGATGACTGTCAGTGGGAGGAGGCCAAAGCGAATTTCACTGTGGTTCTGGGACTCCGCCAGCAAGGAAACCTGGCTCTCCAAGGGACACAGGAGGACAAAATAAGCCCAGAAACAATGAGGCAGAAACAGAGTTGCACTTACATGAGCTCTGTTAATATTCCACCCGCTCTTTCCCTCCTTCCTTCCCTCCCCCACTCCTCTCTCCCTCTTACAAACTTAGCACAAATAAATCTGCCAACCAAGCCAGCGCTGGGACAGGGCAAAGCAGGGCCTGCCTTTGAGTCATTGATTTCTTCCTTCCCTCCAGTGTTTCCAGACCTGAGCCCCTGTGTCAGGGCCCAGCCCCTTTCTGCCTAGATCTGCCTGCTCAGTCTGAATGGGCCCCTCTTGCTTCCAGAGATGTGTTCCTCTATTTATACTGAGGTCATCTGTCTTTTTTCTCTGCCCCTTGAGTTTATGACATCTTCCTCCACCAGAACCCCTCTCCAGTCTCTTACAAGACAGGCTCCATTTGTCCGTGAAATCAGAACACTCTCCAGTCTCTTGTGGGTGATATGAAGAAGTACCCCAAGTTTGCATGCCACATGGAAGTCATTTCATGTAGACCCACATGGAAAACCACATCACATGCAACAGCAGAGTCAGAGAAACCTAGAAATCCCCTGGGCCTCCCTTTCCAACACATGAATGAGGAACCTGCAGCCCAAGCAAAGCAACTTGGCCAAGTTCTCATGGCTAGATAGTAACAGAGCCAGAATAAAAATTCCTAGTCAGTTCATTTTCTAGACATTTTTCTTTTCTAATGGTGACATTTCAGGCACCTGACAAATATATATGTATGGGAAAATATATACTATATAAACTTCTCAGAGCATTCCACTCACACAGGTAGGCCCAGCCTACCTCTTTGGTGCCAAGATTCCTCTGTGTCTGGTGCTGGGTTGCTGGGTCTGAATCACCTGATAGAGGTAAGGGCCAGCTCAAGTTAGGGGCATAGACATGGAACAGGCTCAGATGGGGTCACCCTATTCCCAACTGGCAGGCAGGACAGTTAAAGAGGCCAGTGGAGCCCAACACAAAGCTCAAAGACAGGCCAAACTTAACTCTCTCTTGAGGACACATGCTCTATCAGACAGGGTTCAATTAGAAAACCAGGACCATGGGGATGAGGGAGTTGTCATAGGGACTTGTCCATACACAACTGTGGAAGCTGGTTGAATAGTCTAGGTCAAACTGTTGTCTTTGCCTCTGGTGCCAGGACCTGGAAGTGGCAGGACAGACAGACGAGAAGGAAAGATGCACTTGAAGTGGAGAAGAGTGAGGACAAGCTGGTATTATGAAGACAGACAAATCTGTGTTGGTCTCTCCTGGCCTCCAGGCTCAACATCTGGATGGCCTGCTGGAGAAGGTGGGGCCACACATCACAGAGGTAAGCACACACCTGGCTTGGGAGTGAGAGGGTCTGCCAACCCAGCCACTGCCCCCGCTGACAAGAGGAGCCAGCAGAGAAGCAACAGTGTGCAACAGTGTCTGATGCCTCGCACTGACCTCTTCAGCTCCACTTCCGCCTTCCGAATCTCACATAAATGTCTCTTCCGGCCGACACTAACGTGGAACTATGCAAGGAAGGGAGTTTGGGGGAAAATAGTTCCAGCTTAACTATAATAAACTGACTCAGAACAAACCGTTCAGACGAACATAAATGCAGACTCTAAAAAACTGGAATAGTTGCCACAAAAATTTGGATGATGTTCATTTAAGGTTTCAGTCATCAGGAAGGAGAACAATGGGGCTTTTGAGGGTACTGATAACATTCTCTTTCTTTACCTCGATCACAGATACCCAGGATATTCGGTATTATCAATTCTGCAACTGTAAACATAAGTTTTCTACAACCTACAGTGTATATACTAGTCACAGTAAAAAATGCTTTCATCACTAAAATAAGGGGAAAAATATGAAGAAAATTATCAGAAGAATAAAAGGATGGTTCCAGTCATGTCAAGGAGTTACTGCAGGGAATCAAGTGAAGGCTTCTTCCTCCAGACCTCCATGTCTTTCTCTTCTCTTGTAAGAAGTTTCTTTTGTTACCGCATCTGCGCAAATTATGAATATCTGGCCAAATATTTTGTATCAGAGAAGCTTTGAGCACCAGTTTAACCTAATTCCTTCCCTTTTTTCCCCAAATGGCACCAGACTTTTCAGCTCTATTTTTATTCTTAAATTGCATTTTGATTCTAAGCTAGGCAGGGTGTTTCTTATCAAACATTAGTCTTTTCAGACCGAAGGCCTTTGGCTCCTGGGAGGTTAGGCAAACCCACGCCTTAAAGACACAGATGCTCACATCTCGTCACTGGTCAGTGCACAAGGCTGAGGAGCAGAACCTCTGGGCCATCATTGCGCACACGGCAGGAGGCTGGGGCCAGCACGCTGGAGTGGCTGGAAATGTCCCATCCAGAGCAGAGAAAAAGGGGTAGGCTGTTGTGGAAAGCCATGCCCATGGGTAGATTAACCTAAGCATTCCCTTTTCCACACTCCACCATGCAGAACAAACACCCCCTGAACAGTCGGCATGGGAACACTTGAGAGATAGCCATAACATTTACTCTGATATGAGGCCACCCACTCAGCAGGAATGAATATGGAAGAATTCAGTCCTGCTCAAGAAGCCATATCCAAAAGACTGCTAGCCATCAAGAAATAGCAAGAGCATTTTTCCATTAAATGTTAAGCAGAAGGGGCCTCTCTGGCAGCAGAGATAAAGTAACTGGCCTTATTTCTTCTCGTCTTACTTTAGGGAATGGTAAATTGAAGGTTTACTTATCTAGGACCTTAATACCTTTGTCAGAACCAAGTTAATAAAGAACCAGGAACCTCCTGATTCAACTGGATGTGGAGTATTTTGTAGACAGAGCTGCACATTTGGCTTTGTGTGTTTCTGTTTTTTCAGTTAACGTCTCAGCTGAAACATTCCTTATTCCCCAGCAGTGTGGGGGGCAACTCAAGTTTACAGTTCTGACTAAAAACCACCCTGCTTCTAGCTTACCCAATTCCTCTGCCCCTCACTCCTATTTATTGTGCATCAGACTACCCAGGAGATACACTAGCAAATTGTGCAATTGAATAAAACCCACACTTCTCATTTAGATTCTTGAAACTGTATCATATGTAATAGTATCACTTTTTCTACATTTTGGTCAAATAAATTTTTACATAAAGTATAAAAATAAAAAAGTGCAGGCTTCATCATTCCATAGTGTTGGGGTCAGAATTCACCAGATTAGATGATGCTATCATCCACTACTGGTAGGAGAGTAAATAGGTACAACCTTCAGAGAAGACAATTTGATTACCTCTATTTTAGTTCACACACCCTCTGATCCAGGAATTCTGCTTCCAGAAAGCCATCCTGTAGAAACAACCCACATAGGTGGACAAATGTGTACAGGATATTGGTGGCAGCATGGGGGAGGGGGGGGATTGGCCAGGGTGGGGGGGAGTGGTGGGAGGAAAATGCAAACTGTAATTGAACAACAATAAAGTAATTAAAAAATAATAATAATAAGACCAATACAGATAATTGAACAGAAAAAAAAAAAGAATTCAAAGCTTAGAAACAACCTAAATACTCATCGACAGGGAAATGGTTAAATAAACTACAAAGGGGCCTCCACGCATGGAATGCACAGAGTGCAGTGGTGCCAACACGAGTTAAGAGATGATGTTAAGTGAAAGAAGCCAGAGTAGAAGACCACATGTTGTATGATTCAACTGAAATAAATATCCAGAAAAGACAAATCTATGGAGACAGAAAGCAGGTGAGTGGTTACCCAGGGCTGGGGGTGGGAGCAGAGAGTGATTACAAAGAATAAGGGTTCTCTGAGTGGCCAGCAAAATATCTTAAATCTGAATTGTGATAATAGTTGCACAACTCTACTAAATTTACTAAAGATTATTAGATGGTATGCTTAAAACAGATGACTTGACAGTAGATAAACTGTACCTCAGTAAAGCTGTTAAAAAGGAATTTTAAAAGAGAATGAGGTCATTATATGAATGTACGTAGAAAGAGCTTCAAGAAATAATGTTGAGTGAAGAGGAAAGTAGAACAGCATGTGTAGTAAATGGCTTATCTGTTTGTGTAAAAAAACATTATAACATATATGGAGTTATAAATGTTCAGGAAAATATCTGGGGGGATATGCACCAAGCTGTTAAAAGGAGGTACTGGTTTTGGGGAGGTTGGTAGAATTTTATTGATACAAATACAAATGTGCATCCGAGCTGTCTATCCATTTTCTTCACTGCACAGCCTGACATTGGGGTTGGTGACCCTGATGGCCAGCTGGGCTGCTCTGAACACAATGGCTTTGCAGTTCTCAGAGGAGACGTTGTGCGCAGTCTTAGCACAGTAAGGCTTACTGCACAGCAAGACTTCATGCACAGCACTTTAAGCTTCTTGACATTGTGGACCAGGAACTTCCGAAAGCCACTGGGCAGCATGGACTTTGTTTTCTTGTTGCTCCTGTAACCAGTTGTTTAGGATCAAGATCTGGCCCTTGAAAGACTATACTTTCAGGGATCACTTCTACAGTTTGTTACTAGAGAGGTTTCTCTGAACATGTAGGGCACCTGAAACCATGAGGAAGAGATGGAGTGTTTTCTCCTGAGTGTGAAGCCAGCTCTTGGTGTTGCTTCAGTAACTTCCATTTGCCATTGATTACCATTCTTCTCTCTCTTTTGAGAGAGAATACCGTCTAAGGGGGGAAAAAAAGATCTGGCCTTTGAATCTTCTACACACTCCATTGTCTATGCCTCTGGGTTTCCACTAGTTATGCTTACTTTTCATATATCTGTCTGACTGGTACCGGATGAACGTCTTGGTCCTCTTTTTGATGATCTTGGGCTTCACAAAGGGTCTGAGGGTAGCCATGATGCCAA
Organism: Macrotus californicus; assembly: GCA_007922815.1. Lineage (NCBI taxonomy): Eukaryota > Metazoa > Chordata > Mammalia > Chiroptera > Phyllostomidae > Macrotus > Macrotus californicus. Next base: position 21,634 of record VMDR010000221.1, on the reverse strand, counting down.
GCAAGAGATGGCTGTCACCTCCATAGTCAACGCCAAGGGGACAAAAAAGGAGTTATTGTTAAAGAGAAGAATTGAAGGATGGAGTAACATTCATGATTGATTTGTACCATTTTGCATTGTTTCTATTAGGTTGGGGCAGGATTTTCCCAAAATGAGGGAACTGAGGCCTGATTGTCAGTGGATGAGCCCTTCCAGGCCAGCACAGGCATAGACATCCTTACAGAAGGCAGATTGGGCTTTGCAGATATGTCCACTTCTGTGCCTTTATATTTTCTCAGTGAACAGTATTAGTCTTTTCTTTAACCTCATTTCCTGGTAAAATTGCTTTTGAAAAACATCAGCTTAGTCTCAAATGAGTTAAGCACTAAGGGGACAAAACAGAACTAAGAAGCATCAAAGACTGGAGTGGAGCGTTCCATGTTAAATGAGCTCCTTGCTTAAAATGCAGCTTTATGGACACCCCCTGAATTGATCAGGGTCCCAGGAGGAACCAGATAGCATGCTGGAGCTGGTCAAGGAGAGAGTTTCATCAAATTCATGAGAATTCAATAAAGGGACCTTTAATGAAAGTGTAGGAAAGGTTTGGGGAAGGTAATGAGCAACGGTACAGCACCCCAAGGCCAGTAACTGTTGGGAGCTGTTACTCTCCCCTACACCTAAGGAGCAAGATAAGAGAATCATTATGGGTGCGTGGAGAGAAAGCTGTGTGATGAGAGCTACCTGGCAGGAGCCAACCCCAGCAACCATCAGGGGCAGAGCTAGGAACATAAATGCCCTGATTTGAAGCTTCTGCCCCACCCCCACACTGACCTCCTGCCAGGGTTCCCACTGGCTGAGCTCAGAAACCAGAGGAGAGGGGAATCCACAGAGGTAGTCTGTATTGGTCAGCATCCCAAGGCATAGGGCATGGTAGAGAAAGGCAGAGTGGATCTGGAAGAATTTGTGGAAGGTCTCCACCTCACCATCCCAGCTTAAGGTTGAGGTGAGAGCCCCAGTCCTAATGAATCTGAATGGTTCTGGGAATCTGGAGCCCCAGATGAGTCTGATCAAGATTCAACTTTAGAAACCACTGACTCAGCCCTGACTGGTGTGGCCCAAACCAGAGATGAGAAATGCCCTGTTAGAATGTTGGTAAGGGTGATACTTTCCATTACCAGTATCTATTCTATTTCCTCTTTCTTTTCATGTATGTGTACACCTTCCATTTCTAAGAAACCACCCCCAACTCCTGACTCAGGGTGACCATGTGCCCAAGATGGAACACAAGTGGGCGTGGCAAGGGGCCATGGGAAAGAGCATAGATCACTGTCCCCTCCCCCAGCTTCTTCACAGGCAGGCACAAGGCACCTTCCCGGAGAAGACAGACACACCACTGATTTCCCAATAGAGCCTTGCAAAGTCTGGTGTCATACATGTTTCCCTAGTCTTAAACAACAGGGCCAGCTTCCTATCAAGGCTGGCTCTATGCCAAGCCACCCCAGAGGTTGGTTCAAACTCTTAATTCCCATGAGGTAGTCTCTATTCCACTACAGTAAAAATACCAACTAGCATTTCCAGAGAACTTTCTTGGATGTTCAGCATTGTGCTAAGGGATTTAATACACTAGACTGTACAGCTGGCTATGGCACTTTGGACACCTCTGACACATAGGACCCTTCTGCTGCCCACTGCCTAATGTCACCTTGCCTAAGGGTCCAACTCAATTGCCAAAAATGCATGAGCATGACTCTTAGGGAGCTCCTGAAAGGCTCAAGGGTCTCCATGTCGTAGTAGTCCCTAGGACCAGGGTCAGGGTTGCACAAAAACCCTCTGTTTAGGAAAGATTCTGCTAATTCAGCTGAGGGCATGCACATATAGGAAGTGTGTTAGCCACATTGTATTCTATACAATGGCACCCTCTTAAGCTGTATACTGTCAAACCTGCCCATCTATGAGTGGTGGCCCTGAACTGCTTCACCTAAATCTAGACTATCCGGGTAGAAGACAGCTTAACAGATCTACTTCTAGACTGCCCTCCCCTTTGACAGGCGAGTGACTTGAGGCCCAGAGCAGGTGGACACTTGCCAACAGGTCTTCAACTCTGAGTGACAGAAGTAATGCTAGACCCTAGTCTCCAGTTTCCCCATTCATTGCCCTCTTCCCTACACCAAGAAGCTTCCTCTCAAGTCGCTGGACTGACCCATAGGACAGGTGGCAGAACCCATAAGATTGTGCCCATGACCTTTTTCTTCCAGTACCTGTAGATAAAGATTCAGGGGGGAAAGAAAACCCAAAAATAGAAACCAAGAGAATAGTCCTGAAGCTACTCCTTCATTTATTCATATATTCTTATCCATCATGGGAAGCAGGTAAACATTTAGAGCTGGTTCAGTAACGAACATGGACATGGTAAGAGCTTCATGCACGAGAACTTAATGCCAAGAAGCCATACGACCATACAGAGAGTTCGTTTTCTTGTTTTCCATTCTTAACAGCTTTATTGAGGTGTAATTGGCATAACAAAAATAACTACAGGTATTTAATGGGCACAATTTGATGAGTTTGGACATATGAATGAACACATGATACCATCACAATAATCAAGAAAATAAACATATCCAACACCTCCAAAAGTTTCCTTGTGTCCCCTGGTGTTTTTGTTTTTTGGATTTGCCTTTTGTAATAAAGATACTTAACATGAGCTCTATCCTCCTCACAATTTTTTAAGTACACAATATCGTGTTCTTAATTTTAGGCACTATGTTGTTCAGCAGATCTCTAGAACTTATTCATCTTTGAGAAACATTTTTTTATCCAGCAAATTAGAAAAGGTTAAATTTTTTAATTGTACCAATGTTAGTGAGGAAATGGGGAAATTGAAATTCTAAACATGGTTTTTATAGGAAACAGAGAGATTTTTTTTTTATCTAAAAACATAAAGAATGTGTTAAAAGAAAAACTCTGTAAAATCTTGGTTAAACAAGACATAATTTAAATAGCAACCACTAACAGATAAGTTTTGGAAGGAAGGCATCCAACAGTACCTTGAGGTGGGTTAGCAAAGTGGAGAGGGTACAGGCCCTGGGGCCAGATCCCTGCATGCATATCCCAACTATGTTTAAACTCTTGTGCCTCTGTTTTCTCCTCTGTAAAATAGGCTGAGTGTAGAACCAGCCTCATTGGGTAGTTTCAAGGATTAGGTTAGTTAGTTAATACATACAAAACACTAAGCCCAGTAATGGGGCATGGTACAATCTCAATAAATGTTAGCTATTGCCCTGACTGGCCTGGCTCAGCTGGTTGGGCACTGTCCCACAAAACAAAAGCTGACCAGTTTGATTCCCAGTCAGGGCACATGCCTGAGTTGCAGGTTCAATCACCAACTGGGGCATGTATGAGATGCAACCAATCAATGTTTCTTTCTCATATCGATGTTTCTCTTCCTCTCTTTCTCCCTCCCTTTCCCCCTCTCTAAAAATAAATAAATAAAATCTTAAAAAAAAAAAAAAAAAGAATCAGTGACCTCCAAAGAGAGAGAGCCCAAGAAAGGAACCACCTTCCTGCTCCTGGTCCCGGTCCCTCTTGGAATCTCATGACTGTTGGCGGTCCACCCCTGGATCCTTCCACTAAACTTCCTTTAGGCTTTGACCTCTTTAAAGCAGATTTCTGTTACTTACAACCAGAGAAACCTAGACTAAGGCAGACAATATGATGTATTAGAAGAAATTAAAGGAATCCCATATGGTTAAAACAAGGCCATTCCAGATACAGGGATGAGACAGGATTGGGCCAACAGACAAGGCCAAACTGCAGAAGGCCTTGAGTCCTGTGATAAAATGTTGGAAATTTATACCACAGGTATTAGGAGCTTTAAGCAGATGAGTAATGCCATCAGATTGCTCCCTGAGTGGTAGAGGCTCACAGCAGGAGCCTAATCAGGAGGTTATAGCAGAAGTGGTGAGGGCCTGGGCAAAGTAATGAAGATGGAGGTGGAGATAAGAGGGTGAGTTTAAGGGATTTTTAAAGGCAAACCAACAGTACTTGGTTACTAACTGGTAGGCAGTGAAAAAAGGGGAAAGAATCTAAAAGAATTTTTAACCTACAGCTTGAACAAATGGTTAAAAGAAAGTAGGTTTGGGGGCGAAAGCACCAGTAATTTTAGATTTGTGGTGAGGGTACAAATAGGTGTGTCAATGTGCACTGGAGAAGCTAGTTCTGGAAGTGCAGGGAAAACAGCTAACCTAGAAACACACTTTTAGAGATCATGCTCACAGAGATGGCAGATCATTCAAGTCACAGGAGTAGATAACATTACCCAGGGAAAGCAGATAATAGGGAAAGGGCAGAAAGGGGGGAGAACAGGATCTGAAAGAATGTCAGCATTGAAGGCACTGAAAGAGGAAGAGGAGCCTTCTGAGGAGCTTGGAAAGAAGGCAAAGATGCAGGTGGAGAGCAGGAGCCCAAGGAAAATAGATCTTTCAGAAGGAGGAAGGACTCATGGACAACAGTGTGGTGATTGCGGGGGTTCGGGAGGGTGGTATAAGGGGACTAAATGCTAGTGGGAAAAAAATACAAAAAAAATAAAAAGTAAAGCAGAAGGAGGAAGTGTGGCAAGTAGGGAAATAGCATTCTCCTTCGCTCCTTGTGGGAGGGAAGTCTGACCATCGTTTTCCTGTTGAGCCCTTGTTTACAACTAGTGTATGTGCACCCAGTGAGCAAGCTGGGGTTCAGCACCTCAGGGAACCTCTCAGAGACCTTCTTCCCACCTGCCACCGTGAAGCCCCTGGGCTTTCTTGCCAAGCTGGCCCTCACCTCCTGCTCATTCCAGCCCGCCCACTTGAGATACATGTGTCTGTTGCTTGCATTGCCAAAATCTCCCAGCTTTTTCCATTTTCACTCCCAGCCCCATCTCCCTAACCCTCAGGCTGGTCTTAACCACAGTGCCCACTCCCATTGCCCCCCACTCTGAGTCAGATCTGTGGTCTTTTCTCTTTCCCCAGAGGGATGAACTCATTCCCTAAAGGACCTTGATCTCTCATTCCTTTGCCCTGACTTGAACCCCCGAATGGGTCAAGGTCAGGTTCCAAATGAGACTCTGCTAAATGGCACTCATGTCCCTTCCTTTGAGCAATAAGACTCAGGCCTTAGCTGCAAAGTGGAGCAAAGATATAGGGCCATTGCTGACCAGGATGTGGGATCAAGGGAAAGTTATTTTAAGATGAGAGCTTGTATGCTAACAGGAATGGTCAACAAGGAGAGAAAAATACAGATGTTGCAGGAGCATTGAGGAAGACCATTGATCCCCTTTCCAAGCTGTCTTTCCATCTCAGAGCAGCCCTGAGGCCTTTGAAAGTCACATATCCCAACTCTCCTATTAGCTTCCTGACCCTGAGACATCATGCAGGAAGCATTACCATTAAAGCTGGAAGATTTGGGGTTACTTGCCAGTACCTCAACTGACTCACCTTCCCAAGACTCTCTGCTCTGACAATAATGCCTGCCATTTATCAAGGCCCTAGTTGATTCCAAGAGCCTGGCATATATTATTTTGAACCTTAAAAAGCTTCTAAGGCTATCATCCCTCCAAAGAGACAGGAGTTTAGAGAAGTTACTTGTTCAAAGTCATACAAGTCAGGATAGACCAAGATGCAGCCTGAGTCAGAGCCCCCGTGGCCCTCACACCACCGCAGGGCTTCTCCACGTAGCATGGTCAGTTGTGAGCTCAGACTCTGCAAGTACCTAGTCCTTGATGTGAGCTGCAGTTTTGCTGTTTATGTGTTGCTGTATTACCTTGGGCAGGGCACTAATCTCCTTGGCCTTATATTCCTCATCTATAAAATGGGGATAATAATAATTCCCACCATAAGGTCTTGGTGAGCATTAAATGAAATAATTCATGTAAAAAGTGTTTTTCACACTGCCTGGCACATATTAGGTCTTCAATTCTCATCAGACACATCTGTGAGTGAGAGGATACGCTGATGTGTCGGATTCTAGTATGCAAATTTGCTCATGACCTTGAAGGCTCAGAAAAAGAGGATTTTCTGTGCAAGAGAACAATTTCAGAAACCCATTCTCGTTGTAGGGTTAGTGACTGAAAGAAAAGTATTCCCCTCACTCAGGGGTATTTGCTCCTTTTCCAAGGGTCCTGCTTACCCTCAAAGAACTGAACCACTGACAGAAGAGGTAGGAAGGTACTGGAGGGTGAGAAGGGAGGAAGGAAAGGAAAGAGGGGAAGGAGGGAGTCTGCTCAGAAACTCCTCATGTTAGACCTGGTCAGTAACCACCTGGAAAGCGCATACTAAAAAGTGGCCTCCTTTGGAGCACCTAACTACTAATAATCGTGATCTGAGCATAGGTAGAATTTTCATGCTAAATACAGAGCTAAAGCCCTATTTGTACATCTCGGTAGATTCTTAAATTTAAAGCCTCTCTTCTCAGAACTGGAGCTTCCTAATGAAACCTCATTTCATGGAAGAAGAAACTGAGGTTCAAAAAGCCAAAGTGAATATTTAAGATCACAGAGCTACTAAGTCTTTCTTTTTTCTTGTATTTAATTGGAAGCATTTTTCCAAATCTTCAGGTCCAGTTTGTAGTGCACTGGACCCCCAGATAGATCTCTTTGTACCAGTCACCCTGATGCACAGGAAATTTCATGAATTCCTCACATATCCGTAATTCACAAGTTTCCTTTGCCCCCTGTGTTTCATTTCTATAATACCTGCTCTAGTTTTTAGGGTCTAGCACAAGCTATATACATAGCAGGCACTTGATGCATAATCAGTAAACTGGTTATGTGATTCTTATTAACGTGTGTTTTCTAAATGCCTTGGGGAATATGGATGGAGACAGTACCTCCTGAGTATCATCAGGATTCCAGCCAAGAGTGCACAAGGATGCTGTCAAAGAAGAGAGCCTTGCACTGCATTGCCCTCAGGCCTTACTTGTTAAGTCTCCCTCCATCCTCAACACTTTCAAAGTTGGAGCCAAGCCAGCTCTTTCAGGAAGACAGCTTTGTTGTTTACAATTTAGGAACCAAGAGAGGTACGGATGTGGCCTCATAGGTTTCTGTTGAGCAATACAATTTCTTCCCATTTCGGAAGTGACTGCATTTCTTCAGAGGTACCTTCCCACTCACCTTCTAGATCTTACTTCTCCCACACCATTGATATAAACCCAGATAAAATAAGGGGTTTCCAACATTATGAAGATTGCCAGAGTGGAGCAGGGGTGGAAGAAAATGAAGAGAATAAAGGGGACCAAATAGATGGTGGCGGAGGGACTAGATTTTGGGTGGTGAGTACCCAGTGCACTATACAGATGATGTCTTATAAAACGTACACTTGAAACTTGTATAATGTTTTTGCCCCAATAAATTTAATGGGGTACTAATTCTGAAATAACATGGGGTCATTCACTTCCAACACACACATGCGCATGCACACATGCACATGCAACACACACATACATACTCTCAGTGAACTAGAAACCTGGTTAATGTGCCCTTCGGGTTGACATTTAAAATTCACTGGGAGCGCCCTAGCTGTAATGGCTCAGTGGATTGAGCGCCAGGCTGTGAAGCAAAGGGTCACCGGTTTGATTCTCAGTCAGGGTACGTGCCTGGGTTGTAGGCCAGGTCCCCAGTAGGGGGAGCACAAGAGGCAACCATACAGTGATGTTTTTCTCCCTCCCTTCCCCTCTCTCTAAAATAAAATCTTCTTAAAAAATTCACTGGGAGGAAGTTTTAACAGTGATTATCTTTAAGGAAAGGAAACAAAGAAGAGGAAGGGAAAATGTTTTATTTGAATTGTTACTGACATCCTGTCATGATGGTGGACTAAGGAGGCATGGGAAGCAACAACACATATACACACACCATACACAGAAATGTTAGATAACATATATTTTTAATTTCTAAATAAATATCTGAGATAAAAAGCAAAGAGAGATAGAAAAGAGAGCTCAAGATCTCTAAGGGCCAGAAATAAAAAGTAAACTTAATAATGTATTGACTTATCATTGAGCAGGTGTTGAAGCCACAGGGACTCAAGAGGATACTAGAACTGGTCTAGGATTGGGATGGTAACACCAGTGGGTCTACAGACCCCATGCATAGCTAAGAACTGGAACTGGATTTCTGCAAAAAGCCAGGAACTAGGGAAGAGCTGGCCCACCCTTGACTGGGGCTAGAAAAACACATTCAGCTTTGAGACATGGCCCTAAAGTGAGCTGCCTGCCCTAGACTATGAGGGAAAGAGGAGAAAGAGGGCCACCTGAGCAACAGCTCAAAATCCCAAGCCTGAGTAGCAAGTGGTGAGAACCCCAATCTGCCCTGTGGAATGATGTGGAAACCCAGGACCAGATAACAATGACAATAACACAAAATGCTCTGCACCATGTGACTCAGTAGGGCCCAGCAAGGACAGCCAAGACACGGTCCCTTCATAATCCAGGACACATGCAAGGCTCCCATGAAAAAAGAGTTTTCGATAGATGAGCTCATAATCAAATATTATAGAGAACTGACAGCCGTTACAATCAATAGTCAGGTGACATAACAAACAGGAGAATTCACACTTTAGGAACTAAAAATAACAGAGAATCTGAATGTGACTTTAAAGTAAGTATTTTTTTTTTTAATCCAAGATAATTTCGTATCAAACAAATGGAGGATTAGAAGAATGTTTTCACCTTGGATCCCTTTCAAAGTCACTGAAAATGGCACAATGTATTTATGAGGCATAATCCCACATGATACAAAAACAAAGAAATGGGAGAGAAAATAAAAGATAAGAGATTTTTTTTTAATGAAAGTCAGGAAATAGATATAAAGTGGTAACTGAGTTATCAGACCAGAAGAAAAAACCCAGAAGGGAGCTAATGAAATCTTCAAAAAATGCATAATACTTTCAGAAAGATAAGAGGAAATGTTGCATCTGTGAGACAAGAAAGAGGACCTGTAAAAGGGAATATGAAGGAACAGGAAAAAAAGCCCATTGGAAATTTAAAATATGACAGCAGAAACTTTAAATTCCAATGAAAGGTGTAGGAGATAAAAGTAAGGGTAACTTCATGGAAAGTGGGAAGATAAAAATATTGAAAAATAGGCAGAAAGTGATAAGAATATTAGCGACTCAATTCGGGGGTTCAACACCCAAAAAAGAGAAATCCTAGGACAAGAGAATAGAGAAAACAGAGGATAGAAATGTAGCAAAGAAATAATACAAGAAAACTTCACAGTACCTGAGTTTCCAGATCAAAAGGCTTTACAAGGTAGCCAGTAAAATGAATGAAAGGAAAAAAAAAAAAAAAAAAAAAAAAAAAAAAAAAAAAAAAAAAAAAAAAAAAAAAAAAAAAGACAGGTTATTATGCATTCTAAAACTAAAAAGATAAAGAGAATATCCTAAAAGCTTTTAAGAGGAAATTCAGTTACATACAATAGATCAAGAATTAGTGTAACATCAGAAGTCCAGCAGCCCTAGAAACTAGAAGAAATTAAAAAAGCCTACAAAACTCTGAAGGAAAATAAATTCCAACCTAAAATTCAGTACTCATCCAAAATACCAATCAAGTATGAGAGCAGAGTCAAGGCTTTTTTGGAAATTCAAGTTCTCCAAAATGTTATCTCCTATATATATTTCCTCAGCAAAATCCAGTAGTAATCCAGCAAAACAAGGGGATAAACTAAAAGAATGATAGCTAACATTTGTATAGTAGTTTTGTATGCTAGGAATTCTTTTAAATGATAGCTAACATTTATATAATGCCAATTGTATATTAGGCATCCTTTTAAATGTCTTGTGTGTATACTCATTTAATTTAATCCTCATAGGAATTAGCAAAGCATTATTATTACCCACATTTTACAAAATGGTAAAGGGAGGTTAAGTAATCTGCCCTTTGTCACAAAGCCTGTAAGCAGTAGTAGTCTGGCTCCAAAGCCCAGGACCTTAAAGAAAGAGGAATATTTAATACTCATTCATGAAAGAAACTTCCTCAACCTGACAAAGCATTCCTATTTAAAAAACCCTAGCTTACATTATATTTAATAGAGAAAGATTGAATGCTTTACCCCTAAGAATCACAACACCATAAGAATATCCACTCTCACAACTATTCAGTCTGGTACTAGAGGTCCTAGCCCATGAAATAAGGCAAGAAAAATAAATAAGAGGCATAAAGAAAATGAAGGAATCAACTGCCTTTGTTCTCAGATGTCTTAATTGTGTACATATAAAATCCAAAAGAATCTTTAAAAATAAAACTACTAGAACTAATTATTAAATTTACTAAGGTCCCAGGATACTAGGTCAATATACACAACTCAATTGTATGTCCATATGCTAGTAAGGAAAACAGCAAAAATAAAAAATCTAAATACCATTTAAAACTGCATCCAAATAACCATAAAATAAATACTCGGGAATGAATTCAATAATGTAGGTACAAAATCTATGTACTGGAAACCATAAAATGTTTCCAAAATAAATTAGAAAATATTGAAATAATTGAAGAACTATGCTCATAAATTAGAAGACTCAATATTCTTGAGATATTAATTTTATCCAACTTGGTCTATAGAGTCAACATAATGTAAAACAAAATCCCAGTAGAATATTTTATAGAAATTGACAAATTTAAAATTTATCTGGAAATATAGTTAAAGCAATTTAGAAAAAAAGGAGCAAGCTGGGAGAGCAATCTGTCCAGATTGCAACAGGACTATGAAGGAGAGAGGTCTCCAGGAAAGAAAAAAAAATTAATAGATTGTCTGATGAATATGAATGCATTAAGGAAGACATTTGGGACTGAAATAATGAAAAGTACATGGAAAAATTCTATTGTTAACTTGCACAAAAAACTTGCACAAAAAAAGGAAACGTAAATATTGCACCCAACTGTGAATAATTTTTTACATAATCATTATAAACAAAAACATTGAATGTTGATTTAACCAAAATGTGTGGTACCTGTGTTCTGGGAGAATGGAGTGGGTGGAGGGGGCTGGGCAGCTTTGGTGTTTGCTGTACAGGGATAAAAGCAGGAGAGAGTCTGGAGAGTGGTATACTTACAGAAGCCAAACTAGCAAGTCAATAGGTGATATCTAAAACTGGGGGGAAATCGAGAGCGAGCAGTATGTGTGTTGTGTTTAGAACTATGTAGACCTCTACGAGAGAAAACAGCTCTGAGAGTTGAAAGTTGTTGCATTTGCCTGTAGGGAGTGCGGCAGGAGGGATGCTGCTGGTTTTTATTATAAGCTAGATTTATAAAAACTAACAATGCACCTGAAATACTTTGAAAAAAAGACTAATTTTAGAAAGTCTAAGTTAACATATTCTGTGTATTATTTTTTTAATTCTTTAATTCATTTCTACCCTCAAGATTAGAAGAAAGATCTTGAATTTGAAAGCAGAATACCAGCCCTGGCTGGTGTGGCTCAGTGACTTGAGTGCCAGCCTGAGAACGGAAAGGTCACCAGTTTGATTCCCAGCTGGGGCACATGCCTGGGTTGCAGGTCAGGTCCTCAGCTGGGGGCATGGAAGAGACAACCAATTGATATATCTCTCACATATCCATCCTTCTCTCCCTCTCTTCGTCCATTTCCCTCTGTCTAAAAATAAATAATAAAATTTTAAAAATATCAGTATGGGCCCTGATAGGGTAGCTCAGCTGATTAGAGCATGGTCCACATACACCAAGGTTATGGGTTGTATCCCCATTCGGAGCACATACAAGAAGTAACCAATGAATGCATAAATAAGTGGAACAACAAATTAATGTTTCTCTCTCTCTCTAAAAATCAATAAAATAAAAAAAATAAAAAACTTTAGAGAGAGGGAGTGGGGAGGGGCAAAAATAAAATAAAGTAAAATAAAATAATAAAATAAAATAAAATAAAAATTTTAAAAAATAATGCCAGGATGAATATAAGTATTGGTGGTGAGAACTCAGCTCTTAACTACTTTACTTGTAGCTTTCTGGGTCAGACTACGAGATCTTTGGCTCCTCCAACCTCTGCGTGGAGACAGCAAAAGGCTGTATTCCGTTACAATTTTTTGGTTACTGGTCACCTTTGGGAAGACCCTTAGACCAAAGAGGAGATGATCATTTTATCCCATCTGCACCTATGAGATTTTTAGCCTCTGGAAAACCCTACTTAAAATGCAAGTTGCTGGGAAAGAGAAGATCTTAAACCTCTATGGAATAAAATCCAGATTATCATTATTTTGCTGGAACTAGTAAGAATGACCCACTGAGATCAAGGTGACAAGGGATGCTGAGGGGCTGAGGTTGGTTAGAAGGGAGCTAATATACAGGAAAATAGTATATTTCAATATAATTCTTGGAGGCTGGAAAATTTTAATCATGCCTACAAAACCAATTTTCAGTTTTTAAAATCAGCAAGCATTGTGCAGAACATACATTCACGTGGGAATGTGTGTATGTATTCACCCCACCCCCTACAACCCTGTCCTTGATATTTAGCCCATCCTTAAAATCAATAAATTAAATTGATTCATCCCAGTCCTATCTGTTTGATGGTAGGGCAGAGGTGTAATGGCCACCATAATGAGAAGGCGCTTTAAGACCGAAAAATGATGCGGGCAACTCCATACAGTATAACAATTTATTATGGAGTAATTTACTCACGGCGTTGTAGGGTGGGAGCAGACAGGCAGCCCAGCAATCTGCACAGGTTGCTCTGCACGAGCAAACCCCTGTTGCAGTACTTTTTTATAGTGTAACTGAAGTACTAATGATTGACAAGACAAAGGGACCAAGAATGAAGTACACAGTAGAAGTCATACCTCCTGGTGGCCTTGCGATAGACGGTTGTTTATCATAGATATTACCATCATTTCAATGTTTATACTTGATTCCGTTATCATGCCATTCCCACTCTTACTAACAAAAATATTTAAGGCTGCATAGTGTAAGTTTAATGAACACAGACATGCTTGCTAAGGGTAGAAAGCTTGGTTTAAGTTCCCAACATTAAAACTTAAAGATGGAAGAAATCGGGAAACAGAAACACAGTTTTGTTTGCAGCTACATCTGTAACTGTCCCAACCTCTCTGCCATCTGACACCCCACTCCTCTCCTAAGATGCACCCCATCCCTGATCTCAGCACCACCCTGGATATTTAGCTGCTCCCTGAGGTGAACTTTCTCCTTGACTTTCACTAGGCATTTAACCCTTACCCCATCTGGTGATCAAAATACCAGTCATTGATATTTCAATACACCGTGCTATTTCAGTACCAACATCCTTGCATTTTTACAGATCCAAAATCCAAATCATTTACATCTTGATCCATACCCAGAGAATTACACACTGCATTAACAAATCTAACAGAACAATGGTACACTTGTTTGAAGACAGTCTGACTCCATTCCTCTCCTGTTAAAACATTTCCAAATCATCTTATTGCTGTTTGATTCCCACATCCCAAGTTACTAATGAGGCCAAGCATTTTTTCTAATGTGCATTAGTCATTTGTATTTCCCCAGACCCAATATAGATCCTTATTAATTTACCAAAGCCCATGATGGAGTTAGCTTTGAAGTGGAAGAAGATGAACTTTGGGGGTTATAGTAGGAGAGGTAGGAAGAGGATTAGGGGAGGGAAGAAAAGGAAAGGGAGGTTCCCAGGCCCCGTTCCCATCCTTCCTCCCTGGATTCTTTGTGCATTCTTCTGTCTTCTCTCCTTAATCAGATCCATCTTTTAGGGCTTGAGCCCCTAACTCCTTCCTCACCAACCAATTTGGAGTCTCAAGCTGGGCAGGCAGAAGCACCTCCTTCCTGGCTGCATGGTAGAAAATGCTCCAGAGAAGATGGTGACCCTACCAGTGATGACTTTTTGTTCCAGCCACTGACTGGACTAAATAGCAGTGGCTACTGTTGTGGCCACTAACCCATCCCAGCCACTCACTCTATATCTGACACTCCTCCCTGAGACTCACTATACCTCCACATCCATCCCCTCCTAAGCGTCCCTCCATATCTGGTCCCAATGCCATCTGGAACCTCTCTACATCTCACTCACATCATTACTAACCCTTCCTACTTCTGAATCTCTCCCAATACTCTGACCCTTCACCTTAGCACAAGCTGTAAACCACCCCTGGCTCCCCACCACCACCACATCTCCAGCTCTAACCTCCACCTTGGATCACAATCCCAACCTTGACCTAAATCCCATTCCTGAACCTCATTCCACCCCCAACTTCAAACCAAGTAAAGTTTTTCCCTTATGTTTTCTTCTAAGAGTCTAATAATTTTAGCTCTCACATTTAGGTCTTCAATCCATTTTGGGTTAATTTTTGTGCATGGTATAACATAAAAGGTCAATTTCATATTTTTTTAATTTTATTTATTTTTAAAAAGAGGGACAGGAAGGAGAAAGACTGGGAGAGAAACATCAATGTGTGGTTGCTTCTCACACGCCCCCTAGTGGGGGCCTGGCCCACAACCCAGGCATGTGCCTTGACTGGGAATTGAACCAGCAACCCTTTGGTTCTCAGGCTGGCGCTCAATCCACTGAGCCACACCAGCCAGGACCAATTTCATTTTTATGCATGTGAATTTCTCATTTTCTCAGTATCATTTGTTGAAAGACTATCCCCTCCCCATCATTGGCATCATTGTTGAAAATCATTTGACCATTTATGCTTAGGTTTATTTCTGGGCTTTTTATTCTCAGCTTTTTATTCTTTGGCTCCATCCTAATGTATGGAGCCAAAATGTATTAGGCTTTTTGCCTCATAGTCACAAAAATGCTACTCCACATCATATACCATACCACACATCATATACTATAATCACATTCCAAGGCAAGATCCAAAAAGGTATGTCTCTCTTTTCTTAATCAGGAGTATTTTCCAGGAGTCCGCTGGCCCCAGCAAACTTCCTCTTAAGCAATGTTTTGCTCAATGCAGATTATTATGTTTTCTAGAATTTTGTGAGCTGGTTGCTAAACACCACCACCCTTGAAACTGACATGGTGGGAGCTCTTATAACATGGAACTTGGCAAATGCTACAAAGTAGGACTTTTTGTTTCCCTAGGGGACTGGTTTACCAGCACACACTTGCCTGTAAGTCTTCCTAGTCAGAACTGGAGAATATGACCACTCCTAGCTTAAAGAACTCGTGGAGGTATCTATCATTTTCGGCCTCTCTCAAGGGAAGCAGACTTTGCTAGCAAGCAAGGAAAGGGAGAGTTGGGGGAGTAACTGTGGTGTTTGCCATTGATGGCTCCCAGGACTGGGAACTTTTTGAACTCACTTAAAAGCATGTCTTTGAAATGCTCTGAAGACAGAGTGCTATGGGCTCAGTGGTAGGATAGACAGAGCTCTTGAAGATGACATAGTAATTACAGTGAGGGGTGAGGCTTCAGGGCAGGCTTTCTCAACCATACAATGGGGCCTGGTAAGGTCGCAGCCTCAGCAACTTCCTGTGACCTCAGTCAGGGGCTGTCCTGACACAGAGACTGTGAATAGCCAATGGACATGAGCCCTGTGGGGCTGCAACAGGGGTAGGGGTCTTAGATGGTAGTAGAAGTGTTCCTTGAAGAAGAACTAACAAAGGAAGGCTTGCCCTCCTTGGCCAAGAATTCCTTGCTGATCAGGCCATGGGTGGCCATGATCCTGAGGAGTCCATGGCGAAACTTCTGGCCAATGAAGACATAGATGAAGGGGTTGAGACAGCTGTGGGAGAAGCCCAGAATCTCAGTGGCATCCAGGGCTCGGCCAATGTCATTTCGGCGTTGACAGGTCTCCTCGATGACCTGGAGCCTCATGAGGGTGTCTGTCACCAGGACCAGATTATAGGGCAGCCAGCAGAGCAGGAAGACGAGCATGACAGCAAAGATGACCCGCATGGCCCGGTGCTTCTGCCCCATGTGGGCCTGAAACAGCGTGTGCAGAGTGAACCCATAGCAGAACAGCATGACCAGCAGGGGCACGAGGAAGCCAAAGGTCTGAGGCAGGACCCGCATCACCATGCGCCACTTTGTTGTGTTGACACCCAAATCCTCGTAGCAGACTGGGCTGGAAAAAGGTGGTTGATAGGCCTGCCGGAAGATGAAGATGGGCAGGGACAAGATCAAGGATAGAATCCAGATGCCTAAGCATATGAACTTGACCCACTGTCGCTTCTGAGTCAGTGTGCGCGTGGCATGCACAATGGCCAGGTAGCGGTCCACACTGATGCAGGCCAGCAGTAGAATACCACTGTAGAAGTTGACTTCCTTCAGGAGCGAGACCACCTTGCACAGCGGTGTGCCAAAGATCCACCCCTTGGCCTTAGAGGCAGCCCAGATAGGCAAGGTCAGGGCGAAGAGCAGGTCAGCCAGGGCCAGGTTCAGCAGGTAGATGTCAGTGACAGAGCGGCTGACCCGGCTGTGTAAGATGACCAGCACCACCAGGGAGTTTCCCAGCAGGCTCAGCAGGAAGACCAGGGCATAGATGACAACCACAGCATATTTGTTGAGGGTCTCAGTGTCCAAGCGACATGGACTATAATATTTTTCTGTGGGTGGTGTGCCGGTGAAATTTTCTAAGTCATAATACCCCCAATCCATAGCACTCCAGGATGAAGTGTCCATGACGTAATTCATGATTTGATCTAGTTGAAAGATTACGGAAAAGTGTGATTTATAAATCAGATTCAAGTCACTCTCATCAAGGATGTGAGAACAGTTACTGAGATATTTTTTGCCTCTCTGTTGCTTTGGCAACCAGAGATCCCTTCCTTCGCTTCCTTCTTGGATTTCTTTAGAGGTCAGCACTACCTGTGGTCAACCTTCCATAACTCCAAGGCCTTATCTGAGTGTGGAATGAGATGAACCACAGGGGAAAAAACCTTGGTCATTTGTCAGCCCGCCAACTGCCTCAACTCTATCTGTAATTCCACCTCTGTCCTTTCTTTGGCCTTCTACATCCTCAGCCATGTCTGTGCACTCAGATGGGAGGACCAGGCTAGTCCTGGACATTTGGGAGAAGCCAGCATCCAGCAAATGGAAGAAGGCACACCTGTCCCCAGATATCCCTTTCTATGCTATTTCCCCTCCTATGTTTTTCCTGATTCTGTTTAACCTTCTTAAATTCTACCAAGAGAAAGAAATGATAACAATGAAGCATTAAAGTGCATTTTAAGCCTTCTCCCAAAAGATGCAATAAATGTTTGGTTTTCTGTCTAAAGGAAGTGTAAGCTTTTGAGAGCAGTCCCGGTCTTGGTCCCTGAAATCACCTCCTAAATATCCACAGGAACATTCAACAGTTTTCAAGTATCATTTTAAATTGTGAAACACTTTGTTGAAGCAAAATCTTAACAGAAGCCCAAAATGTAAAACAAATAAAGCCTCACCTCCTGAAGAAGGAAGGTGTGCTGCTCCCTCTACCCAGACTGCTGCTAGGAGGCTCCCCCAGCCCCCAGGACTAGTCAGAGAACAGTCTGAAAACCTTTGGAAAGTTACCAAGACTGGAAATAAGGATACCTTGCATCCAGTCCTGATTCTATCATGGACAAGGTGTGTGACCTTGAGAGGGTCCATTTACCTCTCTAAATTTCAGTGTTCTCCTCTGCAAATTGAGGGAGGCAGAGTTGATGACCCCCGAGTTGTTTCCATGCCTGAGGTTCTATAAGTTCATTCAGATCCTTTATTCATTCATTCATTCATTCATTCATTCATTCACATCCTTTAGCACATTCTCTCCTGCCACTATTGCAGTTTCACAGAAAACAAAGTCTTAGGGCAAAGCAGTAAATGTCAAATTGGGGAGGTGTAAGCCTCTTCCTTGCAAAGGAGGTAAGAAGACTATGCCTCCTTGTCACCCATGACAGCCACCAGCCATGTATAAAGTCAGAATTGAATATATAGTCACAAGGGAGGAGGCAGAAAGCCAATTGAGCAGAAATCTTCAGATCCCAGAGAAATGGATGCATTTTCTAAAACACAGTCAGATCAAATCTCCCCATCCCAAAGGAAGTCCTGGCCACCAGAGGTGGCTTCCTACCTGAGGCACCAACGGTAAGAGCCTGAAGCTCAGAGGCCAGAATGATTTAAGCGTTAGAGGGAACTTGATGTTTAAAGGGGAAACAGTGACTCCACGTCACAGCCTCTTCTTGGAGCCCCGCCCATGTCTACATTTGGAGAACAGAGGGAGTTGATGGAGGAGAGCCCCGTCAGACATTCGCGGGGTCCATACGTCCAAGCAAGGGTACCAGGCATGAGGATGGAGTTAAAAGTAATTATCTGATTGTTCCACTCAATAGATGACTATTTTTATTCTCCTCTTTTTCTAATACTTATTTCCATTTGTTTCTTCCTTATATCCGCTAGCAAACCACCTTGGAAAGCTTCCAGCTTGCCTGACACACATAAAGGGCAAAGGATTTGACTTTTTACAGTAGAGGCTTCAGAAAGAGTCCACTGGAGGAGGGCCTGAGGGGTCCTGCACTTCGGGGGAATTCGGGAGTAATCTAGGGGAAGAAGATGGAGAACTTCACGTAAGCTGTGTTCACGCAAAAGCACAGCACTTTTCCTTACATTGTAAGCTCCCGTAGGGTGGCCTGAGGGCTGGTGGAGATGTGGAGGGAGAATGACCCCCTTTCAGCCTCTCCTTCCTTTGCCCAGCCACTGCCAACAACAGTTGATTAGAATTGCCCTAATGCTGGGGGTAGGAGCTGCCTGGAGCCCAGCTAGACAACGGGGGACCATTGGAGCTGGGACAACTCGTGAACAGAGGAGGTAGGGCTCGTGTCACTCTGCTCTTCTCTCCGTACTGAAGGATGGCTTCTCCAGGAACCTGCCTCAGCTGTCCCCAGCTGCTCAGGTCTGCTCCCTGGCTTTACCCCTCTGGCACTTCAGTCGCGTCTCCATCACAATGTGAACCCTTCTGCACTGCAATGCTGTGTTCACCAGTCAGCCTTCCCCACTAAACTGTGGACTCTGGGTCCTCCACCAGAGAAGCAGAGTAGATGCTCAATCAATGGATGTGCAATAAGTGACGCTGGACATATCTCCTATGATTTATGGGTCATGGATCACCACTGTGACTCAGAGTGTCTGTCAGTGCAGACACACAGTCACACCTAAGGTAGGCTGGTCTGTCTGGCATTGTTCTGGCCCAATCATCCTCTATTGTTGTTGGTTTTTTTTTAAGATTTTATTTATTTATTTTTAGAGAGAGGGGAAGGGAAGAAGAAAGAGAGGGAGAGAAACATCCATGCAAGAGAGAAATGTTGATCAGTTGCCTTTCATACTTACCCCGACTGGGGACCAAACCTGCAACCCAGGCTTATGGCTCTTGCCCTGACCGGGAATTGAACCTGTGACCTTTAGCTTCGCGGAATGATGCCCAATCAACTGAACCACACCAGTCAGGGTTCATCCTCTACTGTTTAAAGTTAGCGCCAATCTGTTTGAGTGCAAATTATGCCCGTAAGTATAAATGCCAAACTTATCGTGCCAATGGTGCCTACAGTTCTGCCCCTGGCAAGCATATTTTTTAAGCTAAGTCATCCTCTCCTCCTGCAATCTATTATCATTTATCAATTGTAGCAGGAAGTGTAGGAGACCATTGCCTGGGGCTAGCCATGTTTTGTTTTCACTGCTGTGAGACTATTGTGATCTGATGCCTAAACTAGAAAGGACTTGAAGATGAGGAGTCCCTGAAGGGAGTGGACATTCCCCCTATTAATCATCCAGGGAAAATGTAGCTCCTGAGGCAGAAAGTAGTGACTGGACAGAGGCGAGAACAGGCTGTCTGGGGCCTGGACTGCAAAACGCCTGCAGGCCCTGATGTGCAAGCTGCCGCTTCAGGGAAAGAGAGTATTTGCCAAAAGGGGGCAGCAGTCACTGGACCAGAAGTCCTTGCAAGGGATCTCCCCTGAGAAAGACCAGGGCAAGAGCAGCCATAACTAATATCTATTTTATGCCCCTCTTGTGCATAATTCCCTCATGCTTTTCCCAAGCCCTCCGTCAAGTCACTTCAGCATTCCAGTCTATTTACACTAACGACTGAGGTACTAGGAAAGGGTCTGCTCCACCCTCCAGCCTGAGTAGTAAAGGGGAACCAGCCCCTCTGGAGGGGCAGCCCTGGTAGCTTAGGCCTCCAGTGGGAAGACAATCTGGAGACCAAGAGTTGAGAAGAATCTTTCCCTTAATGGCAGCAAAGAGCACTTCTCTGAGGACGGGGAAAGGCTCATATATGTGAGCATGGGATAATGTTTCACCCACTTGGTAATGGTCCAGCAAGTCTGCCCACCCAGCCTGTCCTCCATACCTCACTTCCCGCTTCTAACTGCTCCCTCACAGATGGATCTACGACGACGACCCTGACAGGAAAGCATTTTTCCATTCTCTGCAAAGCATCCAGTGCCACAAAGATCGTCACGACATGGGCAGCCTGAATGCCGATCTGCTGGCAAAAGGTGGAGGTGTTGGTAGCGGTCCCCCACCTTTTTGGCACCAGGGACTGGTGGAGCCCAGGCGGTAATGTGAGTGATGGGGAGCGGCTACAAATACAGCTCATTGGCCTGCTGCTCACCTCCTGTTGTGCAGTCCCCACTTGGGGACCCCTGGAGTAGGGGAAGTCAGAGATGCAATGTGGCTCCAGTAGTAAAGGCATCTGGGAAGTGTTGGCCTCTCTGTTTAACCTTCTGTGACTGTTTAAGTCTCTGTAGCCTCAGGCCGGCTGACTACCCAGAAAGTCCCCAGGAAAGAGGTTAATGAAGGTGCAGTGTGGATAACTGCCTGATGTCATCTGTTAACTTGGGGATGCATTGTCCTTTCTGGCGGTCTATGTGACTACCCACCAAATGGTTTTACTATTAAGCCCCTGCAAAAAAGAGACCCTGTCCTGGGAGTGGTGTGGATGTTTTCCCAGCCCCCATCACTGGGAGACAGCAGCTATTTTACCCACATATGTAAGTCCCTCCTATTAAAGCTCTTAGGAATGTAAATAAGGCTACATGTCAGTTCTTCAGAATTGATCCTGATTTTAGAGTTGTGAGGCTTTCCCCCAACAGGAGGACTCTTCTTATCATTCTGGCTGGTGTGGCTCACTGGGTTGGATGTCATCCTACAAACCAAAAGGTTATTGGTTCAATTCCTGGTCAGGGCACATGCCTGGGTTGGGGCCAGCACTCTGGTCGGGGGTGTGCGAGACACAACCAATCAATGTTTTTCTTCCTCTTTCTACCTCCCTTCCTCTCACTCTAAAAATAAATTAAATCTTTTTTTAAAAAGACATTTTAAAAAAATGGCAGCTTCTATGCAAGATCAAAAGTGGAGGCAAGGGAGGAGGAGGAGAGGATTCACCCCTCTTCCCAAGGATTGTCCCCACTGGCACATGACAGGTTCAAGGGCAAGTATATGACCTAAGACGATCCACGGAGAGCCAAGTTCAGGGTGGTTGTATGACAGTGGAAGAAGCAAATATGCAGTCTTGTTGCTGCTGGACACCATTTTGCTACCATAAAGAGCAAACCAGCCCAAAAACAAAAGCTAACATACAGGGGAAGGCAGAGTTCATCCCAGAGAGACGGAGCCAGAGTCCTCAACAAGCCGCACCCAGAGGTCATCTTCCCTCTGAGCTTTTCAGTCACATGAAACAATAAATTCTCTTTACTGTTAAGACCTCTTCCAGT
>VMDR010000220.1:119338-324404 GCA_007922815.1 Macrotus californicus | reverse complement strand
GTTCCATTGATCTATATGTTTTTATGCCAGTGCCATGCTGTTTTGATTACTATGGCCTTGTAGTGTAGTTAAATATCAGGTAGTATGATTCTTCCAACTTTATTCTTCTTTCTCTAGATGGTTGTTGCTATTCATGATCTTTTGTGGTTCCATATAAAATTTTGGTATATTTGTTCTAGTTCTGTGAAAATATGCCATTGTTATCTTGATAGGAATTGGGTTGACTCTATATAGATTGTTTTGGGTAGTATGGACATTTTCACGATGTTAATTCTTCCTATCCATGGACATGGTATATGCTTCCACCTATTTGTATCTTCTTCAATTTCTTTCTTCAGTGTCTTACAATTTTCTGAGTACAGATCTTTTATATCCTTGGATAAATTTATTCCTAGGTATTTTATATTTTTCTGATGCAATTGTAAATGGGACTGTTTTCTTAGTTTCAATTCTGATAGTTCATTATTGGTGTATAAAAATGCAACGAATTCCTAGATATTTATTTTTTTATCCTGCTGCTTTACTGAATTCATTCATCAGTGCTAGTCAATTTTTTGGTGAAACCTCTAGAGTTTTCTATATAGAGTATCACGTCATCTGCAAATAATGGCAGTATTCCTTCTTCCATTCCAATTTGGATGCCTTTTATTTCTTCCTCTTGTCTGATTGCTGTGGCTACAACTTCCAGCACTATGTTGAATAAGAGTGGTGAAAGCAGACATCCCTGTGTTGTTTCCAATCTTAAGGAAAATGCTTTTAGTTTTTGCCCCTTGAGTATAATGTTGGCTGTGGGTTTGTCTTTTATGGCCTTTATTACGTTGAGGTATGTTCCCTCTATTCCCACTTTATTGGGAGTTTTTATGGATGTTGGATTTTATTAAATGCTTTTTCTTCACTTTTTGTTGTCATCATGTGGTTTTATCCTTCATATTGTTTATGTAGTATATCACATTTATTGATTTGCAGTTACTGTACCAACCTTGTATCCCTGGGATAAATCCAATTTTATCATGGTATGGTCTTTTTAATGTATTGCTGGATCTGGTTTGCTAATATTTTCTTGAAGATTTTGGCATCTATGTTCATCAGAGATATTGACCTGTAATTTTCTTTCTTTGTCGTGTCTATCTGGTTTTGGAATTAGGATGATGCTGGCCTCATAAAATGAGCTTGGGAGTCTCCTCTGGTCTTGAATGTTTTGGAAAAGTTTGAGAGATAACAAATATAATTGTTAATTATAAACAATTTCTTTGGTGTTAGATCTTTGAATGCGTGGTAAAATTCATCTGTAAAACCATCTCGTCTAGGACATTTGGTTGCTGGGAGTTTTTTTGATTACCGTTTCAATTTCATTACTTGTAATCAGTCTATTCAAATTTTCTGATTCTTCCCGATTCAGTTTTGGAAGATTGTATGTTTCTAGGAATGTATCTATTTTGTCCACATTGTCCAATTTCTTGGCATGTAGTTGTTCATAATATTTTCTTACAATCCTGTGTATTTCTTTGGTGTCAGTTGTTACTTCTCTTTCATTTCTGATTTTATTTATTTAGGTCCTCTCTCTTTTTTTCCTGATGAGTGTGGTTAAAAGTTTGTCAATCTTGTTTATCTTTTCAAAGAGCAAGCTCTTGGTTTCATTGATCTTTTCTATTATTTCGTTAGAATCGACTTTATTTCTGCTCTGATCTTTATTATTTCCTTTCTTCTACTCACTTTGAGTTTTGTTTGTTTTTTCTAGTTCCTTTAAGGATAAAGTTAGATTGTTTATTTGAGATTTTTCTTGTTTCTTGAAGTAGGACTGTAATTCTATGAATTTCCTTCTTAGGACTGCTTTGCTGTGTCCCATAGTTTGGGGCTGTTGTGTTCTCATTTTCATTTGTTTCAAAGTATCTTTTGATTTCTTCCTTGATCTCATTGTCAATCCATTCATTATTTAGTAACATGTTATTTAGCCTCCATGCCTTTGTGTGTTTTTCAGTGTTCTTCTTGTGATTGATATCTAGTTTCATGCCATTGTGGTCAGAGAAGATGCTTGATATGATTCCAATTTTCTTAAATTTATTGAGACTTGTTTTGTGGCCTAACATGTGGTCTACCCTAGAAAATGATCCATGTGTACTTGAAAAGAATGTCTATTCTGCTTCTTTGGGATGAAATGCTCTGAAGATGTCAATTAAATCCATCTGATCTAATGTGTCATTTAAGGCCACTGTTTCCTCTTTGACTTTCTGTCTGGAAGATCCATCCATTGATGTCAATGAGGTGTTAAAATCCTCTACTATGGTTATTATTGTCAGTCTCTCCCTTTGTGTCCATCAAGGTTTGCTTTATATATGTAGGTGCTTGTATGTTGGATGCATAAATGCTCACAAGGGTTATATCCTCTTCTTGGATTGTTCCTTGGATATACTTCTTTGTCTCTTAGTACTTTGTTTTAAAATCTATTTTGTCAGAAATAAATATGGTGACCCCAGCTATTTTTCATTTCTGTTTGCATTAAATATCTATTTCCATCCCTTTACTTTTATTCTGTGTGCCTCTTTCATTCTGAGGTGGGTGTCTTGTAGACAACATAAATATAGGTCTTATTTTCTTACCCATTCAGCTACCCTATGTCTTTGATTAGAGCAATTAAGCCATTTACATTTAAAGTGATTATTGATAAGTACATATTTATTGCCATTTTATTCTTTTAACTATATTCCCCTCCCCTATCCTCATCTTCCTCCTCTTCCTTCTCCTTCTTCTTCCTCCTCCTCTTCCTCTTCTTTCTCTTCTTCATCAAGAAGACCCTTTAACATTTCTTATAATACTGATTTGGTGGTAACAACCCCCTTTAGCTTTTTCTTGTCTGAGAAACTCTTTATTTCTCCTTCAATTTTGAATGATAGCCGTGCTGGATAGAGTAGTCTTGGTTGCATATAGGTCCTTGCTTTTCATCACTTTGAATATGTTATGCCAGTTCCTTCTGTCCTGACCTGTTTCTGTTGAGAAATCAGCGGACGGTCTTATGGGAGCTTCCTTGTGGTTAACTAAGCATCTTTCTATCACTGTTTTTAAGACTCTCCCTTTGTCTTTAACCTTTGCCATTTTAATTATGGTATGTTTTGGTGTGGGCCTCTTTGGATTCATCTTGTTTGGGGCTCCCTGGACTTTCTGGACTTGAGTGCCTTTTTTTCTTTACCAGGTTAGGGAAGTTTTCAGTCATTATTTCTTCAAATAGGTTCTCAAACCTTTGCTCTCTCTCTCCTCTTCCTGGTAACCGTATGATATGAATATTGTTATGCTTCATGTTGTCCAAAAGGTCCCTTAACCCTTTCGGTACGGGTGCTGGATATATCCGGCGCCCATCTGAAGACCTATGTGGATGAGCGCCGGATATATCTGGTGCCCATACAATGGCTCACAATGGCTCACCTCGTACAGCGGGAGTGTCGCGGCGGAAAGAGCCTTTGTACCGAAAGGGTTAAACTATCCTCATTTTTCAAAATTACTTTTTTCTTTCTGCTGCTCCAACTGGGTGTTTTCTGCTACCTTGTCTTCCAAATCGCTGATTTGATCTTCTGCTTCATCCAACCTACTGTTGATTTCTTCTAGTGTAGTCTTCATTTCAGGTATTGTATTCTTCATTTCTGACTAGTTCTTTTTAATGGTTTCTATGTCCTTTTTTATGCTTGCTATCCCTTTGTTGAAGTGCTCACTAAGTTCCTTGAGCATCCTTATAATCATTGTTTTGAAATCTATGATCTGGTAAATTGCTTGCCGCTATTTCATTTAACTCTTTTTCTGGAGATTTCTCCTGTGCTTTGATTTGGGGCATATTTCTTTGTCACCCCATTTTGGTTGCCTCTTTGTATTTGTTTCTATGTATTAGGTAGATCCGCTATGACTTCCAGTCTTGGTAGGATGCCTTATGTAACGAGTGTACTGCAAGACTCAGTGGCACAGTTTCCTTGATCACCTGAGCTAGGTACTTGAGGAATGTTTCTTATGTGGGTTGTCTGGACCCTCCTGTTAGAATTGAGTCCTGATTTATATTGGTTTGTTTGTACATGGGGTTGACCCTCAGGCTGGCTGACTGTGAGGATTGACCCATACCTCAGTTTATGAGCTGCTGTGCACACACACCACACAAAGTGGAATTCACCTCAGCAGGGTCTCGTTCCTTTTAAGATCTCCCTTTGTATATGCTGCTTGTGAAGCTCATTGGATCCTGCTCTAATGTTGTCTGAAGATGGCTACTTGGTGTATTGGTTCTGGGTCTTCTTGGGAGGGACTCTGGTGCAGACCAATATCAGATGATGCCTGTGACTGTCCCTGGGCAATCTGTTTGGAGCTACAAAGCAATCCACAGTTTGTGGCTGCCTCTGCTGGGCCTGGCTGTGTGTGGGAAGGACCAAACAGGCCCCCCTTTACCAGTACCGTGGCTGGGGGCAGGTCAGCAAATTTCCAAGTCATCCCAAGATCTGCCTTTGCCTGCCTCTGCCTTTTGGCTGCCTGTTAGTTTCAGCCACTGAAAGAGCCTCTGGTGGTACTCAAGTTGCATGAGGTAGGTTCTCAGTAAGTCACCATGTAGGGGTAAGTGGCGTTCACCAGATTGGTACAGGTTCAAACTTGATACCAGTCCTGGGTCTGAGGCTCCTCAGCAAGTGTCCCAGGGTATATCAAGTCTAGCTGGTACTCACTGGGTTCTCACACAACTTTTGGTAGACTGAGGTCTCAGGGAGTCATCAGAGTGAGGCTAGCAGAGTTTATTAAGCCCAAATAGACCAAGATTTGGCCATGTAAAGCGAGGGTTCTGCATTGGTTGTGTGTATGAAAGAAAAATGGCCCTTGTGGTAGAACCACACAACTTAGTCTGTCCCAGATTCTACCAGTAGTCCTATCTCAGCAGGGCTGGGCTGATGGGAGTCAGGAGAATGGGGCTAGTGGATCTCCTATGAGGGGGAGGTGCCAATCAGGCTTGGGGGAATGTGGAGGGAGTGTCCCGTACCCCAGAGCCACACAACTCAGTCTGTCTTGGATTCTGCCCAGACCTTGGCAGGGCAGAACCAGTAGGATTTGGGAGGGTGGGGCAACTGGGAACCCAGAGAATGGGGCTAGCAGATCTCCCATGAGGAGTAAATGCCAGTCAGATTCATGAGAAAGTGGGGGTGGGGGTGGGAGTGGCCCCTGCCTCAAAGCCATACAACTCAGTCACTGACATCCCCTGAGTCTGCTCAGACCTCTACACCCTGACCCAGGTATCTGACTCCTCAGCAGGGTGCAAGCTCCACAGGGTGGGGCTACAGGGAGTCCAGAGCCCTGCCTGATTCCTCCTCTCTGTCCTCCATCAGACTTGAGTCCATAAGAAGGCAGAGACATCTGCTGTTTCCTTGCACCTGCAGATGTGCACTAGTTGCTTGCTGCATTGCACCCTGCACCCCAGCACAGCACCTAGCACTGCATTCCCAGAGGGCAGAGATGGCTGTCTCCCACAGCCCCTACGGCTAGCATTGGAAGGATCCTTGAGGTCAGGCATTTCAGGGCACTGGGGACTGCCTCATGTAGAGCAGGAGGTCGGACGAAATGACCACATGGTTTCTCCCAGCTCAGCCTTGCCTGAGTTGCACCTCCTGGGTGGGAGATGGGTTTGGGAGAATGACATGCTCCTGCTCTGTGCCACCCCTCCTCCCATCCATCACTCTGTCAGACCCTGCTAGGAGTGAGAAGTCGCTGACTCTGCTAATGGTTCATTGAGTGGCTGTATCTCTATTATAAATGATTTAAGTCACTGGCCTTTAATTGATATTATAAATATGATTTTTATGACAGTATGGGAAATGGTGCACACTCTGTTACTATACATTGTGGGGCATGTATGTCTCTGGAGTGGCATGCCCTCCACCTTCCACCTTCTTCCTGTTCTGCTGGCCTTCCCACCACTGTCCAGACCTCCTGTCTGCTCCGGGCCATGAAGGTGGACCTGCTCTGGTTCCTCTACTAGGGCCTGTTTCTGGGGAAGACCTAGGAAGGTGTGCGGGCTGGGTCTACTCTCTGACCCTCAGGGAACTATTGACCTTATTGAGGAGCGCAGACACACACACTCACACACATACACACAAAGGATTGTGTGGACGCTGGGAGAGGACAGGGAGGGCTGATGCAGTCCCGAGAGGCTTTCTAGAGGAGGAAAGCTTTAAGCTGGTCTTGATAGCTAGGCAAGATTTAGAGAAGGAATGAAGAAAGGAGGGGCTAAGACTCAAGAGCTCAGAGTCACATCTGGGTTCCACTCCAGGTATTATCATTTAATTTTTGTGTGACTGTGGGCAAGTAATTTTGTCCTTTTGAACCTCAAGCCCCTCTTTTGTAAATTGGACATGTGGTCTTATCTGTCCAAGTAGAACCATCACCTCTATTCTAGACACAAGGTGGATTGCATTAGAACTCATCATACTGGCTGCTTCTAAGTAACCCCACGCCTGCCCTGTACTCATGAGAGGGGATGGAGAGCTGGGGCCAGATTGAGGAGACTCTATAAAGGCAGTCAAAGGAAATAGGGAATAGGAAAACATTGTGCATTCCTGGGCTTGAGTATAGAGTATCAAGTTGGTTTGAGGAGTGCCTTGGCCAGGATGGTGGCTGCTGTCCCCACCCCACACTGCTCCTTGCTGTGTCCCTCTAGCACTTCATTCTCTGCAGAAGTCTCATCATTTCACCCTGGTCTCATCCACCTGCTGCCACCCACCTTTCTCAGGACCCTGCCAGGCAGCAGCAAGGGCTCTGAGATTGAACTTGAGCTCACTGCTAGGTCATGGATGCCACCTCATTGCACCATCCCTATGGCCCCCTTTTCTGAGCTCTGGGAGCCCTTATCCTGTCTCCCGTCCCTCATGCCCTAAGCTTGTTTGTGGGAAGCCAAGGAGCTGCCATACCCCAAACCTCAATCAAGGTCGAGCAGCACAGGATCCTGGTTTCCATGGCTCAGGGCAGAGGTCATTCAAAACTATGAACAATCTGAAAACTCAGGTGATCCAAAGGGTTGACAGTACCCATAGCAGTTTGACTGTGGGATGTATGTTGACTTTCACAGTGAACAAGTTGGATGCTATGGGAATTTGGCCATTGTAAGAAGAGTCCCAAGAAGACACTGGAAGAACTATCTGATGCCCACTGGCCACTCCTTCCTGGATGGAGTTACCCACCTAATGCCTCTACCATGTCAGTACCACTCCCCCAGCCCTGCTTCTACCCCTCCTGCTGCTGGGGGTGGCTCAGTCCCCAGTGCATAGGGAGGTATCGACAGGACTGGAGCCCCTAAAAGTACCCCCTTACATAAGGGCCCAGAGAGCCTCACACTACCTCTGTTGTCTTGTCATTGAGGCAAGCAGCCACCCTATGATTGCCCAGGTCAGCAACCAGGGACAAGCTCAAACCTCTGGGAGCCCCTTCAAATGGGGAGGCGAGTCGAACAAAGGGCAGGCTGCTGTGAGGATACCTCTGAAGGAGGGCATAGTCAAGGACCACATCAGGAAAGTGCTGCGGTGACACTGGGTAGCACAGGGCTCCCCAGCCCAGGTCTCCTGGAGGTGGTGAGTGGGAAGGAAGGACATGACAGAGAGGGACAAGCCATTCCAGATGGGAGGTGCAGCAGTTTCCTAGAAGTTACCGGTGGAGATGGGGTGGCCGCAGCAATAGCAGAGGAGTGCAGAGTGGCCGCAGGTTAGACCTTTGGGAGAGCAGGGCTGGGGCAGCTGTGGCCAAGAGCAAGCCACCCTCTTCCACCTTATCTATTCTTCTCCAGGGTGGCCGCTGTCATGTAGTGGTCAGAAGCAGCAAGGGGCACAGGCTGTCTGAGGGACAGGGCACAGCATCCAGGTCAGGGCAAAAGGGACCTGAAGTGGAGGCATGGGAGGGTAGAGTGGGGAGGGGGCTCATCCTGCAGGAACTGGGGGCCTTAGAAGATGCTGAGCAGGCCAGGAACTGGACACTGTGTGGTACTGGGGGTCTGGAAGGAGACCAGACAGGGAAGCAAAGCTGATGGAGAAGGGCTGTAGGAACTGACCCCGACTGGCAGTGTCCTTAGTACTTCCTCTTATTGGTCACCCTGGGGTGAAGGCATGAAGGTTGGGGGCTGGGGACAGAGGCATGGGCAGGTGCCAGCAGAGCCTGAGGCTCCCAGACATTGAGGCTGTGAGGAAGGGCAGATGCTGCTCTGTCCTGTGTCCTCTCCCCCACCCTCCCTAGGTCCCCTGCAAGGCACCACCTGGGCCTGCTCCGCCTTCTCTGTCACAGGGAGGGATTAACATTTGAATTCAACTCGGAGGGCCCTTCCTCCCTCCCTGCTCCTCATTGCACGCCCCAAAAAGGAAAACAGTCGTTGAAATTGAAAAATGGTGCTCAGTGAAGGGTTTAAAGACATTTTGAATTTAAAATATATTTGAAAGGTCATTTTCAGCCGTAATTATGTTATAATCGTGGGGCTCTTAGCACAGGCAGAGTCCCACAGCAATGTTAGACCAGATGGGAAGTGGTGCGCCCTTGGTCTGCTGGTGCCTCAGGACTGGGTGTGGTGGGGCAGGGGTGGGGGGAGTAGAGGGGATGCGGCACATTCTCCCTTGAGACCCAGTGTCAGGGTCCCCATTGGGTCCCCAGGAACAGGGAACTACACAATTAAATTTGGCCCTGGCACAGAGGGTTCTCTAAGACCCCTCCTGGAGCCCTGCGTCTGGGCTTTGGGGGTTCACAAGGACCCTCCCGTGGAGCAGAGACTGGCGTCTGGCTTCCTGCCTGTCAGACATCCTACCTTCCTACAGCCCTCCCCTCCCACCTGCACACCCTCTCCTTCTGCTTCCAGACACTCACTCTGGGGCCTCCTGGTGGCAGGCACCCCAACCCATCCCAGGGAGCCAGCTCCCTGGGGAGGCTCTGTAGAAGGCTCCCCTGGCCCTCAGCCCACCCTGCCAGGCCGGGACCCTCTGCTTCCTCAGCTGTGGGCTGAACTTGCAAGGAGCCTGCCCCTCTGCACGTCTTGACCGTGACTTTGGCCTACATTGTAGGGAACAGATGGAGGACATGACTACACTGGCTGCCTGTTGGCACCTCAATGATTTCTGATATCCCAGTGAACAAACCCATCCACCCCTTGGCCCACTTTTCTCCCTTTCAGGAAGTGCACCCGTGCTTTGCAGAAGCCTCACCCACATAGACGCACAAGCTTTTTTGAAGTAAGCCACTGTTTGAGAACCTACTGTTAATCAATCCTGGGATATTCTAGAAGGGCTGGCCCAGCCCCAGGGGTTTCCATGAAAAGAAAGGCAGACAGGTCGCAGGGAGAAACGACAGAGGCCAGAGGCCAGTGGAGAAGGGGTGTGTCTGGGTGTGTAGAGTGAGTCAGATGAAGGCGCTAAAAGAAACCTGGGCGGGCTTCATGCAGGAGGGGTGTCGTTCCGCAAACCAACAAAAACAGGAGCCAGGGGCTGCGAGTAAAGAAAGGAGCTGCGGCGCCGGCCTCTCCGAAGCTGCGGTCACTGTCAGCCCAGCCATGGAGAGGTGGGTTCAGTTACCCAGGCTTCTGTAGGGTCCCCCAAAGCAGCAGAGGCCCTGCGATCGGATGAGGGGTGCAGAACCAGGGCTTGGAGACTGTTTTCTGCGCCCCACCCAGTCTTCAGCAGTCCAGTTCCTTTGGGCTTTTTCTGGGGGAGGAGCAATCCATCCGCTGGGGTCCCCTCTTCCCCTAGGCCTTGAGGTGGATGGAGCTGCGGTGGGCGCACGCAAACCACTTAGAGGGGCGGATGTGGTTTGACTGCCGGGCTGGGACAAATGGGATGGAGCGCAGGTGGTCCCCAGGTTCCGGGTGAAGCCAGAGGGACAAGGGGAAGGGATGGCGGGGGAGGGATGTTGTGGCCCAAGACCAGAGCCCTGGGGGTGGCTATAGGATGGAGGGAGGGAGGAGGAAGGAAAGGGGCGAAATATAAAAATATCTGGGAGAAGCGCAGCGCCAGGCCACAGTGTTATTAGCTAAAGCATTTCATAAAACTCTAGCCATTAATAACAGGCTGCCGCCACGTCGGGGTAATTTATTCAAATTGCGGGTCCCGGACGGAGGAGCAGATGTTTCAGAGCTGCTGGTGTCACAGAACGAATTCCAAGGGAGGAGGGGGCAGCACCGCGTTCCTGGCGGCAGGGAAGGGCCCTTCACTGCTTAGCAGGTCCTGCATTCCACAGGGAAGTAGGGACCTCACCACCGCTGCTGCCGGCCGCGGGAGGAGGGGTTGGGCAGAGGACAGCTAACTTAGTTCAACAGGTGCTAGAGCAAAAACCAGTGTGACGATAGGCGGGCAGGTCCTGCTGCCCAGAAGTTCGCTGCTCTCACCACATCCCATTGAGATGCCACCTCTTACTCAAAGTCCCCTGCGGTTTTCCCAGACCCACAGCCTAGTGTTGGGAATCAAAAGGGCCTGCGTTTCTTCCCAGATGCACCCACCCCACCAGCTGGTGACCCCAGCTAGTTAACCTCTGTGCCTCAGTTGCCTCATCCATACAATGGAGCAGTGATGTCTAAGTCATGGAGTAGGGGAAGAAACATAAGGACCCCTGGGAGGACCTGGCCCTTGCAGGGGGCATTTAAGATCAGGGGGTTTCCTGTACTGCACCTTATGGCCCCCAGTCGTGGCTAACTCAGTGCTTTGATTCGAGGTCTTTTCCTGGCTACACTGTGGTTCCATTGCTTTCACCCCGGCCCCAGACAGACTGTGCCCCTGTAGCCAAGAATCGTGGCTCTTGGCGGTGTGCCCGTAAGTTCTGGGTGTGGAGTGTCCCGTCAACACTTAGGATGCCTGTGGCTTTCTTTTCTCCTGGGGAAGGGTCCACAAAGCTCCCATGGGCCTCCCCTTGGACTCTGTCACCCCTCAGCACAGTCTCCCGGGTCTTGGCCAAATCTGGGTGGGGTCCTAGTGGAGGTCAGGGCTTCAGAGTCTGGCCACTGTTTCCAGGACAGAAACCAGGGAAGTCAGTTGGCTCCTGGATGCGGGCCAAGACCTGGGGACATGGAACCTCTGTAGATGAAAGCCTTCCTGACTGATTTTGCCTTTTTGGCAAGTCAAACATCTCCCTCATGAAGCTGTTTCTGGCTCTAATTTACTCCCCTCCTGGGACTGTCTAATGCAGGGGGTGGCGTGACACTCTCAGCTGATGTCTTCATGCTGTGAGTCTGAATCCCCACTGGGGTGTGTGTGTGTGTGTGGTGGGGAGGTGGACCAGACACGGCGGGGCTCAACAAAGTCTGGGTGCTCTGTCACTATTTCAAATATATAAAAAGAGATTTTCTCCTCTTTCCTGTATTTTGTAGATCTGGATACTGGCTTATTGAGTGGGTTTAAAGTGGGGCTCAGCCAGACCCAGGGATGTTCTGTAACACCCCCTTGGTTCCCCAGGCTCATGCTTGGGCTCCATGCCCACTGCCGACGAAAGTGGCCCCTGACGGCAGGTCGTGCCGAGCCGTGGGTGGAGACAAGGGTGATGCTCTGGAAATCTTCCAACTGGAGGCAGACGCGTCTCTTCCCACAGGCCCAGCCCTGATGGTGCCACCAGAACATGATGAGTGGAGAATGAGGTGGCCCTCCTGTCCCCCACACAGCCCTGACCTGAAATGACACCACTAGAGTGATATTCTGTTAGGGAAAGATCCTTTAAGCAAATTCTGCCCTTGGCAAGACAGGATCAGGGCATTTATCAGATGCTGGAGGCCCAGGGACCAGGCAGAGAGGCCACCTTTGCCATCTCTGTGGTCTGGCCTAAGGACTGCCCTGGAGGTGACACTTGTGGGGGCCACCAGTAATCTAGGCCTCAGGAGAGGTGGGGGCAGGTGGGGGGGCCGTGATGGCAGAAGAGAACTTGCTCTCCCAACTCCTACCCTGGTCTTTCCCCAAAGTACTCCCCGCCCACTGGCTGGGAGGTCAGTGGCAGCTGCCTGTCCCATGCTTCCCCTCACGGCCAATGGGACCTGCTCCTAGCTAGAGGTTCATTCCAAATGAAGGAGAAAGCGTAGCCCCACCCTGGCGGGGCAGTCGGCGCACTCCATGATGAATGGAGCCTGTGTCACTCAGTGAAAATGAATATTTCTTTGCGATAATGGCCAGATGGTAGCAACTCTCCGATCCAAATTAAAACATGCATGATAAATGCCAGGAAAACAGAGGAAGACAAAACCCCAACCTGGAGTGAATTCTCTCTATAAATCTTCCCCCTGTGCCCCCCTCCCCCACCACCACTGCGGCCCTGCTAATAGCCATTAAATTATTAAGATGCGCTGCAAGGAGAATGCCAATGTCAGTGGCACCCTCCCCACTGCCCACCGCCGCCCCCTGCCTGTGTGCCTGACTTTGGAGGGGTTGGGGAGACAAAAGAGAGGGCTATTTGTAGGCCGGCAGAGAGCCGGGGCGCTGGAGAAGGTTCCCGCTTGGAGACAGAAGAGGGAGGCTGGCCGCATGGTGCCAGCACTGAGGGAGGGCCTGGGGCCTTGCCAGGGCCTGTGGAGGGCTGGCTATGCCTGACCCCAGGAAGGGCACAGTCTCTCGCAGAGATGAGAAACTGATAGCCACCGCCTAACTTTGGGGCTCAGACAGGGAGTGGGAAGGGGCTTCTGAGCTGGGAGGACCAGGGAGGAGCCGCTGGAAAAAGCACGCCAGCAGGGTGGACCCTAAAGAGGGCTCTGATCACGTGGAGCTGGGCAGCTGGGGAGGGTCAGAGAGGACCGTCCAAGGGTGGGCAGTGTCCGAAAGTGGGTGTGTACTTGGAGGTCTGAAGGCGGCAAGTATCCGGCAGAGCAGGGATGGTTCGGAGCTTTGCACTTCATGGTGACAACAGGGTTCTTGAGCTTATGGTTTAATTCCCATGGCCCCTGCCCACCCTCTGCCAGCCGGAGGCTGCATAGGTCTCTCCTTGGTCTCCATGACACCCTGTCCAGTCCTCCCTGCAGGTGGGCAGCCTTCGCAGGTCCAGCTTCCATCCCACGCCAACCTCCTCCGTAGTCCCCAGGACACCCCATCATCTTCCAGGAAACCGCCAACTTTTTAGCTGGGCATTCTTTGGAACCCTCTCCTTGGGCCACCTGGTCTCCTCATCTTCCCTGGAGAGGCTCTGTGCCACAGGTCCTGCTTTCCTTGTCTCAGCCCATGGCTTCTTGGGCTGAATCCACTCCAGAATGCAGCCTCCTCTAGAAAGCCTCCCCTGTCTGCCGTCCTGTGCAGCTCTCCCCAGTGCCAGCTGAGGCGCACTGTCTCCACTGCTCAGGTGGTGCTCACGAGGCTATAACCTGATCTCCCCACCAGCCTGGGAGGTTCTCCAGGCCTAAAGGTCAGCAAAGGTTTCAAGACGTCCTCCTGGAACCCCATGCCTGTCTCTCTCGTGGTCAGCTCTCTGCAGTTCTGAGTCCCTCCAATTGGCCGTCTATGTCTCAGCCTTAAGTCTCCTAAGGCAACTGGGCTAGGTGCCCAGTGTTGGGGTGTGGTTTCTGTGATGTTGTGTCCATGGATCTGTGCCTGGTTTGGTGCACCCCCCCCCCCCCACAAAAAAAAACAACACCCATGCTGGCTGGATCCTGCTAACCTCTAGCCTTTGCAAAGACTTTCTCCTTCCCAGGCTCAAGCAGACAAGGCTCTGAGCAACCAGGCTGGCAGACACTGAGTTTTTCCACCTGCTCCTTACACTCAGGCTGACCACAGACAGGTGCATCCCCAGTTCTCCATCCGCCCTTCTCCCCATTCTCAAAGGGCATGGGTGAGGGCCACGAGGAGCTGAGAGCTCACCCTGAAGTCTGATGGGAGGTGTCGACACTGGGAGAACTTTCTCTGCACACCAGCACCCCAGCACAGACAAGGCAGCAAGGCAAGAAAGGCAAGGCAAGGCTGCCGTGGCAAGGCAGCAAGGCCTGGAGGTCTGCACAGAGGGGCTAAGGTGCGGGCTGACTACTAGCTGTATGGCCTTGGGTAAGTCTCCTCTTGCTTCCCTCTCAATGCAGTGGGGTTGCTGCTCAGTCAACATTGCAAGGCTGTCCCAGGGCTCGAGGGTCTCTTACTGGAGGCTCTAGGTGACTTCATGGAAGGATCGAGGGAATACAGCCTCTACCCCTCTTCCTTCCGGAGCCTTAGCTTGGTTTTAGCAGTTGCTGCTGCAGCATTGCCTAGATCCCATGTGCACTGTGCTGGGCTGGGAGGGGAGAGGAGCAGGGCCCCCTAATGGCAAGCAGGGCAGCAGGAAGGCTGGGCAGCGCCACACAGAACCAGACTCTGGGGCAGGCCTGGTGAACTTGGACTGAAGGGTGAGAAGAGACAAGATACTTAGACATTGTGTGTGCGTGGGTGTGCATGCCCTGGAATCTGAGGAGCAATGAGACCCAAATGCCCCTTATCTGAGTCTTCCAGGAAGTGGACCCTCCTCGCCAGCCAAGTCAATTCTTCTACAT
Organism: Macrotus californicus; assembly: GCA_007922815.1. Lineage (NCBI taxonomy): Eukaryota > Metazoa > Chordata > Mammalia > Chiroptera > Phyllostomidae > Macrotus > Macrotus californicus. The sequence continues at coordinate 309,961 of VMDR010000220.1, read as the reverse complement.
TATTTAAAAAGCATTTAAGATGCCACACATTTACCTTTCTTGTCTCTGTTTTCATGTCTTTGCCTGCGACACTTAGCCCAGATGCTACCTCTTGGTAAACCTGTCATTCCAGTAATCACCTCCTCCAGGAAGCCTTCCTTGTCCCGCCTAATTCACATGTTCAATACAGCTGTGGCAGTATGATTTTCATTTGCACTTTGTTGGTCACATCTTGTCAGAGGTCCTCATCCCTGTCACCTCTATTTGTCCATGGACTACACTTGGAGAATAAAAAACCTGCAGCGGCTGTCAGCAGGGAGGGTTCCATCGTTCACCAGCTGCAGTCCACCTCTGCAGCTCCGAAGGGGTGTCATCATCCCCTCTGCAACAGGAGGTGGCAAGCATCACTGTGGAAAGGGCAGGATGCTTGTGGTCAGAGCACCTGGGGGTGACCCAGCACTGTCCCTGCTGGCCTGCTCTGGCTCCCTCCCCCATCTCGCTGAGTATCCCTAGACTACTGTTTCCAAAATGCCACTCTTACGTCACTCCCTGCTCCAAAGCCTTAGAGGCTTCCCTTTGCTTAATGCATCAATTTAAAGCACCTTTTGGAAATTAGTCCTTCCATATCTTGCCCTCCCCTCACAGTAGACCCTCTGTTCTGGCCTCTTGGGACCCTCCAAACTTGCCTTGGCTCAGGTTGCTTCCCCATGGGGGAAGGTTGACCCTTTCTTGCCCAAATCCTCTCCCCTCTGAAGTCCAAGCAGGTGTTACCTATTCTGATCTCCCTGATTTGTGCTGTTTCTCCCAGCCTCCCCCCACGCCCCCTGCACAACTCCCATATTGTCATCAATCTGCTCCAAGTGAGGTGAGCAGGGACCAGGGGGACCCTGGAGACAGGGCGCCCTCGTCAGGCCGCGCTCAGCGTAGCGCCAAGCATGCTCGTGTTCATCTCGCCCATCTCCCAGGAAGTGGGGCTCCTCCTCCTGCACGCCCACAGTGCCTGCAATGGGACGCCATGGGAGTGGTGACGGGGTGGGAGCCAGAGGGCCACAGTCCCCTCTCTCTGTCATTCCTATTCCTGTCATCAGCTCCTTTAGCCTGGGCACACAGGAGGCAGCTCTTAAATATCATCCAGGAGCCCATTTGCAATGATTAATATCCCATTTCCCCTGAAACAATCCTTTGCTAAATTAGCCAGGGCCGGAGGGAATTTGGCAAGGAGCGGAGCATCTCAACTTAACTTGCCGAATGGATTTTAAAAACCTCAAAAACAAAATGCAGATCAATCAACACCCCCTCCCCCCAGCTGAGAACGGAAAGTCCATTTAAACTCAGCAGGTTTGCAGTTAATTATAATTTCGCACCTATGGCAGGAGTTATGAGCTATTTATAATGTGTCTGCCCCACGAGCGCCTCCACCGGGGCTCCCTAGGGTCCCTTCCCACCAGCCACCTCCTTCCCCACCACAAAGACCTGTCTTCACGCAGCTGTTGTTTGAGTTCAGTTGTGTAACCTAGAGGAGCTTCATGGATTTAAAAAAATTTTTTTAACCAGAAATTGGGAAAGAAAAGAGACAAAGATGCTTTTAAGTTTTAAGTCAGAAAGAACATGGGTTGTGGAGAATAAAGCCCACAGGGCAGGGGAAACTGGTATGGTGATCTAGGGAACCTAACAGATGGAAATGCCTAAACAAAAGCAGGAGAGATGGTGCTCAGAAATGTGGTAGGACTTCCTGCCCATCAAAGAAGTCAAGCCCTCGGTGAGCCACTTGGCCTGGTGATGAGTAGTCCAGCCCTTCAGCCGGGTAAGCTAGATCACCCACCTGGGGCCTAGCCCCGCCTTCCTCCGCCTCTGCCCCAGGCCGCTCTCTGAGCACCTGCATCGTTTGGGCTGTGTTGCCTTCTGTCTGACAAAAGCTTCCCAAGCTGACTGCTGGGTAACAGCTTTTTTTAAAGATTGGTCCCAAACAAAGCAGAGATTCAAGTACATGAAAGATCTGCCCAGGACATTGGCTTTGGGGCTGGTGTTCCAGGGAAAACATTACAATCTGCAGCTTGAGAAATTCCAGTGGGAATAGGGAAGGACAGGTTGGTAAACAGGGTTCCCGGGCTCTGAAGAAGGAGGCGGAGAGAAGCTGTGGAGTTGCTTTCCTTCTTGGTAGTTTTTAAAAATGGGAGGGGCTGGGTGAGAGGCAGATTCATGGGGGAGGGTGGGCATGATAGTGCCTGAGGCTGTTCCAGGCCGCTGGGGTGTCATGTCCTGGCCAAGAGGGCAGTTAGCTATGCCGCAGTCAAAGGTTGGCCATGACCTCTTGCCCAGGGCCCCTGGGCCCAGCCACAGCTGTGGGAAGGAAGGATGGGGACCTCGCTGTCTGGATGAGCTGAGGATGCTGGGGGTCTGCAAGGTCTTATGGTAGGTGAAGTGGAAATGCACCCCAACACATACACATTCACACAGGTGCCCACAGTGGAGTATGCACAGTGCCCAGCTCCCAGGGGCTTCTGTGGGGACCCAGAAGGAGGGGCAGGCGACAGTGGGTATTTTCTGCTCTGAGATGAAGACTCCTTCTTCCCCTTTAGGCAGTTGCTTTGGGACCTCAGTCACTGGACCCCTTCTCAGCCCAGGGTTTCACCCTCTGGGCTGGGATGGGGTTAGCACTACTCATTCTGGGGTCTCTCAGGGGAGAGACTAGGGCAAGGTGTGGCTGGACTCCTGCAGTGGAACTTGATTGGCGGGACAAACGAGTCTGTTCTTTGGGCCTGAGCCCCTGCCCGTCCGCACCCCACAGGCCAGGGGAGCCTCACCCAGGGCATCCTGCAGGGAGTGTACACTTGCCCTTCACGCCTTTCTGCACACCTTCCCCACCCCTCTCCCTGCACTGAGTCTTGGTCAAAGTAAATCTTAATTCCTATTGTCCAGCATGATTTCAGATTAATCCTCAATGCTCCTTGGTCTTCAGCTTTCTGTTTTAGTGTGCCCCTCCCACCGGGCTTAAGCCTTCCTAGCTGGGCCCTGAGGGCTTCCTGTTCACCCAGAAGCTTTTGTAAAGTGAGTCATTTGTTGCTTTTTAAGAGAGGAAAATTGAAACTTCTTTATATTGAATTTTCATAAAGTGGGAGCAGCCTGCACATCCATTTCATCTAAATGCTTGCTCACTAAATTGCCTCCCTAGAGTATGGGACTAAAAAGCTAGGAAAGTCCAGAAGTGGGAGACCCAGCATCTGGAGATGAATAGTGTGACCACAGGGCTCCTGGGTCCCCAGGACATGGCAGGAACAGGGAGCTGCCCCACAGGCCCCAACCCATCAGCTGGCCCCCAACAGCCCCTGGAAGTCCTCCCAGACAGCGCCTTGTCTGTGTCTAGAAATAAAATAATGCTCAGAGAAGAAATGAGGAACTTAATAGGATTTAAAAAGCCACAGGAACCAATGGGGCTACAGATGGTGGAGGGGCCGGGAGGACGGAATCCGCTACGGTTTTATGGTGAGGAACGTGGCCTCAGGAGGGCCTCAGAACCACGGTCACAGGCACTGTGTCCAACCTCATTAGCTAGCCCAGCGGGACTCTGCTGCCACACTAGTGCTGGCCACTGTGAGGGGGGACAGGTGCCCTGAAGATGGCATTAAATGAATGGGGCAGCAAAAGGCTGCAGGGACACTGCTTGCCTAAGTGACTGGGCCGGCACTTGCCTCGGGGACCCATGTGGAAAGGAATGACTCACACCTGCCCCCTGCCCTCCCATGTCTTCCTGGCCCTGCCCAGGTCCCGCCAGAGACAGACAGGAGGGTGAGAGCAGGGGCTGGTGGGGAGGAGTCCCAGGTCTGGAAATGGAAGGCAGCAGGGAATGGAAGCTCTAGGTAATTTTGAAGGACTTCAGGAGACATAAAAGAAGTTCCTCCACCCTCCAGAAGCTTCCCTGGCTGTCCCCAGAGAGTAGCTCACTGCAGCTACCTTCCAGGGCCCCTTCATGGCTAGACCTCAGGGTTGCTCCCCTTGACCTCTCCTGGGCCTCCCCCAGGCCTGGCATCCAGCGTGGGAACAACAGGGTCTCGGCCCTCTGCCTATGTCCAGCTGAGGCCCTTCCACCATCATGGGCCTGCATCCAGCGGCCCCTGTTAGGTACAGGCTCAGCTGTCCCGTTTTCCTCTCCTCCCTCTGCCTGACAGAAGTCTCCTCAGGAAAACGCACCTGGATGGGCTGGGGAAGGAATTTGAAGGCCCCCCCCCCCCAGCCCTCCAGTCACTGTGAGGCCATGACCTCTGCCCCAGCTCAGTCCTCACAGTCCCAGCCAAAGGCCCGTGTGGGCTGCAGTGTGTCTGTTCCTGTGCGCTTTCCAGTTCTGGGTCCCGAGGAGGCTGAGGGCCACAGCGCAGACCCAGGAGGATGGTTTCACTCCAGTGTCACACCTGCCCCCTTCCAGTGGGGCGGCCCCTTGGCAATCCCGAATCCCTCTTTCCCCAGACCCCTTCCTAAGTCATCTTGGTTTCTAACTTCTCCAACTCCTGAGTCAGCCATCTTGCTGGTTTTTTTTTTCCTGCCATTTCATGGTGATGAGGTAAAACCTGGTGACCCCAGTCTGTGTCCCACCCCCAACCACTGTGTCCCCGAGAGCACATTTGTTTTGTACCTTACCAGGAGTGTGTGTGAAGTTGGGTGTGTCTGTGGGTGCCTTTGTCAGAGTGGGTGTCGGGTGTTGGTGAGGGTGATGGGGGTATGAAAGGTGTGTGATTGCAACACAGCAGAGATGAGGCCGCTGAGGCTGACCCTCCCAGCTCATAGCTGGTTATTGGAAGAGGAGGGGCTTGGCTCTCTAGGGCTCAGGGGAGACAGCATGCTCCTGCTGCTCCTGCTGCCCGGGTCTGATCGTGGTAGGGGTGGGGTGAGGTGGGATCACCCAGTGTCTGCTGCCCCTGGTCCCGGCCTCTGCCAGTCCTTCCCTCCTCAAGGTCCCCTACCTGTCTGCTGACCTTTATTGGAGCCTTTGAGGCAGGTGGCCACACTCCCCAGCCCCAGTCTTTTCCAGTTCAGCATAGGGGGCCCCCAAATGCTCAGAGTCTGACTCCCTGAAAGGAGCAGACACGACCTGGCTGTGGGAGCCTCACTTGGTCGGGGCCTTGTCCAGAGACCAGGGAGGACGGCGAGGGGGTTCAGGCCTGCAGGACAGCACCTGTGGGCACCCACCCAGGGTGAAACCGAGAAGCTGAAGGGCCCCTGCTGCCATGGAGAGCCCATTCAAATGCTGACCATGAACCAGGTCTTGGGGCTGGTACCTCTGCCTTCGGAGGCAAAGGACACCACAGTGCATGCCCTAGGGAGTGTCCTTACCTCTGCGATGGCTGGGGCGGGACATACCCTCAGTCTTCTACCTTCCATCCTTTCCGTCCCCAGCCTGCCTTACTCCCCTGGTTAATGAACTGGATTGCTTATTTGGGGGTGAATCTGAGTTTAAATACAACTTGCTCCCACGAGCTCTGTGAAATTAACTGGGTCCTCCTTGCAGAGGGAGGCTCTTTTTCTTTCAGTTTTATTTCCCTGCCTAGCTGGAGCCTTGGCTCTTTGTGGTGGTCATAGGGGCCATCTCCTCTCTTCCTGCTCGAGGACATTACAGCTGGGATACCCTCTCTCTGTCTTGTCTCCCCATCAGGATCAGTGGTTCCTGTTTCTGATGGAGGCATGGCCAACCCCTGGCCTTGTGTAGAATGCCCTATTTTTACTAGCCCTCACTGTCTCCAGCCAAGTCTACACCTTTTGGTACAGTTCATACCTCCTCCAGGAAGCCCTCCGTGTTCTAGGCCAAAATGAGGTCTCTCTTCTCTGGATCTCCTTGTCCAGCCTGGTCTTGCCTCTCTCATCTAGAACATCCTCTACCTCAGTTGCCTTTAAAAATAGATCCAGAGGCAAGACAAGTGCCTGTGGTATCTTCCCACTGCCCCCTGAGTCAGAGTGACTATCCCAGGGTCAGAGAAATGCAGTACCTGGATGAGGGTGACTGACAGGCAAGGGCTTGAATTCTGAATCTGCTCTCCTCTAGCTGTATGAGTTAGAACAGGTTAGGTAGCTTCTCGGTGCCTTGGTCTGCACCTTTGAGTGGGGTCAATAACTTCCACTTCCCAAAGTTGTTCCATGGACTGAACATATTTGTTTAAAACCTTACCCCTCAGTGGGAGCTCTGTGAACAGTGGCTTCACTGGATAGTGACCCCGCCTATCACTGGACGAGGAGGGGAGGCTCAGAGGGGGTACCAGGCAAAGACAGGACTGGAAGCCTGGACCAGGACAAGAACTGCTATCCTGCACTCTTTCTGGGGAGCCCCAGCCAGGCACCCACCCAGCCTGCCCCTCTCCCTTAGAGTCAGCACATTATAGATCCCTTATCTCCACGCCAACCTCCCTGGCAGAAAGGTTGGAGCCAAGCCCACCCCAGAGAAAAAAGAACTGAGCCCCCCATACCATTCCAGATAGGATGGCAGCCTGTCAGCAACAGCTTGTAACTCATGAGACTGCAGCCCTGAGAGTCAAAACGCTGCCCCCCCCCAACACAACTCCTGCCAACACACCCCACGCCCGTCTGTCCTGGACTCCTCCTGTGTGTCTGTGGGCTGATGTGACCATGAGATGCTTCTAGAAGCATGAGATTTGGAACAAGAAGCTGGAATCCTGATGTGACATCAGTGAGCCGTGGCCTCCCTCTGTGGTGGGTGAGGCCGGGAGTCACCTTCCTCCTGCCCCCAGAGGGAGGTCCCAACATGCACCCCGAATCCTAAGCAGAAAACACCTATCTTTGTGCTGCTCCTGAGCAGTTAGGTGTCGGCACCTAGAGTGCAGCTGGCAGTCCTAAGGACACATGTGTCCCCTGTCCTCAGGGCCTTTGGGACACTGTGTAACCTCTGTAACAGGTTCTGGAGCTGGGATGAGGGGAGCTGGGGTGGGGCCAACCCACCCTCTCCTTCTGGGCCACTTCCTTCCCCACCTCCCCCTCCCAGCTGAGCCCCCAGTGCCCTCCCCTCATCCCCAACCCCCTTTCTTCTAGGCCGCTCCCCTCTCCCTCCTCCTGCCCCTCCCCTTCAGTGTTCCCACAGCATTCCTCCTACTCCCACTGCCACCCCTGCCTTCCAGACCCTGCTCCTGTTTCCATTCCTTCCCTCTCTTTTAATGCTCACCTCTTCCATATCCCTCTGCCCAGATGAAGTGTTTAATGGATATTAAATTATTTTAAACTGACTTTTGCTTTTTTAAAAACTAGCTTGGTGATAGTGCTGACTCAGGATCATTGCACTGTTTAATATTGAATATGCAATTAATAGATAGATGTTTAGGTTTGGCTCTGCTTTCCCCCTTTCTACCGCAGGAAGAATGAAAGAGCTGATTAATCGGGTTTGGGGCAAGTGTCAGCGGCAGGAGATGTATGGGAGAAAGGAGATGAGGTTAGCAACTCGGAGTCAGAGAGCTATTGCCTTGGAGGCTGGGGAAGGGAGAATGGGGTTGAGTTAGAGCTCAGCGTGGCCTCGCTGGGCAGCGGGGTTCCCGCTACCCTGCTCTGCTTCTGGAGAAAACTGGCTGGATTTTGAGCTGTCTGCTTTGCACACCAGGTGGGGGCCTCTCCTGGGGCTGACTTCTCCTTCAGGTATGGAACTTCCCTCCTTCGAGGCCACTTCCTCCCAGGCCTCTGGTGGCCCCTGCCTGAGGGGGCCCCTCTCTGGGACAGCAGGTGGCATTTACTCTACCTGCCAGGAATGGGGCTCTCGGCTGCGTCCTGATCCTACTACATGAACAGGTGTTGCAGGTGAGTCATTGCATGATGGGGTGACAGGGGCCGCGGCCCTACTGAGCCTGCCCCCCCCCAGAGATGATCTGCAGAAAAAGCCCCCTGCTCTGCCCTATGCCACGGAGGAGAAACCCTACATGAGGCCCTGGCCAGACAGTGCTCCTCCTGCTGGCAGGGCTTCTGCACCTGGCCCTGGGTGTTTGAGCAGCTCCATCCATGTATGGACAAAACCAAAGCAACTTGACACCCGGGAAAGGGGCAGGAGCAGCAGCGTGAACCAGGCAAGCCCTGCTGGTCAGGCCCTTCATGCCCAAACCATCTTGACCCCTGAACTGACTCATCTCCACTAGCAGGATGGGCAGCTCTCAGTGGGCCAGAGGGAGGTGTGCCTGTGCCAGGGGACATGGGCCCCTTTGGGAGCAAGAACAAGACACCAGCTGGGCCCTGGTGGGTGGGACTTGAGGCCTGGTTGAGCCTCTGTGTGCATGGGGGTGGGCCCTCCCTGGAGGAGGGGACAGTCTCCTCATGGAGAATGGGGGCCTGGTATTTAGTGTGAAGCAGTGTGCTCCTGCTGTGCCCCTGTTCAGGCATCTCCCCCCCCCCCGAACTGAGCTCCAGGACCTTGACCTCAGCAGACCAACACCCCCATGAGAGCCTGTCTCAGACTCGCTCGCTCTGGCCTGACCCCTCCCATCTTGTACCTCCATTGCCTACCTCCTGCCCCAGCACCCTTTCACAGGTCAAGTCCAGTTACAGTGGGGCTTTCCTTGGTGACACAGAAGTGAGAGGAGCACCTTTTCAGTGTCCTAAAGGCAGCTAGTGGACATGCTAGTGGTTACTCATGGAAAGGACTGGACTCCACCATCCAGCAGACCCTAGTCACCCTCCCTTCCCTTCACTCTCTCCCCACAACCAGTCACCCAGAGCTCCAAAACCCCATCCCAACTGTGAGGGGGGAGGACAGGAGGAGGCTGCATTGCTGCATTGCTGCATTGGGGAGAGGGAGGCAGGGAGGGGGAGGAGGGGCAGAGACAAGTGGGCCCTCACGTGAAGGGGGCTGGCGCAGGCAGCTACTACCTCCTCGGCTCTCGCTGTCCGCAGGCTTCACCTGGATCGGCCGGTTCATCTGCAACAGAGCACAGGGGGACAGTGTTAGAGCAGGCATGGGGGTGGGAGGCAGACACACCCACACCCAAGGGTGCACAGGCACATAGGCACACAGACCACACTGACTGATATGTGCAAGTGGACACCCACATAGCTGCAAACCTGAATGTCTTCTCTAAACTGCACCCATTTCCCTTCACCTACGTGGTCCCTGGGGCACTATTTTTGCAGGAGGGTTTCTCTGGATTGGAGACCGTGTGGTGTCCCTGTCCCAGCTTTGAGCCGCTCTGACTGGCCTGTGATAGCAGAATCTGAGGTGGCTCTGCAGCGCACCTCTGGCCCACCCCGGTTCACAGCTGCTTTGCCCAAACGAGCTGGTTGGTTTCTCACCAAAGACTGTCCCCTGCCCAGGCCAGGGCATGGCAGTGAGTTTTACCCAACCCCATGCCATTTCAAAGATGTGGGCAGTGAGTCCTGAGTGCCTGAGCTTCTCGGCCACCCAAGCTCCTGGTCGATGCAGAGCTCAGGGCTGGGGCTCCTGCCTGCAGCCAGAGCTGCCCCCTTGGGGGTGTGTAAAGAGTTGGCACAGTTACTTGACTCACATGCTGTCTGGGTGGACACCGCCTGAGTCCTCACGGCTCCAGGCCACTTGCCTCTCTCTGGGATCGGCTGCGGGATCCATCTCAATGCCCTGCTCAGGCCACTAGGGGTCTCTGAACTCCAAGCATCCCAGCCTATCTTTAACCCTTCCTGATGCTGGAGACACCAGCGTGGGCTCTCCAGCCCTGAAGTCCCAAGATATTTCAAGCAATAATAACAGTAGGAATCACACAAATGGAATTGCATTCTATGTGTCTGCCAGTGCTTTTGCCTGCCACGCACCCCTCTTATCCCTTATCACATTTGCACATCTGTCTCAACAAAGTCCCGTAAGGTAGGCAGGGCAGGTAGTAACACCTCCATTTTATAGATGCGGAAGCAGAGGCAGGGCCACCCGTGGCAGGTGAGCCTGGAAACCTGGGTTGCCAGGGCTATTTTGGGGCTTCTGTCCGGCACTGGGTGACTTTTTGTTACCAATTCTCCTCGTGTCCAGAGGCTGGGCTAGCCAGTCACAAGCTTCCTCAGGCCTTCTGGTCTCTGATTCGAAGTGAGTTTTGGCTGCGTCATGACAACTGGGTGGGGGGGTGAGGGTGCTGGTGAGTCAGCAAGGTGACAGCAAGGAAGGGCAGACTCACCGCCAGGAAGGACAGAGGCAGAAGGCAGGGCACAGAACAGAGGAAAAGGAGCCAGGTGGCCAGGGGGACAAGACAGGACACTGGGGGCCATTCTGCCAAGAGGGGTCAGGGTCCCACTGTTTGCCCACGGTCCCCACTTGGCGCGTCTTATGGAGTTGAGGGGAGGAGAGGTGCTCTGTACATGAGCTCAGCCAGCAGAGGAAACTGTCGCATTAGGGAGACCTCCAATCACAGAGAAAAGGAAGAGGGACATGATGAAGTTCTCGACTTTGCTTAGGGTGCCCTGGCTCCCCCATAAACTACCTCCATTCCAGTTTCTAAGCAAAGGGTTCAGAAAGCCTAGCAGGCATCTGGCTTGGGAGAAGGGCTCCAGGAGGGTGCCAGGGTGCTCCTGTTTTCTTGCCTGGTGCTTTTGGGGACTCAGCACCCAAGCCTTTCCTAGACTGTCCTTCCCTCCTAGATCACCCTTTTCTCCTTGTGTCCCCCAAACCTGCTATATTTTCCTACGGAAAAGCTGACCTGGACCCAGGTCTGGCCTTCATCTTCCCTTGGGCATGTTTCCGCAGCTCTCTTGCATATGTAATTAGTACACTTCCCCAAGGTAGGGAGTGTTATCTCTCTGGTGCCAGTGACAAGCCAGAGCCACGAGAAGTGGCAGGTCGGGGATTCAGCTGGGAAGGGTAGGCACGGTGCTAACAACGCGACAGTGGCTCAGCCTGCCCGTATTTTATCTTGTTTGACCCCAGTTACTCTGGGAAGAAGTCAGTGAGGACAGTGTCCATCTAGCAAGGGGAGTTTGGGGCCAGGTTCCTTGGGCCATCAAATCGAATACAACCTCTTCAATCAGGCCCCTCACCTCTGGCCTTGACCACCTCTTGTCTCCCTCCAGTCCCTACACCCTAGTATCTTCCTCCCTCAAGTCCACTCCCTTGATTTGCAAGCTCCTCCCCCATACCCCCAGCAGCCTCCTCCTCTTGACCTTGAAGCCCTCCTGGTACTCCAGACCAAAGGTTCCTGAAAAATTCTCTTTTCCATACAGAAGGTACTGTCAAGCCTGGGAACTGAGTGGCAAGAGGAGAAACTTAGGTCCCTCATAGGGCACACAACACTGCTACACCTACAGGAGGGACACGAATAGCTGCTACACACATTACATTGTTGGATTATCATAACTCCCCTAAAAGCATGCAACTAGATTGTCCTTAACTTTAAGCAAGGAAATGGAGTTACACAGAGGTTAAGAAACTAGCCCGAGGTCACACAAATGGTAAATGGTGATACCAAAATGAACCAGAACTCTTGACACCTGACTACATGTCCAGGAGATGCTGGTAACCAGACGTGATGGGTTTGGGGATGGTCCAGGAGAGGTCAGAGCAGAAGAGGGGAGAGTAAGGGGCCAGATGGGGGATTCAGGCTTCCCCAGCAGGAAAAGGAGGAAAGTTTAGCTGAGAAGGGCAGGTAGAGGTGTATGAACCAGAGCCAGCTGGGCTCTGCCACGGTACAGACGAGGGAAGGAGGGAGGCCATGCAGGAGACTCCATTCCCAGGGCCTGAGCCTGCCCAGGCTGACCCCCATGCTTAGGGGCAATGTCAGGAGGAAGGGCAGGGACTGCTGGGCAGACTCCTCCCCTGGCATCTCGTTTCTGTGGCCCATGGCCAATCTTCTCGATGTGGGTCTGAGAGTGGTTGGTGAGTTCTGTGGGTCAACAAGGGCAGGGAGAAAGCTGTTTCTGATACGATGGGGCCCATTTTTCATGGTATATTATGCAAGTCAAGTGGAATCTGCCTGTGCATGGAATTTTCCACCCCGGGGGGCAGCCAACCGCTGTCCCACTGTCCCTGGAACCTGGGCGTTCGTGAATGCGCTGCACCAGGCATCCAAACTTAGGACCAATGTGTCCCCAGCCTTCTACCCCTGGAAGGCACCCCCCGACCTGGCCAGCCCGGGACAATGCTCCCAGACCTCCTCCACAGCTCAGGGCTTGCACACAAGCCCTGCTGCTTCTCTCCACTTTTGACCATGGGCTTCCTGGGTCTCATCCAGCCTCCCACTTGCCCTCAGCCATGGGCTGGGCACTCCTAGGATGATCCAGACAGACTGCTGGAGCAGAGCTGAATTGTTTCCCAGGGACCTGTGATTCCTGCATCATTTTTCATGTCCCGCTGTGATCTAGGGATGGTCAGCATCCAGACAGCCTTTTCGGGGCTATCAGAGAGGTGCCAGGTCGATGGGGAGATAAAACAACGGTCTGTACTTTCTTAATTCTCAGCAGAAATAAAGTGTCAGGCTCAGCTGGGAAGATTTCTCAGCCGGAGCGGGCTCTGGACAGACGCTTTGGGACTGAAGGGAGACTTTCCTCCCTTGGTCAGGGCGCCCTGCCCTATTCCAGACTCTGGCCGCATCCAGCCTCGCCGAGGCCTGCTGTACCCTGGAGGAGGGTTGCACAGAGGGAGCCTGTCCTGGTGCGGGGGGGCAAATCTGTCTGCAGAGACAGCCAGTGAAGAAGGGGACGTCAGACAGAGGAGAGAGGCTAATGGGGAGATGGTGAGAGGGCACCTGCCATCTCCTTGTCCTTCTTCTAACTTTGCACCTTAGGACCATGGCCTTGGCCTCAGGACTGCTAGACCAGCAGTCCCCAACTTTTTTGGCACCAGGGACTGGTTCCGTGGAAGACAATTTTTCCACAGACCAGGGTGGGGGATGGTTTCGGGACGATTCAATCACATTACATTCAAGCTCACCTCCTGCTGTGTGACCCAGTTCCCAATAGGCCTGACCAGTGCCAGTCTGAGGCCTGGAGGTTGGGGACCCCTGCTCTACACAGGCCCCAGAATGTCCCTTTCAGGTGAACACTGAACTTTGCACCCACTCCACGGTGACTTTCCCTTCCCTCACTTCTTGCTCCTCTGTCCAGTGTCCCCTTGGCCACTATGACATCCTTCCAGGAGGGCCTGGGGCTGGGCTGTGGTACAGGCACAGCTGATCCTCTTTCTGAGGGGTCATCAGCATCCCCATGTTCCCCTGTGGCTTTCAGCCTGGGTCATGCCTCCAGGTGCCTGAGTGGGGTTGGGTGACTCAGGATGATCTTCTGTGGGTCAGGCCTCAGGGGACAGATCACTAACTCTTGTCCACTGTGTTTCTGCTTCTGGGGGTGGGAGTGAGTGGTCCTGGCCCAGGATTTGGGCCCCCCCTGCTCCCAACTACAGCAGAAGGTGGGTGGCGCCTGCCCTGCCAGGCCCCTTCTGCTCGGGTTCTGCTGCCCGCCCCCACCCACCCCTGCCACTTTTTGCATCAACACATATCCATGCATTAAACAAGACATTCCATTAATTTCTTCATCATCATAACTTAAGCTGGGACATACCCTTTAAATATTCATTCAGCTATGAAAACTGGGCATTAAAATTTTAATAATGTCAAGCTCATTTGAACCAGGCTCCTTGGGGACGATTACGATACAATTAGAATAAATACGATGATTGAGCTGGTCCAGTGGCTTCACCTGGCCATGCAGTGCGGCTCCCTGAGGAAGGCGAGGCCTGTGGCCAGTGGGCAGACAGACTGACAGACAGGCCAGCCCAGCTCTTAGATTGGATTCCCCCACCCTCCCACACGCCCTCCCTTCCCTCTATTCCCAGCCAGTTGCGTCTGCCTCCTACGGGTGTCTGCAGGTCACTACGATCCAGGGTGCAGGAGCGTGCCGCTCCCATCTGGGGAGATGGTCCCAATTCGCCGGCACTTCCCGTTACTCCTGGTACCACCTGGGCTGTGCACCTGGGCTGGCTCCTCTGAGAGCCCTTACCCTGTCTGCATCTCCCCTCTCCCCACTTCTGTCTGTGTGGCTCCCCGAGGCCGGAACAGGCACCCCACCAGAGCAGGGTCAGTCTGCAGAGGGGGCTCACTGGCCCCTGAGAGCCCAGATGTGTTCTGTCCCACATCAGGAAGGGACTGTTCACCTGGCTCCTCTTCTGCTGCTACCACCTTCCTGAGGGGCTGGTCAGGGAGCAGGGAGGGCTGAGCCCTGCTCTGTCCCTCTGCCTGACACCTGCCTAAGCCAGTGCTGGGGAGAGCTCTGGGGACTCCGCTCACAAACTCCCCCGCTTCACTTGGGGCAGCCCTCCCTGCCCGTGGGGCCACTCAGGGCCCTCTTCCACTTGTCTCCTCAGGCACCTGAGCCCTCAGCCTTGCACTGGGGGGCCCCGTGTGGCCAACCCAGCGCTGTCTCAGAAGTAAAAGGAACAGGAAAGTTCCCTGTCACTCCTCACTGGCCATCCGAACCCAGCTCTTCCTCAGTGAGACTCTCCTGGTCACCTCTTTGTCCCTGCAGTTCTCTCTCTCTCTCTCTCTTTCTCTCTGCATCTCTCTCTCTCATGTGTGTGTGGGCACGCAAACACATGTGCATGCTTATAGAGTACTTGTGTGACATCACAGACATGTCTAAAAAATTCCTGTAGGCTGGGGACTGAAGGAGATGAGGGAGGGCACTGTGCAATGCCTGCTGCATGCAGGCTCTCGACAAGCGTCAGCCTCCACATTGATGTCCAATCTGTGTCCCAGAAATGCCCTGGGGAGATCTGGACCAGGGAGCGGGGGTGGTGGGAAGGGGACACCCAGAGTGTTCTCCAGCCAGCAGCTGAGCCCCCAGATTCCAGGGTGGGTATCCAAACCTCAAAGCCAAGAGTCCTTTCTGGCTCCCTTTGGGATGTGTGAGTGCCTGGTGATACCTAGCTCTCTCCTCACCAGAAGGACTTGCATATTCCCAAGTCACGAAGTTGTGTGGCGATGTGGATTTTTCACCAGTCCAAACCTGCAGCCTTCAGTGGAGGCAGTCTCATCTTTGTGCCCGCCCACCCACGCCTGCATGTGCTTGTGAGGAGCCTGGCTTCTAGTCCTCATCCTTCCCCACTGCTGGTTTTCATCACCCCTGACCCAACAAAACTTCGGTTTTATGTGTCTGCTCCCCACCCCAGCACGTAGGATGGTCGTGGAAACGTGAAGCAGCAGACCCCGTGCACTGGGGTTCACTGGGGTGTCTGAGCCTCAGTCCCAGCAGCTTCGCTGCTCTGGGGAAGAGAGGCATAATTTGCAAGGCTCTTTGTTGAAAAAGCAAGGAAAAAAGGCTCCGTTAAATCACTAAGATATAAAGCTTTTGCTTTCTTTCACAATCTCTCTCTTGACGTGTCATGGTATTTTTATTTGCTGTTTGATGTCGTTTAAAGTAAAGAAAAATATAAATTTCAAATTATTAGCATGGATTCTACCATTCATCTTTATTTTGTGTGATGCCAGTTTTAAATGCAAATATCAGAACATTTAAGTCCTATGCAGAGTCATCAAAATTGCACAATTTGTTTTTTGTGGCATGTACCTAGAGGGTGCCTTGAGCTGGCCAGAGGAGACAAAGGCTGGCCAGACCCAGGAAGGTTAAGGAGGAAGAGAGGGTCCCCTCTGGCATGGAGACCCCTCACAGGTACCCAGAGCCCCACCCTGCAACATTGGGGGGCAGGTTGGGCCTAAGGACTGCTGGGTTCCCCTGCCACTGCCCACAGACTGACATGTTGTCATTCTCAGCTGAGGATGAAGCCTGACTTCACCCCTGCCCATGGCATCCCCGTAGTGAGCAGGAACTCTCCAGGATGTTGTAAATGCTGTGCCAGGAACTCTCTAGGTACCGGGACAAGAGGATGACCCCACTAAGACATGACGTCTGTTAGCCAGCCAGACTTGCCAGAGCGCTGCAGCCTGCACTACGGTTGAACAGAGCAGCCCGCCCCGAAGCTGTACCCATGCCATGCTGGCTGGCCCTGAGGGCCGAGCGATTGCAGATGGGACCCAGGATGTGCGCCAATCCGATCGGGCGAGCAGGGAGAGGTGGGACTGTGCATGAGCAGAGGCCCCAGGACCCCTGCATGTGTGCCTTTGTCCTACAACTTCACTTACAAAACACAAGTTCAAAGACAAAATTTTACAAATTTCAAGATGGTGCTTGCAGAGCGCTGAACCTCAAGCATGAGATGCCTCTGAGTGTGGGGCCCTGTGTGACGCACAGGTTGCAAGTCCATGAGGCTGCCCTGAATACGATGTCTTCCTGGGCCCCTTTCACCCCAGATGTTTCGCCTCACCCACCAACTTCAGGCATCAGGTGTCTTCAGCATTGATCAGGACTGTGTACACACTCCTGCTACAGAAAGATCGTTACTCAAGACTTATCTTTTAAAGATGTACTTTGGACAATTTTGGGAAAATAGACTGAGAGTTTCCAGCCTGTGGTGGGAAAGGCTGGTGGTGAGGACACAACCATCCGACCTGGACTGAGAAGGGAACTCACGGCTGAGACTCCAGGAGGGGCGGATCTCCAGCAGCTCTGCCCTCTGCGAGGACTTTCTCTTAGCAACTTGTAATCAACAGATTAATAAATAGAGAAATTATTTGTTCAAAGCCCCAGGAGAGCAGATGCTGACTCCCGTGCCCTGTTGGAGTCCCAGTGCTGTGCACAGTAGGCTCTCTGTAACCTTGGAAGGAGTAGATGAACCCTTGCCCCAGGCCCCTAATGAGAAGGGACTACAGGGGAATGGCAGAAGCAGTGCACATTATTTGTAGCTTGTAAATATATCGATGTTTTAATTACCTCCTTAATAAACCTTAGCACATGGTTCATTCCATAGAGAAGGGTTAGAAATTCAAGGAGGCCAGCCTGTTGCCATTCATAAAATTTGGACTCAAGGACATGCCCAGTGGTAATTGCGGAGTGACACCTGCCTTCGCTGGAGCCCCCTGACCATGGTCCACCCTGACTGGGATAGTTGGTGGCACCCCTCCCAGGGTGTGAGGGGCAGATCCCAAGGCTGCCTGTGGGGGCAGCAGCTTTGGCTCCCTTTTCTGCCCGGAAACCTCTCAAGCTGCCTCAGCTCTCTGCTTCCCCCTGGGCCTTGCTGTCTAAATTAAGTGTCCCATCAACTTCTCCACTCTTTGCTTCATTGCATTGCCACAACCCGGGACAACAGGGTCCATTATGGTCCCACATTTGTGGATTTATTTGTTCAATGCTTGCCTCCTTTTTATGAGGAACAGCAATGCCCATTTTGTTCCTGGGGTACACCCAGACCTGACGTGATGCCCGACACACACTAGGTGTTCAGTAAATGTCCACTGACCAAATGGATGACCGAATCCTCTATTGTGCCCCTTCCCGGCATTGCGCCCTCCTGCCCCAGCCACTTGCCCGTGGCTGAAGTGCCCAGAGGCCAGAGGCAGCTGCGCAGACAGCCCTGTCTCCGGCCCAGAGAGAGGAGCCCTGTAATCCTCCCCCTCCAGCAAAGCGGCGTTGTTGTACCTTCGGATTAGGAAGGGTTTACTGAAGCAGTGATCATCGCTTGAGAGAGACAGGCTGTGAGCACAGACCAGACAGAAGAACCCAAGGTTCCTGTTAAAATATGCAAGCCCACAGCCCATTGAAATGCAAACCCTCCAGATAAGATTTTTAAATAAAGCTGGTTCTGCTCCCACTGCCCTCTTTGAGGAAGCCATCTGACGCTCGCCGGGTCGGACAGGTGCCAGCGTGTAGGTCCTGTCCGCTCTTCACCCCGCTCCTCACTCAGACCGCCCAGCTGCCCCTGGCTGGGGCTGGCTGCCAGCCAAGGCGCTCCGTCGGTTCCTCAGCAAAATACTTGAGATGGCTTCCCCGTCATCCACAGCATTGTCTGCCCTCTCCCCCGTGCTGGCCGCAAGGCCCTCTCCCTTCCCGTCTTACCTTCATCTTCACCCCCCTCTCACATCTGTCTAAAGACTAGAGCCCTAGGCTTTGTGTCTCCTTCCAGCAAGCCTTCTGTGATGGGGTCCTCCTCGTCACACAAGTCACTCTGTGAGTCATCACCCCTGCACTCATTGGGCCTACTGCAGTGAAAGTGGCCCTCAGGGGAGGAAGGGAAGGGGCTGAGGGGCAGCACAGGCATTGGCCTGCCTTAATGGCATGGCTGTGGCCCCGGCCTGAGCCTGCTTGCTCTGAGTCAGGGCTCGAGGGTGTGGGCCTGCACGGGCTGCGGCCATGTGTCTGGATGGGGGACTGAGAAGTGTGGGACCATGGCACGTGATAGTTATCAAGTCCTTCCCAAGCTGCAGACTGCACTGACCACGTGATGTGGCTTTATGTCCCTTTGGTCTCTCAGAAGCCAAATTAGCCAGGTGAGCAAACTCATGGGTGGGTAGGATTGTGGTGGCGGGGGCAGGTGGGGAAAGTGTATTCAGGGCCAGAAGGCCTGGGTGAATTTAGAGAAGAGCCATCAGGGGGCCAAAGAGTGTGAGGAAAGTCTCAGCCGTGAGTGAGCAGGCAGGTCAGCTGGAGGCAGGGCACCTGGGTGACCTCAGTAGGGTTGGAGCTTGTGCTGTGTACCCTGGCACCCCTAGTCAGTTCTTGTCCCTCAATCAGTTTTTGGCAGGCACAGCATTCCACGGGGGCACATTCAGAAAGAGCAAGGTTCAGAGATAAGCACAGTGACGGCTGGGTCAGAGGTGCCTGAGAAATGCTGGGTGGGCGTTTAAATCAGAGACATCTAGCATTTTCTTGGTTCCTGGTCCCCTCCTCATCGGTGGGGAGACAGAAGTCCAAGGCTTGTGCATAGAATGTGCTCAGTGGGTTGAAGTGAAACATCCCCAGTTTGGCTTTAATTCTTGATTCTAGACTGACCCCTGGCCCCAGCCTAAACCTGGCCTTGTGTGCCCTTCACTGGAAGGGGGTCTGGAATAGAGGGTGGTCAAATCCCAGCATACTAAATGGTGGAGGCTGAGGGGATACCTTCTCAAGGTGCGTGCAGCCTGAGCTGACTGTCACCCAAGGCACAGTGGGGCGTTGAGCTCTGTGTGTGTGGTGAGGAGGCAGGTGGGTCACGGAGCCTCATCCTGGCAGCCCGCCAGCCTCCGTGGTCTAACCCCCACCAACAGGCCCCTGGCAGTTGCTATGCAACAGGCTGCTCTGCTCTGCAGTGTCCAGCAACAGCGAAAGCTCAGACGGAGCCTATTGGTGGGGCTGTCTGGGGCTGCCCCTCCCCTTCTCCCTGCCTTTCTCTCTCTTATTCCTCTCCAGTCTCCACCCTGTCCTTGCTTTCTGCAACCTAAGTTTACAGAATAGCTTCCCCCCTCACCCACAAGGCAAGGATGGGTTGGTACAAAAAGGGGGTACCCCCCAACCTTAGGGGGGCCAGTCATAAGTCTCTTCTGCTGGCTTCCAGAGGGAGGGACTCCCATTCAGCTCTTTGGTTTCCCTTGTCCTTCTTCTTCCCTCTTTCCCTCCCTCCTTCTTCCCCATTGCAATGGGGTTGGGGTTGGGGTTAGGGGTCATCTGCATGGGTAGACGCTTCTCAGGGCTGTGGCAGGTGAGATCGATGGGACAGCACAGTCAGATGTCACTGAGGTAGTGCAGTTTGGCTCATATACCTCTACCTCCCAGGGAGGGCTCCCTTGGGTCCACATGGCCAAGGGCAGCCTGTCTCTTTGTCTTCTTGGCCCATGTCTGTCTCACTCTCTCCCATCAACACATCAGGGCTGCCCTGGCCAGGGTGGCAGGACCCTTGTGGTCCTAATTAAGATCCACTCCCGTGGAAACCAAGCTTTTTAGCGGGCATGGCCAGCCTGAGTTGCCGACCCTCTTCAAGGTGGGGTGTGTGCGATATTTCTTTTTAAAAACAGCAGTGGATAGATCCTTCTGGGTGAAACAAGCCCAGATTTAGTTGGGAGGCCTGGATTTCAGTCCTGGCTCTGCCACATACTTGCTTGTATGAGTTGGGGCAGTTCCTTGACCCCTTAGAGTCAACCCTTCCTGGGTGTGCAGGGACTTGAATGCAAGAGCTCAGGTAATGCTCTGCACAGTGCCCAGCCCCTGCTCAGTAAGTGTTCAATAAATGAGCGACAGCCATACTCTCTTCCTCCGCCCCCACTTCCTCTCCCCCGCTCCTCTCTTGGTATTTCCATCGTTTTTGAGAAAATACCTAACATCTGATTTTTTTCCTTCCCACCCCCTATCACTGGGACTCTCTTTTGGACTCTACTGAACTGAAAGGACTGGACAGCCTCTGGGGAAGAGCGGAGCCCTGGAGGTGGGGGCTGGGGGTAGCCATGCCCTGCTGAGGCAAGCACGCCCTGAGCTCAGGGACTTGTGGCTCCCCATCTCCCCAAAGCCTCTCCTCTGTCGGCCCCAGCTCTGCCCTCTCTACCTGGCCCACCAGTACTGGAGGAACCGATTGCATCGATGGGGCACAAAGCTCATTCATTCATTCATTCATTCAGTCAGTCATTCATCCGTGCAATGCTTACTGAACACCTCCCTGGGCCAGGCCCTGTTCTCTGGCACAAGGATGGCCCAGCAAACCTGAACATCTGGCCCTTCCCTCGGGGAGCTCCGCACCCAGTCTGCGGAAGAGCCTTGCTGATGAGGTGTTCAAGCCTACGCTTCCTGGGCCCGGGTCATGCACTGAGTCTTCCACCCTCGGTGCAGCAGAGTAATCGATTCCCCAAAGCCCAGCCACACAGCTCCACACTTGTCGAGGACCAGCCACCCACTCCCATGGAAGTCCCTTCCTTAGCTCTGGAGGGTGGCTCTTCAGGAGCTGCTCACATATTTCAGGGTGGGGGTGGGGGCTCCCTCCTGCATGGGGTGTCCTATATCCACACTGGTCAGCTCCAGTATTTCTACCCTGAACCCACCTCTCCTCACTGTCCCTCATCTGCCCTGGTACCAGAGCACCACAGTGCAAGTCAGGCCTATCTTCCAAAGCTGTCCTTAGCTATGCAGACTTAAGAATTGGTTTCTCCCATGAAAGCATGCCCACAACCCTCCCTTCATGACAGGTTTCTGGCCCTTCACCTGAGAACACACACCTGACTAGGTCCTGACTATCGGCATCACGGGTGGGGGGCTCTCTCCAGCTGGGTCTGACTTTGCTCAGCCCATGGTGGGACCACTGCCTTCCCGATTTAGACTCAGAACCTCTTAATAAGCTGAGTGGATGGGACCGAGAAGGTGAGTGGACAGCCTGGCCCTGAGGTTGGAGGGAGACCCTGGCCTTTATTACCCACAGCCCACTGTCCCTTCTGCTTCTCCTCGTGTCCCTTCAGTTTGTCCCTGAGTCAGATACTCCAAACCCTCCCCTAGAACCCCACCAGGCTGCCCTGGGACTACGGACGGACCTTAATTGAAACGATCAGGAGGGTCCTGCCTCCCTCGGCCCTGCCTCCCACAACCCAGGACCCTTCTTCCCCATCTCACTGGGGCTCAGTCCCAGGCCTGCCGAGAGTCCCCAGGCACGTTAAAGGAAAAAACAAAGCCCATACCAAGTAAATGACAAATCTAGAGGAAATTGCTCTTAATCCTCACACCGTAGCCAGATGATGCCGGCCAAGCGCAAATCTGAGTCATCCTAGAAATGGCATCGACATTTGCTTTTTGGAGTTTGTTTTGTCTCTGGGCTTTAGATTTAATCATTCTCTCTCTCTCTCTCTCTCTCTCTCTCTCTCCCCCCTCCCCACCTCTTTCTCTCTCTCCCTCTCTCTGCCCCTTGCTCTCCATTTTTTAATATGAGGCTGCACCACCAGCTCGTCCAAGTCTGTTTTCCTGGCATTAATTAACACAGCTCTCCAGCCTCCAACGGGCTAAATGATGAATCAGGTTAAATTCCAGACAACAGCCGCACACCGCCATCAATTAGCCATCTCCTGGGCAGCTTCATTAATAAGCATCGATCATGGCCCTCCTCCTGGAACACGCCAGGGTCTCTGAGTCACACTGCCCACACGTGTGTCAGGCTTAGGTGTGAGTGTGATGTGTGTGTGTTGCATGCAGGGTGTGGTGCGTGTGGGCTGGAGTGTTGGAGTGCCTGGGTTGGCTCTCTGTGCTGGGCCCCCTCCTCGTCTCCACTGTCTGCTTTTCTTCCGAGTCACCTGCCCTTTCCTGTTCGTCTCTCCCTGTGCCCTGAACACCAGGCTCTCCCAGGGGCTGCTGACCTCTTACCCTCTCCCTGCAGGGGCTTTACCCAACTCCTTCTCTTCAATTTGTACTTCCTGAAAGCAATCTCAAAATTCACATCTCCACCTCTACCCTCTTTCCCTGCCACATTCTGGATCCTCTTTGTCATTTTCCCTTGACTGTCCCACAGGTACGCATGACCTCCAGCCCCAAGCCTGACTCTGTGGGTTACCTGGCTTTAGGAACGTCACTGCCACTGCCCAGTGGCCAGGCTTACACCTGCCAATACCTTCTGTGGCCGCAGGTTGGAATCTACCCCGATCTGGGCGTTGCTGTCTTCTGCCTGGGTTGTCGCCTCATCCTGCCTGGTCCCTCATTCTTTGCTGGAAGCAGGAGGCTTCTGAACCATTACCCACTGGGAACCCCTCAGGGTCTCCTGCCCACATGCTAAAGAGGAGGTCCCCTTAGTCTGGTGGCCACCACCACTCCTCTGGCTGCATCCACAGCACCCCTCTCGGCCCCCTGGGAGCCTTGTTCACTGGAGGGCTCTGAGCAGATTGCGCCCCCTGACTTCGGGCAGGTGGCTGCGTTTCTCCCTCCTTTCTTCCCTCTGTCCTGTGTGGTTCACAGCACTGCTGCCCTTGACATGCAATGGCCTGGAGTAACGCCTCGGTGGGAACCAGTGCACCAGAGCATTGCGGAAAAGCTGCTTTAAAGGGGGTGGCCGGAGTCACCCTCAGACTCTCTCCCAGGCCGCCAGAGGCCCCTGGCACGACACGCAAAAGGGGATGGCCTTTGAGGCGGCCAGCAGCCGATCATCCCCTTAAACGTTAATTAGGAATCTGAAGCGGACGTCGTGGTACCGCCGGTGACGGCGGATGCGGCGTCTCTCCAGACCATTAAACACTAATTAGGTTTGGAAAGTCTATCCAGCGCCTCAGGTCTCATCAGGGCAGGCGCTGGCCCCCTGGTGCCCTTCGAAATGCCAGCACTGTCACCCCTCGCCCCCAGCTGACCTGTCAGACCGCCCAGCGACCCCAAAGATTCCACGGAGTCCGGCTGCATTTCTCCCACCTCACGCCGCCCCCTCGCCCCTGGCCGCATCACTGCTCCCCGCTCATGCGCTAGGGCGGTCGCTGGCCCCAGGCGACCGATGTCCTACTCCTCCCCGCATCCCTTTCCGTCCCTGCGCACCATCGTCTCTGTCTCCATGTCCTCCTCAGTGGCTCAGAGGTGCTGATTAAGGGACCTGCAGGGGCCCTGGGCTGCTGGACAGAAGCTGACTGCGGATGCAGAGCTGGCCCTGGGTCCCACTGTTGCCCCTGGGACCAACGTCTGCCAAGGGTAGGAGCAAGGAGGGTATGGTGGAGAGACTGGGGAGTCCATGTCCCCTCCTCGGGATTCTCCCCGCCTTCAGGGCTGAATTAAGGCTCCTTCCCAAGATGTCCAGGCCTCAGAGCTTCCCCTGGGGCTGAGCTCTGTTTAAGCCCATCTCCACCAGCCTCTGTTTCCCTAGAGACCTGGCTCTCCTGCTGTCCTTACCAGGGTCTGCTTTCATTCCCCGTCGGTGACCTCACCAAGTGCCTCCATTCATCCCTCCACTAACGTCATCACACCTCCCTGTGATTGAACCCCCCCCCCCCCGCCCCCGCTCTCAGAGGAGCTGAGGAGCAAGTGCCCCTGTAAGGAGGCTCCCTCAGTTACTGTGGCTTTACCCCCAGATGGGCAGGAACTCAGGTGGCAGGTCCTTGGGTGTCATTTTTCCATCACCATTTCCCCATCTTGAGTACAAATGGCTTGTCTGGGGTGAAGGGACTGTCCACCCAGTGAGAAAAGAATGCTTGTTTCCAAATCCACAAGGAGGAGAGGCTGCCCCGCCCGTTTCTGGTCTGTCAGGCCATGGTGCAGGATTCTTGCCTCATTCACCTAGAAAAATTTGTACTGCAGCGAAAAGTTTATCTCCAGTATGCCCGGCAGTGCCTGTCTGTATTTTGCTCTGACTCCCTGCCCTGTGTCAGTGACAAACATGTCTGAAAAGCCATCACCATTGTGACCACTGCCACTGTCACCATCACTGTCATCCCCATTGTTCCCACCACTGTTATTGTCACCATCACCACCACCACATTTCACAAACTAAATGAGGTATGACTTAACTCAAAGGGAAATGGCCAATGGTAGAATTCTGGATGCTGGGACAGGCAGGGGGGATGTTTTGGGTGAAGTGGATCCTTCTTGGGGGCCCCTCATACCACATGACCTGGGCAGCCCCCTACAGCGTTTCTACACCTGCGGCAAACTGTGTGGTACCATGGGAACAGCACAGCTGGCTCTGCCATGACTAGCTGTGTGACCTTAATTTAGTCACTTAACCTCTCTGTGCTACAATTTAATGGACTTGAAAATGCAGGAGAGAATTCTCTACCTTCACAGGTAGGGTGGCAAGTAGAACAAGTCCTGCAGGCAAAAGTGCCCAAGACCTGGCTTGGTGCAGGTTAATTTGTTTCCTTTCATCTTCCTCTTCCGATAATGCTCTGCACCCTGGACCCTCACAGAAGCCTAGGAAAGGAGATGGGCAGTGTCCTAATCACTTGTGTCCCTCGGCCCACCCCGGCTCCAGCTCCCAGGGTCCCCCAAATCCTCTGACAGGCAGGGCTGAAGTGGGCCTGTGGGCGCTGAAGGCACAGCCCAATTTTACAAGCACAGAGTATGATGATTGCATTGATTTCCATCATAAATCATATTTCCTATCTTCTGCCTCGTTCTCCCACGTGCCCCAAGTTAAGCCTTGGTATTTTCTTTAGCTGCTGCCACTGTCAAGCCTGGAGATGATATTAGGATAATGATGATAAATTTTACCCTGCTGCCAAGCCACTCCCTCAGTGTGCGGAGGGGAGTGCGTGTCCCCCAGATGAATCCTGTTACTGGAAAGTGAGGACTTCTGCTGGGCTGGGGGCGGATGCTCACCTTGGCCGCGGGTCCTTACACCCAGGCATGTGGACACATGTGTGCTCGTGCATGGAGTCATGTGAGTGCACAGGCTTGGAGGGCTTCTTCCTGGGGGTAGTTTGTGTGGCCACATGGTTATGCTCCTGCCAGGGAACGAGCACAGGGCAGGAGGGAGCAGGGGGCAGGCTGAGGGAGAGGGGCAGCACTGAGGTTCCCGAGGTGCCGAGTCCCCAGCCCTGGCACTGCCAGGGACCTGTGTGTCCTATTGTCCCTCCATACAATGCACTCCACCTTAGCCCTCAGGTTGGCTGCTGGGGTGGCATGGTGCGTGTCGGCACATGCGTTCTTACCAGCCCCAGGCTCCCAGGCTTGGGGAATTGTTCTGACCCCAGAAGTGCTGCATTCGTTTGGGGGGGCGGGGCTGGTTTATGGCTCTCTGAGCTCTTGGGCATATGCCTCTGCCAGCTGGTGACAAAGACACTGGGTCTCCAGTGCAACATCGGAGCATTTCTCATGAGGCTTTGGGCTGTGCCTCATAGGGTGGGGAGTCCCAGGTGGGGAGCCTGTGGCTCCTCTGAGTTGGGAGCTAGTCTCGGCGTGGGCAGAGGATGTGGCAGGTCTTGTGACTGACCATTCATTCATTCACTTATTCATTCAGCAAGTATTCCTGAGCCTAGTGCCCTGTCCCATCCCCCAGTGCCACAGGCCTGAGGTTGGACCCCAGGGGCCTTCTTGTCTTTTACACCAGGGACCACCAGACTCAGAGCCCTGAGCAGGTCTGTCGAGTTTTCTCAGATGGGCGTGATAAACATGCCTTGTTCTTGAAGAATGTGTTCATGCTGACGTAGATGACAGTGATAGTGAGTCACAGATTGAATGCCTCCTGTAATGGGGTGCTCACTCCACCCGTGAGTCAGATGTCTCCATTAGACACACTCCCACTGATATCAAGCTGCAGGCTGAGCCACTTGCAGCTTCCCCCCCTTTGCATCCTTGTATTCACATCGGAAATGCCCAATTTCTCTTCCTTAGGACAACTGGCTAAAGTAGGGATGGCGGTGAGCACCACGCCGGTGGGTGGGGACTCCCTGGATGGGGTCTCGGTGGGATGAGGCAGGCTAGGAAGCCAGGTTTCAGAGATTTGACTGCAACCTGCAGGAAGTGGATCCATGGGTGTGAATAACCTTGTGTCCTGCAGGGGGTCCTGGCTGGGAGCACAGCCTGGCCTCTCTGGAAGATCACGAGCCCTGGAGATCCTAGAGGATGGCAGGGGAAGTGAGCACCCACTCGCGTGCATCTGGCTCCAGATCCCAACTGCTGCTGACAGGAGGGGAAGTCTGGGCCATAGCCCACGCAGGGATGCCGCGTTTAGGTGGAAATATGCAGGGTAATCAGAGGGTGAGACATGCATTTCGGCCCACCTTTCAGGGGGCATGTCTGGAAGCCACCTTATGTGAGGGCAGGAGCAGGGGTGGGGGCCCTGTCTGCAAAGGGCTGGAAAGCAGTGCTTGGCGACTGTAAAGGTTTGCACTCAACTCTGGGGTCAGGACGCGGCAGGAGCGTCTGCTGCTTTAACAAAGGTCCAGGCCCCCTTGCCACATGGGGACCGCCACTTGTCCTGGGAGGGCGCTCCGGCAGAACCTGGGGCTGCCATTTTCCTGCATGTTCAGTCGGGCCCAATGACCACTTAGAATCTTTCTGACACTAGGACTGTAGGGTAATGAAAGCATGTGCTCCTAGGAGCCAGCCAGTCTTAGGGTCCCATCACAGCTCTGCCACCTACCGGCTGTATGACCTTAAATAGGTGACTGGACTTTGCTGAGTCTCAGTTTCCTCATCCATAAAAAGGAGAATGATCATTCTTATAAGCAAGGGTTGATACTATGAGTGTTAAATAAGATGCTCACATGAAGCTGCTAACAATGCCTGCCTCATAGCAGGCACTTGTCTCTCTAGTGAATTTCTGAGACACTCGACTCAAAATCTGCCTCCTCTAGGAAGTCTGCCTTGATTAATCCCACCCCTCTCTGACTGATCTGGGCCTCTGCTAGGATTCACACATTCTCCTTGTTCGTGGTCTAACATAAATAGATGTCTGCAGTCTGCACTGTCTATGGGACTTGGTGTGTGTGTGTGTGTGTGTGTGTGTGTGTGTGTATGTGTGTTCCAGTATCGACGGGTGGAGGGACACTTGGAGCTTGTCCTAAGTCCCACCTCCAGCCCCTCTACCTAGCCTTCTAGAGCCATCCCTGGTTATCCTGTCCTGGAAAGGCTGTGGCCCTCTCGTATCCATGTAGGACTTTAGACTCAGGGAAAATAACAGCTGTGCATGCACATGCACAGGCACGGACACAGAGGCACACGGCAGCCTCTCTACCCCCTCCCACGTCCTCCTGCTTCCTGCCAGTCGTCCCTGGAGCCCCTCAAAGACAGCAACCTTCTCTGAGCAGCGTCAGCTTGAAGAGCGCAAGGGCCAGCCCCTGGTTGGCTCCAGGGGCGGCCTTCACCTCTCACAGAATAACCGACTCCACATTCTGTTTTCAGCTGTGGCAGCCTTGGTGGGGAAGGGCCCCTCCCTCACTTCTAGAGTTGGGGAGGCCTCTGTGAGGCAGTGAAAAACAGGACTGAGGAGTGGGCACGTTGCTCCATGCTCTGCAGCCACACTCTGCCCCTCTTCCGGGACTGGAAATGTCATCTGTGGCATCTGTTCTGCAGGCAGCCCCTGCCATCCCCAGGGAGCAGAGGCCAGAGCACAGGGAAGGGAGTCCGGGGTCCCTGCAGCCAGCTCCTGGTTGTGGCCCTGGGTGAGTTAACCTCTCTGAATCTCAGTGCCTTCATCTGGGAGATAATGGAGGGGAGTAATAGCTAGTGTTGGAGCTAGTGTACATAATGATGTGTTGTGAGCCTCATGAGACAAACCAGCGCAAGGGAGTGTGTTTAATTTCACCATTCCTATTAGTGCAAGGAAGCCCCTTGGGTTGCAGCATGTGATGGATTATGTGATGGGCCCCCCGTGTACTGTCCTCAGTGTGGTCCCTGGTGTGTGCGTGTGTGTGCATGTGTGTGAGCACGCACACCAGTGGGGGCTGCCTGCAGAACCATCTCCATTCCTGCATCGAAGGAGAAGGTCCTAAAACCACGTCAGCTTGAAGCTGTGCAGTCTGACCACGGGAAAGAAGGAAAGGCATGTGGAAACAGAGCAAGACCGAGTGGGGAGACACAGGAGAGGCTCACTGTGGCGGTGTTTGTGCTGGGCTTCCAAGAGTGTTTTCTACCTTTACGTCCCACACATTTTATTTGGTGAGAAGAGGTAAAAAGAAGTGTGAGTGGGAATGACCAGATCTGGGTCCATGTGTGTCTGCCGAAGTTTTCTTGTGAGGCCCTGTATGCATTTCGGTTGGGGTGGTCGTGTCATGACTGGCCAGTGATGATTCTGTGTGTGTGCACAAGGACCAGGGATGTCACTGCTCAGTGTGACATCCCAAAGGCTCCTAGAAGCCTGAAACCTCAGAGGCGCAGTGCTCCAAATAACCACCAGATGGCGCCCAGGTGCAGTCTAACGGTGGAAAGCTGTGGGTTGTCCCACTAGGCAGGCTTTGTGTTCAGCCTGCCTCAGCTCATGGGGGTGGGGAGCATGTGTGTGTGTTGTGTGTGTGTGTGTGACCACCTGGGCACTGCCCACACTCCATGCCCTGCAAACTGCAAACCCTGGCGTTCCCGGAATATGTGTACGGACAAGATGGTAGGTGCATGTGTGCAGAAGCAGACACCATCTAGACCCCCACTCCCCAGACCCTCACTTTTCACTCCTCCAGGCTGCCCCTCACGGTGGCTTCTCCTTCCCTCCCTCCTTTACCCAGGCTGCTCCCCTGACAGGAATGGTCTCCCTCCAACCTGACTCTTACCCATTCTTCTGAGACTTCTAAGAGCTCCCCCTTCTGTAGAAAGCCCATTAGATCTCCCCAGCATTGACCCCTTACCCCTTGCTTCCCATTTTGTTCTTTCTCTGCCCGCTCAGGACTGTCTGTCGGGCTGCTATGTTTAGTAGCTGCCTGCTTGAGATAGTTCATTCCTGAATCTCCCAGAGAGGCTGCATCCCACAGGGGCAAGGTGGCACCCAGCCTGGGGTCGGCCATGCAGAGTAAGTGCCCGGTCATCGAGGAGCACATTTCCCCATCTGCTTGTCCCACAGCCTCCCAGGGAGCCAGTGCCAAGGGCAGACTGTTGGACTACACCCTGCAGGCAGCCCCTGGAACAGAGGACAAGTGACTTCCTGGAGGTCCAGTAGGCTGTGGCTGAGCCCTGGGGGTGCTGAGGGGCAGAGGGAAAATGAGGTAATGCTGAGCACGGTGGCTCCGGGGGGCTGTTTTTAAGACCCAAAGGTGGGCTGCCTGCTTCCTAGGCAGGTATGGAAAAGAGGCACTGTTTGTTGGCTGCAGCAGGACGAACTACAGTTAGACTCTGGAAGAACTCGCCCCCGCAGAGAGAAGGAAAGGGTCTGGAGGGAAGCATGAGAACGCTCTCCCGTGGGAGTTCATAGCAGCCACAATCGCTGTGCACATTTGCACGGCTTTCCGTTTTCTCCACTGTGTCTGCTCTGCACACAGTAACCCCGTGTCACACGTTGACAAACAGGCATGCAGCCGTTCCTGAGCCCGAAGACAGGAGCTGTCACCATCCTGCTTGACTGATGAGGGACATGCAGCTGCGAGGGCGGGGGTTCACCCTGGTGGCCCAGCCTGCGAGTGGCCTTGTGACCCCTGGGGTTTCACCCCCAGGGATGCAGACAGGAGTTCTCCCACCGCTTTGGAGACTCTGAGAGGGACTGTGGTCCTCCCATTCCATCACTGTCCACGACCCCAGATCCCACGTCACCCTCTGGAGCCCTCTTCCTCTTTGTCTAGAGTCTACAGAGGTACATGTGTGCAGGATGTGGGACATGGTGGGGGGCCAGAAAGAATTTAAACAAGGGGGTGGAGAGAGGCCAAGCGGTATGAGCCCTCTTGGTGGCTCCGGAGGGGCTGACGTCCCAGGACTGTGGCGATCCTATAAGGACCCATTTAATTAAAGCATCATTCGGCGGGACCAGACCTGCATTTCAGTGGGGGATGCCCCACTGCCCATCCCCCAAG
Organism: Macrotus californicus; assembly: GCA_007922815.1. Lineage (NCBI taxonomy): Eukaryota > Metazoa > Chordata > Mammalia > Chiroptera > Phyllostomidae > Macrotus > Macrotus californicus. The sequence goes on along the minus strand of VMDR010000220.1, from coordinate 279,839 downwards.
GGGGAACTGCAGAAAAGCAAGGAGGCTGCCTTTCTCTGATTTTAATCATTCTGCAAAAGACCCTAAACGGGAGCTAAAGTGGGGGAGCAGGAGAGAGGTGAAGAGAGAAACAGCACAGAGAGAGCGAAAGGAAGAGGCACAGAAGCCAGGGGTAGAGGAGAGGGTCACACCTGAAAGCAGGTGTGACTCGGCAGCTGGTCACCCCCAGACTGACTGTAACCTGGTGTGAGGGTGGGGAGGTGGGGACCGTGGGCTCCCTGAGGTGGCTGCAGCACCCAGCGCCTAGTAGAGGGCCCACAGATGTTTAAATTAACTAAGTGTTTTAGTGTGGAATGGGCTGGTGGTTTTTGCTCTGGAGAGTGGTGGCCTGGGGAATACCTAGGAGGACTCCTTGGGGAGTGGCTGGGCTCCTGGGAAGCTGGAAGGAAAGATAAGCAGGGTGGGAACCCCCTGCAAGCACCTGCCTTTTTGGGCGGGACTCAGGCAGGCATCTTGCTGCTCCAGGCTGAAGGAGAAATGGACATGGCCCCCTGGGGACCCCTGAGACAGATGTGAAGGCGGCCCACCCGGCAGCTGAGGTTTCTGCAGCAGCTCCCCTGCCCCTCTGGTACTTGGGGACTTGCACTCATTTCCCTCTGCGCCAGGGTGGGCTCTGCCTCTCCCAGCGTGTGCCTGACCCCTGGGGCCCCCAGGAGTTCTGTCCCAGTTCCTAGAGTAGCAGCTGGGCAGGTTACACACATTTAATTACTAGTAATTAAAAAACTGATTGCTCCAAATGGTGCCTTCCTGGGGAGAGTCATGCTGTGCCTGTCCTCCTGGTCCACTATGGAGGCCATGCCTGGGGCGTGGAGCAGGGACGTCCCAGTAACTTCCTATGTGTGGTGGGGGACAGAACAGTGCCCACATCCTCCAACTGGCCCACCGGTGCCCAGTATCACACCAGTGGAGCCTGACACCATTGGATGAGTCACAGTGTCCTTCTCCAGGTCCCCTTCTGAAAGCACTCCTCTTGGAAGGTGACAAGCTCAGAACGTGATGAGGCAGAAGGAAGACCCCAGTGGGGAGGCCCAGGAAGGACAGGTCTCTGGGTCCGCAGGCAGGAGGCAGGAGATGAGCTCGGAGTGGGAAATGTGTGACCAAGGTGTACGGATCCCATAACCAGCATCCTGGAACTGACTTGCTCTAGCCATCACGTGACTGAGGTTAGTGAGCACCTGCTGGGCGCTCTGTGCTGACGGACCACCCAGTCTGGGACAGGAGGCGGACCTGTGCCTGTCAGCAAACCATGTGTGAATGATGACTGACCGTGAAAAGGCTGTAGAGGCAGGGACAGAGGGACTGCCCAGTTTAGGGGACTCCCCCAGGGAATCCTGAGGGTGAGGTGGGGAGAGCCCTTGGGGCAATGGGGGCTGCTTGTGCAAAGGTCCTGGGGTGGGCACGAGGTGGGGTAGGGTAGAGGGAGCAGGAGGGAGGTGCTCTAGGCAGGCTAGGGTGGCTGTGGAGGGCAGGTGCAGGCATGGGATGGGCTGGGGATGTCAGCAGGCCCCCGGGATCCCACGCAGTGAGTTGTTGATGGGTTTGAAGGAGGGAGCGCCTGCCCTGAGCTGTGGCAGACTCAGTGGATGGAAGGAGGGAAGAGGGTGAAGTGGGTGAGAGGTCACCTGGAGATGGGGCCTGCAGGACCTGCTGGTGTCCGGGTCACCCGGGTATAGGAGGCGAGGTTGCAGGAGGCGGGGTGAGGCCTGAGGAAGCTGACTGCAGGTGCAGCGAGAGGCTGTGGAGGCAGCTCCAGGGGAACCTAAGTATGGGGGCTGCAGGGACACCTGTGGGCTCTGAGAACTGCTGGGAAGAAAATGGGTGCCTCAGAGCACTAAGGGATGCCCTCAGAGTCCCCAAATTCTCCCATCACGCCCCATCGAGGGTGCTGGTAACAGCAGCCATGCACAGAAGGTTTATTCGTGGCCTCACATGGAATACGCACGTACTGCTGTGGTCGTCAATCAGGGAACTGCTGTGCCAATTACTCACTTATTAAGGAGTTTGGGAGAACCTAACCTGCCCCACCACTGCTCTGCTGGGAAGTCTCCCGCAGAGGATCTCCCTGCCCCCTCCACCTGGGCGAGGCCCCTTTCTCCACTCCACCCCACCCCACCCCACCACACAGAAACAAGGCAGCTGCACACCCTCTGCTCAAGGCTCCTCCCTGGCCCCACCCCACTGCCCTCTCACCTAGGCACCAGCAGGGGAGTCAGGGCCAATCCTGTGCCTGCAGGGACTCCCTGGCGCTGCTGGGAGGGGAGATTCAACAGGAAGTACAAGGAGACAGACTGGTCTGTCTATGGAATTTGGGGTGCATGGTGCATGGGGCCCCACTCTGGTGTGGGGTGGGGGTTGCAAGAGTTTGACAGGGAGAGTTGGGTCCCCCTCAGCCTTCCCTCTGTGGGGGCAGGCGCTGGTGGAGGCCCCCCTGAGGGCTCCCTTCTTCCAGCTGATTCAAATCCTCTTGGCTTAGGTCCAATCTCGGCTCAGGGGTGTCTGGGAGGGAGGCTGGAGGGCCTGTCTTGGCTGGGGTGGGGCTGCTGGAGCTTGGCCTGGCAGCTTCTCCCCCAGCCTGGCCTCCCAGCTTCCTGCCTGCCCTTGAGCACCCCATTTCAGGCCCTGGGTCTCCAGTCTCCTCTCCTTCTCACTCCCTCTGCTTTCTGCTTGGCTCTTCTCTCTTGATCCCCACCTCTTTCCTTCTCTGAACAGCTTTGCAGAAAGAGTGCAAAAATATGTTGGCATTTGACCCCTCTTAGCCTCAGTATCTTTGTTTGCTAAGCCAGGTCAAACATCTTTCACCTGGGTGAAGGGAGGCTCAGATGCAATAGCACACTCAAGCCTCCAGAAAACCATCCTGCGCAGGATCCCTCCCAGCTCACCCTGGCTTCCTTCCATCCCTTCTGCATTTCTGCCCAAAGCCTCTCCCTCTTGCTAAGTATGTGCCCCCACCACACTTGCTCCTGACGCTGGATCCCGTGGTCCCCACAGCACAGCAGGGGCTCGGGGCACAGTGGGGGGCATGGCCCTCCCTAATCCTCTCCCACACACCCCATCCCACAGGCCTTGGGGTCCATAGGTGGATCTCCTTTTTGCCATTTTCCTGGATTTGTAGCTCAAGGGACAGATCCCAGGACTTTGAAAGTCTGGGGAAAATTCATTTCTCTTTGCCTTGGCCTCTGTGGATCTTCTCAGCCAGGAAAACAATCCAGCATCATCCTCAGTTTCCCCACCTTCATTCCTTCCTCACTCCTTCCTTTTTTTCTCTTCCTCAAGGAAGCTTGGTCATCACACACCTCGTAGAAGGCAAGGCACAGCCCTTCCCTTTGCACTGGGCTCTTCCCAGTGAGTCACTGCTCGGGCCCTGGGGTGGGGAGGTGAAGGATTGGAGTAACACTGTAGAGAGAGAGCTGGAGTGGGTGGGGCTCTGAGAAACCCACCAAGATGGATGGCCGGATGGATGCCGGGTGAGCGCCCTGCTGACCCATGCTGACCTCTCCACAGTGGACCAAGCGAAGAAATCACGAAGTGTGAGGTATGTCTGTGGTGTGTGCAGAGAGCCCCAGGAGAAAACTGCCATGCCATTGTGGGGAGACAGGAAGCCAGAGGGCAACGCGGGCCGTGGTCAGAGAGTAACTCACTTCATGGAACTCAAGTCAGTAAGTGCCAGGGTAGGGAGTCTGTTCTTGCCCACCTTCCCTGAGCCTACATCAAGGACAGGGACTGCCCTGGACCTCCTCTGGGGAGTCCGTGTGGGATCCAACAGGAGCAGACTGGAGGTGGTGGAGAACCTGGGAGGCTTCTAGGTCAAGGTCAGGGGCCTGGGAGGCCTGTCAATGTGGAGATGCAGCTGCCTACCATGGCTGATGGAGGAAGGGGCAACCAGCAGAGGATGCCAGGGCTTACATTAAAGCAGAAGGTATTACTGTGGGCCTAAGGGAACAAAATACCTTTTCTTTTTTTAATCTGAAAGGCAGTGGAAAGATGTATGCATTCACTCCACACATGTGGACCAGCCACTGTACAAACTCCAAGGGTGCACTTGGAGGAAGACAGGCCCTGCCTGTGAGTGAACAGGGCAGGGGAGCTGAGGCCGAGCTCTCAGCTTGGGCCAGGCCCTCAGTGCCACGAGGCAGCAAGGGACCTGCTCGAGGGTGGCTGGTGCGGCTGGTCCCTAAAGGGCAGACAAGAGTTGCCAGGAGCATGGGCTGAGAAGGGCATTTGGGCAGAAGGACAGAGGTTTAAAGGCTGAGAGACAGAAAACTATGTGAGTGGCATGGAGGGTGGGGGACTGCTCGGTGGGTAGGGGACAGAGGTACCACCACTGTTCTCCTCATGGGAGTGGGGAGAGAGGAGGTGGATGCCTAAAAGATGTGAAATGCCCTGTTCTGAGATTATAGGTTTCTCTCACCCAAGACCCTAGGATTCTGGGATCCCCAGTCCCAGGGTTCATGGTGTGTCTGACCTGAGTCCTGAGGGTCACCAGGGGAGGGCAGATGAGTCAGGATACCCTCCCAGCACAGCTGTAGGCCTGGAGCTCTGCCCAGGTCTGGTCTTTGGGGCCTCCTTACTACCTCCTCCAGGGAGCTCCCCATCCAGAGGCTGTTTCCATACTGTCTTTAAGGTGACCCAAGTCTGCTGTTGGTCACATCCTTACCCATTCCCCCCCTTCTTCTTTCAAGGTTTTATTTTTGGCCGGGTAATTAGCATAGCTCTTTCCATTAATATTATATTTAAAAAAGGAAAGGTGATGGTGGGGGACGGGGTTGGAAGGGAGGGGCCTGCATGTGCCAGTAATTGTCTTGACAGCCGGGGATCCTGGTACAATGACAGTCTACTTTAAGTGGCCCAATTAGCATAAGAAACGGCTCGCCAAAAGTTCTGAAGGCATCGTGTTGATTAATGCAATTTATCTTGCAAACCAGCGGCAGACAGCTGAATCGCTGCTAATGATTATTATATACATTTATACACATTATGTCCATGCGGCCTCCTCTCCAAACCGCACCTCTCCCCTCTCCGCCTGCCTGTGCCCCTGCCCAGGACAGCCCGCAGGCTCTACCCACCCCAAACCTCCGGCCCAGGTTTCTAAAGGTTCACCTGTGTCCTCCACTCCATTGTTTGCCAAAATGGGCTGCCTTTGATACGAAGGGGCTGATTTTCCCTGAGACTGAATTGATGTCCAGAAAAAAAATCATTTCAAGAGTAATGTTCACGGCTCAGGTGAAGCTCCAGGAAGCTCCAGGAGAGCCCAGCAGGTGAAGTCCAGACAGCAAAGACTGGACACACAGCAAGGTTCTAGGTGCTCAGCTAATGGCCACCGTTTAAACAAGTGGTGTGTACAGTGTGATGCTGGCAGCATCCCATTCCTTCTGTTTCAAACATCAAGCTGTGAACTCTTATCCTGGGTTCAATGCCAGGGTCCTGGCAGCTGCCAGGGCAGGGGCCCAGGCCCTGTGGGGAAGACCAGGGCAAGAACACCAAGCATGCCACCAGGCAGCTACCAGTTCTGGGTGGTCCTCTCATGCTAGGACCATCCTCAGAGCTACACATAACCACCCTACCTGTCCTCCACATCACCTGTTTCCCATGCTACAGAAAAGAGTTGTGCCTGGTCTGAAACCTGGGCAACCTGGGCCCAGTGCTGGTGCCCCTCCATTGCCATTCTCCACAACCAAATTCAGGTGGGAGCTTGGAAGCTGGATCAGAGGCAGGAGATCACTGGCTCAGATGATGGAAGCTTCCACTTGGAGGTGGGTGGGGAGGCTCAGGTAGGAAAGGAATGGAGGGGGTGCTGGACTCAGAGGTGGGGAGGCACCAGGGAATGCAGGGAAAGAGAGAAAATGAGGCACAGAGGTGGAGTGACAGAACCATGCCAGTGGTGTGGCATTGTGCCAGGGGCTAGAATTTCAAGGATGTGTCAGAGAGGACTCTGTCTTGAGAGACTGAGGGGCCAGGGGTCAACTTGATCACACATATGAGTTCTGTCTGGAAAAAGTCCAGCCATTGTTAATATAACGAGAATGGTTTGCGCAATATCAGTGTAACCTGGCAGCCAAGGAGAGCGGACTGGAATGCGTGAACAATGGCAACTTCACTGTACTAGTCAGTCAGTGGGTGCCATAGCTGCCATTGAGTGAGCCTGTGTACTGTGTGGCTGTCGCATTCAAAATGACTAAGTGAGTAGAGCAATGAATCTGTATCAGATTTTGTGTTAGGCTTGAACATTCCTCCACAGCAACTATTTGGATGATTCAGAAGGCTGCAGCCATGGGCCACTGGTGATTGGCAGCTTCATCATGACAATGTGCCTGCTCATGCTTCACATCTTGTGCAGTTTGGTGAAATATCAAATCACCCAGGTGACTCAGCCCCTCTACCGCCCCAATTTGGCACCCTGTGACTTTTGGCTTTTCCCAAAACTAAAATCACCTTTGAAAAGGAAGAGATTTCAACCCATCAGTGAGATTCAGGAAAATACGTTGGGGCAGCTGAAGGAGATTGGGAGAGCTGTGTGAGGTCCCAAGGTGCCTACTTTGAAGGGGACTGAGGTATCATTGTCCTATGTACCAAGTTTCTTGTATCTTCTTCAATAAATGTCTCTATTTTTCATATTACACAGCTGGATACTTTCTGGACAGACCTTGTATAGTCTTGTAGGTGGAGTAAAACTCCCCGGGGTGGGGGAAGCAGGCAGGTTGAGAAATCCCAGGGGACAGAAGTGGAGCAACAAGTTTGGCTCTTGGGGTTGGGTCTGAGGTGACGGCATAGAGCATGAGGAGAGCCCCCTGGATGTTCCTGCATAGCAGGCTGGCAGTGATGGGGCAGGGGGAAGGACCACCAGGGCTCAGGTCTTCTCTCCATCCTCCCGTCCTCTGTGGGTTCTCTGATGAGCCCTTGTACAGACCCTAACCGCCCACCCTGCTTGTCGGCTGGTCTGCTTGTAGCCTCTCCCTGCCAGCACAGGCACCCAGTCCCAGGCCTCTCTGGAAGTGCTGCCATGGGTGTGCTGAGATGCCCTTATTTTCTGATCAGGTGGCTTTGGAGACACTCCTACCTTTCCACTTTCTATCACGGGGCACTGACCAATGGACAAAACCACCTGGTGGCCCTCCAAGCTACTCCATCTAGGTTTTGCTATTTAACAGGAAAATAGAGTGTGGTACTCATCTACTTTAAAAATGAAAAACAGGGAAAATAAGACTTGATTTAATAAATATAACAAAGAGTGAAATATTCTGTCATTGAAAGGACAGTGACCGAAAGGTAGTGAGGCAGCAAAGAGAGAGAGAATGGGTCTGGCATGTGGAACAGGGGCCAGAGGCCTCTGAGCAAGAGAAGGTCATGGGAGGAGGTGCCAGGAGGGACAGGCGCGGAGAGAAAGAAGAGAGGCAGAGACAGACCCCGGGCTCTCAGGCACATGGACGAGCCCAGTGTCTGAACACGGGGACAGGCCCTGTGCACCAGCGACGGCTGCATATTTCATGCCTGTTCTCACCAAATCCTCTCAGTAATCCTGCACGATATTGTTATAGAAGAAAAACATGGAAGGCAGCGAGCTTTGGCAACTCATCCAGGTCCCCAGCTAAGCCACGTGCTGACCTTGGTCTCACTGACCCTGACCCAGCAGAGGTCCTGGTTCATGTCAGGCACTTGATGCCTGGCCCTGCGCCTCTGCTCTGGACCCCTGGGCCTCTGTCTGAGCTTGGCCCTGCCACACAGCTCACTCCAGGGACCCCGGCACCCTCCCCACAGGCCTTTCTGCCACTACTCTTCCCCTCTCGCTGGCCTGCACACTGCTCTTCTGTGGGGCCCAGGCCCTCTCTGCCCCAGCCCTCTCTCGCCCTTTCTTCTACCTGCCTGTGTCCCAGCCCCTTGTCTCTCTCTATCACACTGTGCACTTCTGTGGTCTGCGGTCTTTTGGGTCTGTAATGCCCACGAGGACCACGGAGGTGTGTGCAAGCTCCAGTGGGAGCATCCTGGGAGGGCCTGGGGGTATCCGAGAAGCTTTGCAGAAGGGCTGAGGTCTGTGCTTGGAACCTGCAGGCAGATGAAGGTCTAAGGGTGGCTCAGGTGGAAGGAACAGCAAGTACAAAGGTGAGGAGGGTGAGGGAGTGTGTGCAACAGGCAGAAGCAGAATAGGAGAGTGGAAAGGGGCTAGGGTGAGCCCCATCACCCCAAATGATCCTGTCTTGTTTGTGCTCTCCTCAGTTAGCTCAGGCGTGCTTTGCACTTGGCTGTGAATCCTGGTTGGACATGGGTTTGGTGGTGCCATGCAGGTGTGTGGGTTGTAGGCTGCAGGCCCTTCCTCCAGTTGCTGCCTGATGATCTTGTAGGCTGTGGTGGGTCAGCTCACAGTTTCTGCATGGACCATCAGCTCTAGCAGGACTCAGTGTGCCTGACTTGTTCCTTGTGGCCTGACCCATAGTAGGAGCTCAGTAAGAGCCTGTTGAATGAATAAAGGGAGGTTGGCCCTCAAGGGGAAAGCAAAAGTCTGGCCAGGCCAGGTACCGTGAAGACGTGGCCCATGTGGGAGGGTCTCAGGAGTGCCTGGGAGGGTTAGCCGCCATCTCTGCCTGGACCTGAGCAGCCCAGGGCTGTCTGGACCTCAATGCTGTGCCTGCCCAAGGTCCCTGCCCAATCTCTATGCACCACTCCCCAGGCTCTTCGCCTCTGACCCAGAGATGGAGCCTCCGGGGACTCCAGGCTAGTGCCACGTCATCACTGCTGGGCCAGCGACCTCACCATGACTCTGGCACGCACCAGCTGCACAGTAACCGGCTTGTACTGAGCAGAATCTACAACCAAGGCATTCTGCGGAGACTTCCAGTGGAGAAACCGCAGAGAAACCGCTGAGCTGCGTGGCCTCACGTCAACGCTGCGAGCGAGTGCTTACTGCGTGCCAGGCCTCGCTCTAAACACTTCACGTAACAAGCAGGGTGGGACTACTGATAACATCCCCACTGGGCAGACAAGGAAACTGAGGCCCAGACAGGTGCAATTACTTGCCCAAAGAGTGCAGCTGGTCAGGAGGCAGACAGCCCTGTTGCAGCTCAATGCTCTTAGTGACCCCAGCATCCTTCCAGAGAGGGGAAGGTTCCCTGCTGGCTTGACCTCTGGGTTCTGGACGGGCATCTGCAGGTCTGTGGGTAAGTTCCAGGGGAGCGCCAGAAGATGGTCTGGGTCCTGCCTGGGTTTTGCAGCCAGTTGGGCCTGAGGCTGAATCTCAGCTCCAATCACAGAGCTAGCTGTGTGACTGTGAGAACACTACCTACCCTAGCTCAGTCTCCATGGGGTCATCACAGGATGGGAGAGGTTGGGGGGTGAGGCTCCACAAAGGCACATGCTATAAAATAGGGCCTAGTGCAGGCTTGGCCCAGCGCCGGTGCTCACTAAATTCTAGTTATTATTATCAGCCTTCCATTGGACCACCAGCCTTGAGCAATTCGACTGTAGAAGGCCGTTCATACAGGACAGCGAGTTGCTGATTGGCCAGGCACATTTGCGTTTCCACAAGGGTGTTGATCTTTGGAAGTGTTACACTCATGCCCTAGGTCTGGCTCAGCAAGCACATCTACCTAAAGGGTGCAGTTCAACCAGACTTGACATTGCCGAATGGACTGTAACCCCTCAAACCCCTCGTTCCATCGCAGCTGCCCCAACTGGCCCAGGCCATCTGCAGGCTGGCAAGCTCAGAGGAAACGCAGGATTCTTCGCAGGATTCCAGTGAAGTTATTTAGACTCTTGTGTTAATGACTTCCGAGGACAGCACTCCTCCTGAATATGCAAATCAAACAGTGGGGACTTGTGAAAGAAGGCTGCTTAGCTTACAATCACACCTACATGCCTCTGAGGAGGTGTGGGAGAGATGCCTGGGCCCCACCCTCAGGCCCATGGGAGTGTGGTGTGGGGTGAGGAAGGCTTGCCCTGTGGCTCCCCACAGCTCCGAGCTTGATTCTAGCCTTTTTCCTCCTGAGGGGTCACTCCCTCTCATCAAGGACATTTTAAGTGGCTTTTAAAGCCTTTGCTCAAGTCTCAATGCAAAGACTCCCCTTGGAGACGCCCAGCTGGGGAGCTACCTGGCCCATTAGAGCTGCTCTGGCAGCAGCCCTGGCAGGGAGGGTGGGGAGGGTGAAGGGAGCTGGGGGAGAAAAGCGGAGGGGGGCCAAGGGGGATCTTTAGAAGGTGGTCTGCGTGAACCCTCAGGTCCTGAGTCACGAAGGCCAGGCCATGTGCTTTGGGAGCAGGAAGCCAGAGGATCAGCGAAGCCCTGCAGTCAGAACCCCCTGGACTAGTCATCTGAGAAAGACCTGCATGTCGTGTGTGTACCTGACAGGCACTGTTCCTCAGTCTTGGTGAAATGAGCCAGGAGCTCGAGGCAGAGCTGGGCCAGGCGGCCCCTGAGGAGGGAAAAAGTTCTGGCCATACCCCTTCTGTCCTCATCATCACTTTGAACCCCAGGTACCAGAAAGACTTTTAATTGGGTGTCTGCGAAGCAGGCTCCTCCTGCCAGACACTGCTCTAGCTCCAGCTCCGACCCTGTTTGTTCCAGCTCTACTGCTGCCCCTCCTCCTCACACCAAATGGCATTTAAATGTTAATCAAGTCAGGGTTGCCTAGCTGTGCTCCCCAGCTCCCCAGTGGCTACTGAAGGTCAAGGCCAAGCCTGAGTACCGTCCCACCTGATCAGGAATTGCGATTCTTCAGATCCCGTTCACCCAGGGCCTGCAGCCAGCTGGGGCTCTGGGCTCACGGGAAGGGGCACGGCGAGGATGGGTGGGGGTCTGGGACACGGGGCTGAGGTGTGGGCAGCGAGCACAGGGTGCACTGCCGACACAGGGAGGACCACAGGCTGCCTCAGCCTGGAGTGGATTTGCCCTGGACCTGTCTGAGTGCCCATGGGTCAGAATTAGCCCTTTGGACCCCTCCTCTCCTTGCAGCTCTCCCTGAGTTCTCTGAATTGCCCCTCCTTGTCCTGTTTCTCCTGCAGCCCTTCCCCTCCATCTCCTGCCTGTCACCTGCTTGTTCTCCATTCATGTGCCTTCCTGGGCCCTCCTTCTGTCTCTGTCTGACAAATCTCTGTGCATTTAAACACACCAGCTCGGGATTCAGGTGTGGTTTGGGCAGCTTCCTAATCTGGATGATAAAGATGGTATTTATACATGGGCCCCTGGGATTACAGGAGAAGATGCCCAGGAGACAGCCTGGCACAGAGTAGGCCCTCTCTAGGTCCTCTGGTTTCTTCTTCCATGTTCTTGATTCTCTCTGAAACTATCACTCCTCTCCACATCTGCACAGAGCGGAACCCTGCCTTTCGGCAGCTGCCTGAAGGGCTCCTCATGCACAGCTGCACAGGCCCCCCTGGGCCTTTGTGGAAGGTCCTGGACAAGTGCTTGGGTAGGTATGGCAGGAGGGGACGGAAGGCTGGGTGAGGTTACAAGATGCTGAGCATGCTTTTGTGCCTCAAAAAAAAAAAAAAAGCCATTAGTAGCCTCGCAAAAGGAAGAGAACTTCCCACCCAGGCAATATTTCCATGTACAGAAATTTATCACCTACCGGAACAGAGACAAGAAATAGGAGAGGAGAAACATTTTTCCAGGTACCCAAATCAACATAAAGAAAATAAGTACAAACATTTTTCATATCACAGATCTCAGGCTCTCTCTTACAGCGTTATAACTCTTACTTTAGGGAGAATTGTAACAGTATTGATATTCTGGGTTCCGAGCACACAAGAACTTGGAAAGGACATTACAAGGGGCGGCGGATGTGACTGGAGCTCTAGTAGATGTGGAAACTGTCAGGTGTCAGATGCCGTACAGGGTGGATCTTGGAAAGGACGGTAAGGTTTCAGTGCTAACAGAGTGTGAGAGTTACCAGTGATCTGAGTTATTGGTGGTCATTCAAAGTAAATTCCTTACCAAGGCTTCTGAGAGCTGAGGTGTCAGGTCCTAAGGCTGTCCCAGAGAACACCCCTTGGAGGATGCCCAGCCCCTTTGTCCACGTCTCCCACCCCTATGCCTTTCTGGGCTTCCACTCAGGGCCCTGCCTCATTCCCTCGGCCTCCCCATTCAATACTCCCTCCCCCGGCTGCCTCTCTTGCTGCAGCGAAGACCAGACTGAAGACTGTCAGGGCGGGGACCACATGTGTCATCTGTTTCCAGGAACATACTGCTTCTAGAACCCCTCTGGGTGAGGAGAGTGAAAAAGGGGTTAGAGGGAGGGCCTCTTGGCCCAGTGCAGTTTCTTTGTTTTATGAAATTTTACATCTTGGTTCTTCTAAACAGGCATTTTTCCAGGGGATTTGCTTTGGGAAGATTTGCAGAGCTTCCTCTCACACTCAGCTCTGGGGAGCCTGGTCACTGGGCACCTGCCTCCCCATGGCCAGCCTCCCTCTCCTTCTGGCTTCCTGTCTCCTCTCCTTGGCCTTTCCCTATAGCCAGCATTTCCACAAACACACTGTTCTTGGTTTTTACAGTTTCCCAACTGCAGTCCTTTTCTTGGGGCAGAGAAATGACAAGTGTCCTCTCACTTTTCTCTGGCAGCCATCATGGGAATTGGCCCCATCCCCGACCTGAGCTCCAGGACCCACTGTGGAGTGTCAGATACTCAGGCCACAGCTGGGGTGGACATCAGGGTCCTGCCCGAGACAGTAATTGAGGGATGAAGCTGAGGGGTGGAGCTTTGTGATGGAGCTACGGCCCTGGTCCAGAAGCTGCAGGCTGTAACTCCAAGCCCACATGGTGATGCTCTTGGGGCACTATCACCCTCAGACAGCCCTCAGCAGCACACACTGCGTCCCAGCCCCAGGTGTCTGTGCATCTGCAGGGGGGAAGAACCCTGATGCAGTATCATTTCTAGTCGGGTCTAAGTGACTTAGAGTAAGAAAGAGGAATAAATGGAGCGCTCACGGCAGAACAAGTCTCAAATGCTCTCATAAGGTAGTCCCAAGTGAAGTGCAGGTGACTCTATGCCTTTCGGCCGCAGGGTCCAGGAAGACCAGGTGAAATAGGAGGCAGGGCCTCTGCCGAGGCAGACTGGGGTGAGAGGGTGGGGGACGAGACTGTAGCAGTGACAGAAATTAGAGGACAGTCAGACAACAGGTGCCTGAGGAGGTGGGAGAAGAGGAAGGCCAATGAGGGTGGAGCGGTTGCTCAGTCTTCCAGGTCCTAAAGGAGGGGAGTGCTGGGGAAATGGCAGCGATGGAGGAGGCTTCTGAAGGCATGATCTGGGGAGCAGGGTGGGAAAAAACAGAGAACTATCACCCTAAAGTAGGGGCTGGGCCTGGGCAAAAGGGACCTAAGAAAGAGGAAGAGCCAGGATACCAAGGGCCTCAAAGGCTCAACCCTCAAGGGGATAGGCAGCCACTGCAGGGTCTTGAGCAGGGATGTAGCCCAAGGAGGGGTGGCTTGATTACCTTAAGTTGGGAGGTAGAGGGTGGCTGACCGCTTCCTGACCCACCCCCTCCCATCCTCACCTCTGGGGCAGGAACCCTCACTAGAAGGGGACAGCATATCCCCTGCCCCTGTGAGTGAGATTGGAGCCGAGGGCTTGGGAGGTCAGAAGAGAGAGGGATTCCCTCGCAGCCCCTGAAGAGGGGTAGAATGAACTTAAAACTAAGTCCACAGCTGGACACACCATGCTTGAAGAATGACACTTGCCATAGACAATAGTTCAGTCCTCTCTCTGTGTCCAGGTAATCAATCTGGTGATCAGGACCGAGGGGCCCTTCTTGACAGTGATTTGTAGGAGCACGACGTGGACATTCTGGTCAGAATTTGGAGAGAGACAGGCTTTAGCTCAGCCTAAAGAAGAACTTTCTGACCCTTAAAACTGCCTGACCTGGGAAGAGAACATGTTGAAAAGGCCACGCGCTCCCTGTCCCTGAAGGTGCTTGAGAAGGAGAGGCCTTGGGGGGGCATTATCCGTCCCTGTGTTTTCTAGCTCTCGGCTCTGTCGAGAAGGATGGTCTCTGTTTTCCCCAAACCAGGTCTTGAGGTGCCTGACAGAATACGGCTTGGATGGGAACACCATGGAGAGGGTCCAGAGAAGTGCTTACGGCACAGAGCACCTGCCTGGCTAGTCTTTACTGTTCCCGTGGTTGTTAAGAACATCCACAAGGGTACCCAAGTCACGTCCAGGTGTCAACTCAGCTGGGTCTAAGCCCTCTGGTCCTGACGTCCACCTGCTAGCTCAAACCCCCACACAAGGGCTGCAGGGTAGGTCTCTATCTCTTTTTGCAAACCAAGAACAAGGCTCAGAGGTGGGTAGATCACGTGAGAGTGAAGGGGACTGCAGTGAGCGTGACCCCAATTCTGTCACTCCTGTCGAGGCCCCTTGCCTGGTCCTCTCCTGGCTCGGTGGGACTTGAAGCTCAGTTCCCATGGAGATAGAGCCAGTTGGAGGACACATGAATATTCCCAGTGGAAGACCAGGAGGCTGGGCTTGGAGAAGGTAATAGTGTCCTTGAGGTCTCGGAACCCTTGCCCTGCCCACCTCCCATGCCCTGATCTTCCTGCTATGGCAGATCCTCTCTGAGATGAAACTGGTGCCCAACTCCCACCCTGCTATCCCCCATTCCCCATGGAGCTTTTCTGGGTGGCTCCTTACTGGTTTCCCATTTAAGAGATATCTACTGAAAACCCAGTGAAAATACTAAGTGCTGCAGGATCCAGGGGTATGGGGTGCTGGGATCGTGGCTTCTCAGAAGCTTTAGCTTGGATTTTGAGACAAAATCTGGGGGAGGAGGCCTGGGAGACCTGGGAGGTCGTCCACTGGCAGAGGGGGTGTTGCAGGGTGGAGGTGCCAGGGTGTTTGCACAAGAAAGTGAGGGAGATGGGGCTCAGGTGGTAGTGATGGGGGGCTTCCTGGAGGAGGTGTGACCTGACAGTTGAAGAGGTTGGAACAGGTTGAGAGGAAGGAAGCAGTGTAGTCAAAGGGGGTGGAAATGATAGGGGAGAAGAGTCTGAGTGGAGACAAATGTGGGAAGGAGAGAGATCGCTGAGAGGTAGCTGGGAAGGGCTAGGGACAGCCTGGGGGCTGCAGAGGGCTCCTGAGCTGGGGTAGGGGTGGATGGAGGGAAAGAAAGGATGCTCTGGGGATGTCTTCCTTGTCCTGCATGAGACACTTGGTTCAAAAGGGACAGCCACATCTGACTTCTTCCGGAGGAGCTCTGGTGTTGGGTGCCCACCAGGTACATGGCCTGAGACTGTTTCCATCTTTTCTACACTAGGAACAGGGAAGCAGAGGAAGGAAAAATGGAAACTGAATCGGGGAGAATGTTTTTTTTTCCGTGAGAGAGAGAAAAAGAAGGAAAGCACAAGTGACATTTGAAGCCATGATTCCTTAAAGTCAATATCATTACCTCTGATATTTACTGTCAGCTCCGAGGCGCCAGCGAAGTGGGAAAGTTCATCCATCTCTCCCTACGCCAACCGTGGCATCGCCAAGAGCTGTCCCCTCCCTCCCCTTTGTGCAATTTCAGTGAATTGTTTGGCTGTGCTAACACCCCACGCCCCCACCCAGCCAGGCTTCCAGCAGGGTCAGGGGAGGGTGGGCTTGGTGAGGAGGCAGCAGATGGGGTGGGCTGGGAGCCCAGGGACATGGGCTGGGGATTCTCAGAGCCAGGCTCCAGCCCCATCTAAACACAGTCCACGGTCATTTGTGTCTCAGAGGTTCCACCTGTGACCTGGGTATGGAGACACTAGACATGTCCCACGATATAAATATCATTCATTTAGTCATCAGTCCGTTAGGTGAGAACTGAACCTTCTCCTGCCCCCAACTCCCTGTCAGCCTCCTCCCCTCCTCCCTGATGGTTCCTTTCTCCTGGCCTTACACCCTCATTCTCATGTCTGCAGAAACTTCTCTTTCATCCCTGGCTGCCAGCCTGGCCCTGGCATCTTGATCCTTCTCCCAACAGTAAGACAGTGGGGGCCTGGCTCCCTGGGGGTGGAAGGGGGGCACTGTCTCCCCACTTGGGAGGCCTGTCCTCCCTCTGCCCATCCTGACCACTGCCGTGTCTGACCAGCCCTCTTCCCAGGGGCCTGGTTTGATTTCAAACCCAATTTTCTGCCATGAAACTTCCTCTTTCTCTGTGTTGGTGGCCAGCATCTGTCACTGTCAGCCAGCAAAGCCATTTTTCCAGCCTGACCCCAGGGTTTGGGGCCACCTCTACCCAAGCACGTGAGCTCAGGGCTACGCGTCTTCTATGTCCTTGTGGGGCAGCCACACACACAGAGTTGAGTTGCCCATGCACACCTGTGGAGTCTGGGCCTTGTGCTGTGCAGGTGGGTATGCACCATCTGTGTGCAAGCACCTGTGAGCAGGTGCCTGAGGACCTGGGTGAACACCTGGGCGCCCATGTATGTGTGGATGTGCCTGTTCCTGCTGTACACGAGCCTGTATACATGAGCCCACGAGCGCTGCAAACCTCAGCATTGTCTGCCTTCTGGGAGCTGTGTGCTTGTTTGGGTAGCACTAAGGTGGATCCCAGAATGGACAGGACAGAAAGGAGCTGGCTGGGGGCGAGGTTCACTTAGCGATGCTTCCACAGAGAGGTGCAAGCCTCCTGCACCCAGTCCCTCCCAGCTGCTGAGCCTTCCCCTGGTCTGCAGCCTCTGCCATGGGGCCCCCGGCCCCCGAAAGAAACGCATAAACACGCAACTCTTTCCCAGAACACTGCCCTGCATGAGGGGGCAGTGGGGGTCTGGGCTGGGTCCCAGGGTTTGGTGGGACCCAAACCCTCAGCCAGCCATTGCCCAAGGGCCGCGCCTACCCCCAGAAGCCTTCTTGTCCCAGTTTACCTCAGTTCCAGTATTTCCTGGAGAGCTGTCTCCCTGGACCTTCCAAAGAGCCTACAAGTGCCTCTGGGGACTGTGGGAGAGGGACATAGGGGAGGTCCCCCTCCTCACAGTGTACTGGGTAGGCCAAAAAGTCTGTTACATTTTTTCCATAAAATAACAGACACATTTTTTGTTTTTACCAATGACTTTATTGATTTGGATATTTTGAGAATGTCGGCTATCTCCCACTATTAGCTTCGAGTGGGTAGAGACCAGAGACCAGCGGGGCTGCTCCACATCTTCCAGTACATAAGACAGCCCCACAGAGAAGAATTATTTGGTCAAAATGTCAACAGTATCAAGAAATGTCACAAACCACTTTCGACACATTCAATCAGTCACAGCACCTTCTCCATACACTTCACAAACCTTTTTACATGTTTCAGTTGTGTTTTTACCTTTCTTGAAATAATAAAACATGACCCATTGAAAACATTGTATATTTTCTTCCATCTTCAATATTAAAATGTCTGCACGAAAATTAAGTTTTTTTTAAGTGCATGCTGATATGACAGCTGTCACCAAACAATCTAACAAAATTATTCCAAATGAAGTTTAAGACAACTAAGTAATACTGGACCCATTGTAAAAAAGCGTAACAGACTTTTTGGCCAACCCTGTACTTACCCTGAGTATTCTCGGTCTCCATGCAACATCCTGACCACTCCCTCTCCTTGCTGTACTCGAGGGCCAGGCAGTTCTTTAAACGCTCTGGAATTACCCCTTGCTCTCTAGTCTCACTGTTGCTGCCTTAGTTCCACTCCTTATTGCCCCACACCTCTGCCTTATTCTACCACCTGATTGCTCAAAGACATGCTATGGCTCCCCAGTGCCAAAGGATTAGCTCTAAATGCTCTGCTCTGGTATTCGCGGTCCTCTGCGATCTGGTCCCAGTGCTCTTGCAGGCTCACTGCTTCCTCTAACCCTCTTCACACCTTCTGCTCCACCAGACCAGGCCATGGACTTCCACTCTCTGGGAACACAGCCACCACAGCATATTCAGAGAGACACTGCCCAGGGAAGGCACCGGTGTACTGTGTCCCTTGCATGAGGTCCTTGCCTGTCTTCTCTGGGCCCTAGGCCCTGGGCTGTGCAGGCTGCAGGAAGATCCTGTGAGTGGGGTTAAGCCAAGTGTTTGCTCTCTCTCCTCAGCACCTCCTGATGCCCGGGCTTGTCTCAATCAAGTGTTCCCCCAAAGCAGAGGCACCTACTGCCTGAAACCAGAGGGACAAGGACAGAGAAAACCAGCAAACAAGAGACACCCCCAGACCCTGACTCCCAAAGCCTAGAAGGTGAGAGTCCACTGCGGTGCCCAGCCCTCAGTCCAACAGGCTCCTCTGGAAGCGTAGAGCCCTCTCATCACTCATCCGCGGGGGGGGGAATGAAAGGGGAACCAGCTACCCCACTTTGCTGAGCCCAAGGCGAACGCAGAAGAGGAGGGCTGCCCCTCGCCAGGGTGGGGCCATCTTTCCAGGGTTATATTACGAATGGTTTGTCCTGCTGCTCAGAAGCAGGGGGTGGGGTGCCACATTCCCACCAGCCCCACCCGTCTTGGCCTTGGACATTATTGGAACCGCTGCACTCAGAATGTTCATGGCACGGTGAAGGTACCCCGAGGTTGCTCCATACCCAGTAGGAATCATGGAACCCAGAAGCGCTTGTAAAGGAACTTCAAGGCCATCCAGCCTCTCCGTGACCTGACCATGAATTCCCCATTACATGACCCCAGTTCATCTACGTACAGTAACTTAAAGCCACCACAGTTCCTGCACATCCTCTGTACAGCATTGAGAGTCAGCGTGCTTCAGTATTTACCTGAAACCTGACTTCTGGTACTTTCCATTCGTGGCCGTAACTTCTTTCTTTGGAGCCACAGGAAACAAGCCCATTCCTTGGGACCACCCTTGAATGAGCGTTGCCCCAGCTGGCCCTCCTTCCCTTAAACCATGGCATGTGTCACACATGTACAGTCTTCCACATTCTATCACACACATTGGAGGACACTTAGTGTTGACCAGTCTCCCTCTGGGTCCCAGAACTGGCTCCATAGCAGAGATCTGAGTGGGCCAGCACCTCCTCTTTCTAGATACGGCCCGTGTCTCCACTGTCTGAGGAGCGGTGAGGTGCCAGGGCCGCTGTATTAAACTGGAGACTCCAATTGAGCTGTCAAGCCACTGCTTCGAGCCACATCTCTGTTCTGTGCATCTGCAGCTAGAATGTCCACTCCAAGTGAAAGGCCCCAAATTTCTCCCTTTTGAACTTCATCTTGCCAGAGTCAACGTGTCGCTTTTATCTGCTGAGATACTTTTGCATCCTTATTCTGTCACCTAATAGATGCACTGGTCCTCTCAGTTTTAAGCCACCTGAGAGCTTGGTCAGTCTGACTGACAGGTCTGCAGCCAAGGCTTGATGGCAATGCAGATTAGGGCAGGGCCAAGGCCAGAGGCAGGCTTCTTGATCCTGGGGACATCTCCCTGGGTTGATGCTGTCCTAATCGCTGTAATGCCTTAGGAACAGGTCTGCAACCTGTTCCTAATTAGGGGCCTGGTTATTCTGTCATCCAGGCCTTTCTTTCTCCAACATCTACAAGATCCTCGTGAAAACTTGCTGAGGGTCAGCCAACTCAGATTGACCGTCAGCGCAGGAAACCAACGGTCCGGCCTAGCTTCTCGGGCGTCCTGGGTAGACCCGAGGAGCACCACTTCTCTCTCTGAGCACCCACATGCCATCTACCATGGGGTGGTAATGACTGAGATATTTAACTGATTCAGGGCCCCAGGGAGAACAAGACACGAGGCCAGAGTTAGCAGGGCTGGCCTGGGGACGGTAGAGTTCAGACACTCATAAGCATGTTTTATCATCTTTCTTTCTTTCTTTCTTTCTTTCTTTCTTTCTTTCTTTCTTTCTTTCTTTCTTTCTTTCTTTCTTTCTTTCTTTCTTCTTTCTTTCTTTCTTTCTTTCTCTCTCTCTCTCTCTCTCTCTCTTTCTTTCTTTCTTTCTCTCTTTCTTTCTCTCTCTCTCTCTCTCTCTCTCCCTCTCTCCCTCTCTCTCTCTCTCTCTCTTTCTTTCTCTCTCTCTCTCTCCCCCTCCCTCTCCCTCCCTTCCTCCTTTCCTTCCTTCCTTCCTTCCTTCCTTTTCAGTGTGCAGGGGGAGCATGGTAAAAACAATGTAGATAACAGAGCCTTGGAAAAAGAAGTGTTTTCTCTGTGGGCTGGACTCTGTTCAGCAAGTGATGGGTGTGGCCTGTGATGGCTGGGGTGAGGGATGCGCTAGCAGACATGAGAGCTCTGGTTGTCAGGCAGTTTCCGCCTAGGAGACATGATCCAACAACAGACACCCTTTCAGTTCCCTTCACCTGCTCACTCTCTAAAGGTCCATTCGTGGGTGCCGTCACTTTGAGTCTCACAACAGGTAAGGAAGACCGACAGGCAAAGGTAGTTCCTGTTTTACAGGGACGCCAAAGCGACCCAGAGAGACCGTGGCTGGATGGGATCAAACCTGGTAAGTGGGGGCAGAGTCACGTGGAGGGGGCAGCTGAACTCTGTGTGCCCCACCCATCCACTGACCACAGACCCTGTCCCCGACACCAAGGAGCTATGTGCACAGGACAGAGTCTCTGACCCCTTGAGGAACCGAGTCAGAACACGGAACCCTGAAGGAGTAATGGTGATGAGGGAGGGGATTGCCTGGGGACCAGCAGGTCTGTGTATTTGCTCCCTGGACCTCACTGCCATCCTGAGAGCACCCCTGAGTCACCACTTCGCAGATGAGGAAATTGAGACACAGTCGTGTGCCCAGTACCTCCCAGCCCAGGGTGAAAGACTTGCCCAACCTCCAGGGGCAGAGACGTCTCTGGGAGGAGGCAGAAATGTCAGAGTGGGTAGGAGGTGGGGAGCGGAGAGGAACTGAGCAGGCCTGCCAGGTGGCACCCTGCCAGCAGGTGCGGAGAGGGTGCAGGTGTCCTAGGTATGCGTACTCCTGCTGGTCTGCTGTGGACGTGAGAGGCCCAGGTGGGCAGGTCCCTCCCAGCCCTGCAGCCTCAGGCGAGCGGCCCCTGGGATCCCAGATGGGTACATGATCTATAGCTGCAGATGGGGTGAAAGCCCTGCTTTAATTGAACAATAATATCGGGGAGCAAGGAGCCACCATACATCAGCTCCCACCAAATGAAAAATTCGAGGCGAGAACGTGGGAGGTGAGCAATGAACTGGGAGTGTGCATTTTACCCAATTCTGCAGCAATTTCCAGGCTAGAGAGACAGCTGTTCCCACCGCTGGGCCACTGAGCCCCCCACACAGCTCGGCCAAGGAGCTCCCCGCAGGCCCGCCTCACATCTTCCATGCCCTCAGCCAGCCCCTCGCAGGCTCAACAAGACTAATTTTTTCTCTCCTTATTTAAATTTTTGTCTTAAGTTCCCTAATGGCAGGGTTTTATTTTATTTTTAAATTTAAAAATTGTGGTGAAGTACACACAACATAAAACTTACCATCTGAAGCATATTTACGTGTCTAGCTCAGTGAGCTGGCCTTGGAAGCAGGTGGTTGGGCTGTGAACTCACCCAGCCAGGCAGGGCCTGTGCTGTCCCCGCAGGTGACAAAGGCATGGCTGTCTGTCTCATCATCACATCTGTCCCATGTTGGCCTCCGGCCCCCACCTCCCACAGATGGGGGTGGTACCCACATTCCCTGCCCTGCAGGAGGTTGGCCCCTGCCCTCAGGGATCTCTACCTTCTCTGGCCACCATGGAGCTCCCTGCTTGTTAGGGGCTGCTCAGTTCTGAGGCCTGACCATGACAGGCCAGTGTATAGAAGTTGGGTCTCCCTGGCTCTTGCCCCCAGGTGTCCACAGGGCGGCCACTCTCCCACCAGGTGTTCCCAAGTCTTGGTGTAGGGATGATTGTTCTGATTCAATCCTGATGGAAAACACTTAGAAAGTATACCCTGTCCCTCTTGCCTGTTTTCTTCTGCAGAGGCCAACCCCTCTGTGGAGGAAGGCACAGAGTAAACAATGTCATCCTTGCCCAGCGCTGACCCCAAACCTGCCTCTGCTTACTGGCCATGCAGCCCTGGGTCCCACCCTGTCTCTCCGAGACTCAGCCTCTCCTCTGTGGGGTGGAGGTAGGTGAGCTGTGGTGGCTGCTGGGAGCTGGTGGCACAGGGCCCAGCGCAGCAGATGACAGGTGCAATGTGGGTGTACCGTGTGTCTGTGATGTGGGCCCGTTCAGCCTTGGACTCGTGTTTTCAGGTTGAGTGTGTGCATGGGTGGCCATTACTCAGCTACTGGCTACAGCTGGTGGCCTGGGCAGGGGGAGGGGGCGGCACAAGGACTGTGCGTGTGTTTGTGTGTGTGTGACCTCCAAAACCTCCTTGCTGCAGAGTATAAATATTTATACGGATACCTGCCATAAATCTGCCCGCCTGGCAAACAAATGGATTGCAAAGGTAACTTGGGCGGGGGCAGGGTGTGGGGGGGATTGCAAAAGTGCTCGGCAATGCGGGTGAAGAATGAAGGAAAGGAGCATTAACGTGACGAAGCTCTTGGGTCCAGTCCCGGGGCAGCATCCAAACTCTGGGCCTTCAGGGCTGGTCCCCTCAGCAAAGAGGGAGGGACCTTGTTCAGTGAAGCAACTTCCCTGTGGCGCAGCGTACCTCACCACTCACAGACTGCACGGTGATGGCCACCTGCATGAACTAGGTACACGAACGCCCCACCGTGTGCTGGCCGTGGCCGACCTCCAGCCCTGGACAAAGAGCTCCACCCCCAATCGCTTGTGTACTCCGCCACATCCCTGTGCGGGTGGGAAGAAACTGAGGTGCAGAGAGGGAAGCAGCTTCCTAAGTGGTGGACTCAGGCTGCAAACCTGAGTGTGAGTGAGGCTAGACCTGGCGGCAACCAGCACCCAGAGCTGCTGCCCAAGGCCAGGCAGGAACTGGAGGCCTGCATGTGCGGATGGGGCCAGGGCTACTTCAAGCTTCCCTACTCTTTCACCTCAGACTCTGGCTCCCAGGGGCCCTAGGGCTCCCAGGTCCTAGGCTCTGGTGTGGCAGAGTCTGCCCCATCCAGGCCCTCCCCACCAGCTGGACTTTTTCATTGGGTCCACAAGAACTTTATTACCTGATAGCTAGTTCCTTCTCTTTTCCTGTAACAAATTATCCTAACGGCGTGACCTGGGACCAGATGTTAATTATAATGGAAAGTAATCAATTTTCTTTACTGAGCCCAGACTTGGGGGCAGGTTATTCAGGAGCAGGGACGAGGTTCTTAATGAGGAGTGTACCTGAAGCGGCCAGAGCACCCCCATTCCTGCCTCTGCCTCCTCTTCCTCCCCCAGCACCCAGCTCTTCCTACAAGGACAGCACAGCCCAGCCCAGCCCGTTCCTGGCCTGGCAGCCTCCCACTTCTCCAGGCCACGTCCCTCTCAGGGCCATCTACCTTTCAGGAGCTCCTGTGGCTCTCTGACCCCCATGCCATCAGCTCAGCCCTCCTTCCTCTGCAATCTTCCCCAAGGCCCTTCCTGGCCTGGTTGTCCTTCCCTCACTAGCTGTGCCCTCCTCCTGCAGCCCAGCCTGGGCACCTTTGCAAACCCTGTCCCCCTCCCTCCTCTTGCTGTCCCCTGCAACTCTGCCCTGCCCTGGTGTGCTCCCCGCTTCTTCTCCATCCCTCTGGCCGGAACACAGTCTTCCTCTGGCCTTCAAGGCTTCCATGTGTCTAGTGCTAGGGACTGGAGAATTCTAGCAAGGCCACGAGGAAGACTTGGCTGGGACAGAGCCCCTCTCCACTCCTGTTTTGTATGACTTACCATCCCTGGGAACTGGGGGCTCTGGGTTGAAGACCAGGTTGGCTTTGCCTTGGTTGAAAATGGGCTAG
Source organism: Macrotus californicus (assembly GCA_007922815.1). NCBI lineage: Eukaryota > Metazoa > Chordata > Mammalia > Chiroptera > Phyllostomidae > Macrotus > Macrotus californicus. The sequence goes on along the minus strand of VMDR010000220.1, from coordinate 256,094 downwards.
GCTCCTGAGGCCCCTGCAAAGCAGGCAACAGCGCCCTGGCTCACCTCCCAGGATGCAGAGGAAGGATAGGCCCAGCCTCCCTTGGCGGCCATAACCTGGACTTCAGTGCGTGGAAATTGGAAAGCAGCAGACAGGGCCTGCCTACCTCCTGGGTACCCCTGCAGTTTTATACTGAGCGTTTGCTCTCAGCAGGGTGTGCAGTAGGGAGGGTCAGGGGAGTGGGGAGGGTAGACAAAGGGTGTCCTGAGAAGCAGGAAGGCAGAGCGGTCTAGGTGGGAGGAGCAGAGCTGGGAGAGTGAGGGGTGCTCGGCTGCTGGCCCTGATAGCGTGGGTAGCATTCTGCCAATGGCCCATCAACTGACTGAGTCTCCAGGAGAGACTGCTCCCCACCCCTGCCCCGGCCACTGAAGGCCCTGAGGTCTACCCCGAACAAAGGACTTTCTCAGTGGGCTCCAGCCCGGCTACACTGAGAACCACCAGGAGCTTCAAGAAAGAAAAGAAAAAAGAAAGAAAAAGAAAAAGCACTCACTCCAGAAAACTTCAGTGGGAATCTGTATGTGGGACCGGGGCATGGGGTATCTTTTAGCTCCTCTGTGATTCTAACGTGCCAGCACTGGATGCAGGGTAGGGTGGGCAGGTGCCAGTGGAAGGGTCCTTTCTGAAGGGATTAGAAATGGTGGGGGGAGGCACTAGGAAAATAGCCGAGAGAGAAAATGGAGAAAATGACATGAACGTTCACAGATGGGCTCGGGAACTGGGCTGTCAGAAGGCAGGGGTCCTGGTCGGGAAATGGCTTGAGTTATTCAAATCAAATGCCTCGGGGGCTCTGATAGAGGCAGATCCATCAGAGAGGGTGCCTGGGTGGGCTGGGGAGGTGGGTAGCGTAGAAAGGGAGACTAGGCAGTGTGCATAGGAGAGGGGACGGAGGGTCAGGAAGGACAGTGGGGAGCTCAGAGTGCTGGGGGACAGGAGGGGTGACAGAGAGCCATGGACAGGTAGAAATGCTGAGCCAGGGGGACCAACGCTAAGGCCATGAGTAGGACAGCAGAGGTCTGGGAGGGAGCAGGGCCCCTCCTCTGCACACCCCAAGTATGGACAGGCTGGGCTTGCAGGGGCCTTGCACTGGGTAGGGGAAGACAGCCACAACCTGTACAGACCTCAAGAAACTAAAGAGATCAGCTGCCACTCACCCTGCCCCGGTGGGGCAAAGCCGGCACTGGAATTTCCCCCGTTTGCCTTGCTTTCCCCAGTGCATGAGCCCTCCTACTCCTGGCTTGGGGCGAAGACCCCTCAGAATTCTCACCCCTCCCCTAGGAGTGAAAGGGCCCTGCATTCTTGGCCATCCCTTGCTTGGATCTCAGAAGGTGGGGTTGGCTTCAGTGGCTCTGCTGGACTGGGGCAGCTGGACAGGAGGAGCAGGGAGTCCAGGGAGGGAGGAGGTAGGAACTGGCAGGCCAGAGGAGTGGCCAAGGACAGACTCCCCCGACTTTACCATTTCCCTGTGAGTCTACAATTCTATTAAATAGGATAATGGACTTTAAAATGCCCCGAAAAGCAGAAAGTGCCGTAAGCTGGGCGGCATCATGGTCATTAACAACCGCATCCTTCTCAGAGCATCTAGAGGAAATAAATCAGACAGTGCTCGCGAGGAGCCAGTCCCTTGGAAGCATTCGTTTCCATGAAATAAACTCGTATATATTATAAACCCCAAATTAAAGGGAAACAGCACGTGGGGGTTAGCCGTGCTTTTATTTTTCAGGGTCTTATGAAAACCCACAGATGTTGGGAAGATCTGCAAGGGTCCTGAAACCCCAGTTAGGCGTGCTCAGATTTGATGCAAGTGCGGGTGCACTGGACCCCGAGTCGACACGGTGGGCCGGGGCAACGTGAGGGGTTGAGGATGGCCCCAGGCAGACAGCACCTCCTACGCCCCTAATTTCCTGGCATCACTTCATCCTTTGCGCTCTCAAGGCTGACTTCCGTCCTCCAAAAAGTCCCCCACTGTTCCCACCCTAACTAACCTCCTGCTCCCCTTCTTGCTCCTTGGTCTTCCTGTCTTTGTGTTCGGCCAGGTCGCCCTGTTCTCCATTAGCTGGTGGCCAGTCCTAGCCATGGGACACACCTCCCGCCAGATCTCAGTAGCTGGTGCCACCGAGGAAGTGTGGTGGAAATCAGGGTGTAGTGACCATCCTAAAAGGGACCGCGGATATTATTTTTCTCTCTCTTACCTCATTAAGCTTAGCTTCCAATTATCTGTTAATGATGCTGGCTGCCTTTTGTAGGCTGGAGATTACGGCAGTGTCTTTAAATTTAATCACCTGCATAATGGCCAGCTCTGGCATGGCAAATAAGAGGTAGAGAGAGAGAGAGAGAGAACAGTCCTTGGCTCCTAAATGAACCGGCAAGATCTGGGGCCATGGAGGTCAGAAAAGCCTTTCAGTGTCCCCTCATCCTAGTGAAGTTCTAGAAAATTCTGAGAACTGTCTTCTAGGATCTCCAGTTGGACTCCCTGGGCTTCTTTATTTATAACTACACCAAGTGGGATGGAGGTCGGACTCAGGGAAGGACTTCCTGCCTATGCTGGGACACGTGCACAGCTGGAAAGGCTCTTGCGAGAGTGTTCGAGAGAGATCCCTTGGCCCCTGAGGACCCTCCCCTTCTCTTCCCCATTGGTGCAGGGCACATTGTGGATTCACTGTCAGGCTCTCCAGGAGCCTCAGCAAGGCAGGCTAAACTGCCATTCTGCTGAGGCCCTTCCCCCTGGACCCACCCTCTTGCTAAAAGGGCTGAGAAGCCCTGGGGCTCTGTGGTGTAGGACTAGGCCTCAAGTTCACCGTTTCCACAGTTGCCTTTACTTGAGGTTCCTTTCAGCTTGGGTTGTTGCCTTCACCCTCTTGCCCATTCCTGTATCTGTCTGATCCCAAGGGTGACAGGATCGGTCCTCTCAAAACTGTTGTGATTTTGGAGATTCAGAGAGAAAAATCCCCTGACCTTACCTCCCTCTCAGACCCGCTGCCCTCCCTCCCACAACCTGCCAAACACCGCCCCCCGCACTCCCCACTCCCCTCTGGGGAGAGTTCTGTCTTCCCCGGTGCCCTGTGGGGCTGCGGTCTCTTTTCCTGGGCTTCAGGCTAAAGGTCTGTGGACAACTGCCCTCTCCCCACTGTTCCTACCAAGCAAACCTCCACAATGTCCTTGCATAACCCCACCCTAACGTCCTCCTCTGTCCCCTGGCCTCTGCTTCCTCTGCCACTCATCTATAAGTAATTTATTCACTTCCCCTCCACTCTTCATCCATTCATCCATTTCACCCACCTGTCAGTCCATCCATCTGTCCATGCTCCCATCTACCCGTCCAGCGTTCACCCACCCATCCAATAACCACTATTGAGAACCTACTTGACCACACGCCCTGCACTGGTGTTGGGGTAAGGGCCAGTCTTGCTCTTCGAGGAGCGGCACTGGGGTGAAGAATGCAGGCAGTGTATCAGGCAATTGTGTCACAAAATCAGGGAAGGCTTCTTGGGGAAGGTGAGCTCTAAAGAACAGCTGGATAAAGTCCTTACCCTCTGTCTGGGCTCAGCTCAGACACCCTGGCTCTAGTCTCCAATATCCCAAAATGCTGAAGGGTGGATCATACCACATGGGGGTTCAGAATGCAGGTGGGCTTTCTTAGGTGGGAGCCTTGCAGGTGCCCCAGGGTAGGGATTGAACCCTCCATCACATGAGCATTCCCTTAGAATGGGTGGAAAAGGAGCACCTTGCTCTGCCATTTGAATGGGGTCTCCCCTGTGGCAGGGGTGGCACCCTCTATTCCTCCCCATCTCTTCCTACTTCTCAAGCCAGAGCTGAAGTTTGTAAACAGAACTCAGAGGGTGTCTTGTAGCTAATTTGCTGACCTCCAGCTGCCAGCTGGGTTAAGGCTCAGCTTCCTGTTGGCCCCTGCCCTCCCTCCTGCTCCGCCTTCTCCTTGCACCTACAGAGAATTCATAGCAAGACCCTGTCCTGTCCCAGCCTGAGCCTGTGCCTTCTACCACTCATCAGCACTGATTGGATATTTACTGATGGGCCCATTGGGGCAAGGAGGGGAGAGGAAAGCCAGTCCAGGGACTTATAAAGGAGGCCTCCCCTTACTCCAAGCCCTTGGAGCTGGAGCCTTGGGCTTGGGAGGTAGCCCAAAGGTGATAACTAGCACTGAAGGACCACTCTTTTTTTTTCTCTTAAAGATTTTATTTATTTAGTTTTAGATAGAGGGGATGGGAAGGAGAAAAAGAGGGAGGGAAACATCAATGTGTGGTTGACTCTCACATATCCCCAACTAGGGACCCGGCCCGCAACCCAGGCATGTGCCCTGACTGGGACTCAAACAGGCGATACTTTGGTTCACAGGTCGGCACTCAATTCACTGAGCCACATCAGCCAGGGCTGAAGGACCACTCTTCACATGCGCCAACACTGACTGTTCTAAGCGTGTGGCCTCTGTTGCAGGTTATCCTCATGACGAGATGGGGGGATTCTTACCAGCCCATTTTACAGGTGGAAAAGCTGAGGCTCGCAGAGGTGGGACAGCCTGCCCAGGACCACAGAGCTGGATGAGCAGTTGAGCCTGTGTTATCTGACTCAGGAGAATGCTCTAACCGCTCTTCCGTTCTGCCTCTCTTGGAAGAAGCTTTTTGTAGAGTGGGAAATGCAGATCCAGGGAGTCTTAGGCTGCCCTCCCCCCAAGCTGGTCCATAGCTCATCTAGGCTCCATCTCATGCATGGCACTCGAAGACTTGGGGCTCCTCCCCCTTCCTCTAATTCCAGGTATGAGAGAAGGCGTGGCACCTGCTGGCCCCCTGCTTCCAGAGGTCTGTTTGTTCTTTCCAGCCGGCAAAGATTCAGTGAATTTATACACACACATGTGTACACATGCAGAAACACATGTATAATTACTTTTCCATCTGTAATACAACTCACTAGCAAGCAAGCTTCCTTACTCTTCGGAACATAAGAGAACCAGGAACTAGGTCATAAAAGCCCCTAAGGTTTATTAATCCCTTCATTGATTCGACAAATGTAAAATATTTACAGTCCATGTATTAAAACCCTGCACACTTTGCTCATAGAAAACCCGCTCTTGGGCTATTAACCACTGGTTTACAAACACCGTGGGCCAGTAATCCCTGCTCCCCTCCTCAAAAATGTGAGTGCCCCGATCCGGCCACTACTATTTCCTGTGCCAGGAACGGAGTCTGGCACACACATACTCTTGCCTGACCGAGTGAAGCTTAGTAATTCCGGTTCACGTCACCAAAGCTGATCGGCCACTGATTTCATCAAAAGTACAGGGATGCAGAGCAGAGCCGCCACCACTGAGAGCAGCAAGACCCTGGAGAACTCAGCAGCAGGGCGTGCACAGGCCCAGCACCATGCAGCGCCCCCTCTGGCATTCTTGATGCCACCACCCTGCAAAAGACACCTCAGGTAAGGGGGCAACTTCCGGTGATGTTTTTACCATGAATAAGAAAGCAGGGTGCTGGAATGCATCTTAGAAAGATGTTCCCTCGAAGCAGTTCAAATGGAAGTTTAAAAGTTTTGATGCTTGAAGGAAGCAATCCTCAGCCAGCTGAAAACTCTCTTATACATAACCCTTAATTTCCAGATGGTTCCTGTATAATACAGAAGTCTGTAATACACAGCCCTAGCATTTTTTTCCTCCCATGCCAAATGCCATGTGGCATCTGTAAACCCCGCCTTTCTTTTCAAAGCACGCCTGCATCCTTTATCTGGTTTGATTCCCATGATAGTCCTGGGATGCGAGGAGCCAGGTATTAACCCTGTTATTTTACAGCAGAGCAAATAAAGGCCCACATTGATGCTAGCTCTTGTGTGAGTTATGGCTGACACCTGCAGAGAGCCAGGGGTCCTGGCTCCCAGTCCAGTGCTCCTGCTGCCTCCAAAGCCCCTCTCTTCACTGGCGATGAAGGCTGGGACCCTCAGAGCTCTGGAAAGAATGAATTGCCTCTCAGCCCACCATGCCTGTCCTGTTTGCAGGTAAAGACACCCTCCTCTGGCAGACTCTCCTGATACCCTGGCCACACTGGATGTACCCCAGCTGCCCTGCACCCCCCATTCCTGGTTCCAAGCTTGTCCTGCCCCCTCCATGGCTAACTGTGAGACTGGGCAGAGATGCTCGAGGTGGGGTACAGGGCAGGGGTAGGTGACACTGAGATAGGTGGGTAGGTGACACTGAGATAGGTAAGTAGGTAGATAGATTGCCTGATAGATTGATGGGAGGAATATGTGCAGGCTGGGTGATGGGAGGGGAACAAATTTGGTTTCTCAAGTCTTATTATCTCGCTTATGGGAGCGGGGGAGGGGAGACTCTCTGTCCTTCCTGAGCTGCTAAATGCTGTCACAAAAACATTTATTAATATGCAAATTCTAAGTGGCAATCTGGACCCAGTCGGGTTGTGCTAATTTGCACATTAATATCTGTCTTCAGGCAGGCCTCAGCTCTGGAGAGGGAGGGGGTAGGGCTGGGAATGGGGACTGGGGAGGGGGGAGCAGGTGGGGCAGGGTGGAGGGGGGCCTGCAAGGGGCCTGTGGCTCCTCCCAACAAAGGCAGGCAGGAGCTGAAGCCAGCCTGCAGTGGGGGACTGGAAAGCATTGAAGCTCAGCAGGTCTAGTCTGCAGTCAAGACACATGGGGTCAGGGGCCTCTGGCCTCTACTGGTGCCGGCAGGTCCCCAGAGCCATGTTGGGAGTCCTGCAAAGAAAGGAGGCAGCAGAAGCCTTAGGCCAGACAGGATGCTGGTGCTGACCAACAGAGCAGAGGGAGGGTGCTAGGAGAAATGACGGGATGTCACGGGGCACTTCGGCTGGACAGAGTGGCTGCTGTTGCTCCCCCCACCCCACGGTAGAGCAGCTTTGGGGTGGAGAAATGGCTAAGGAGCCCCTCCTCACTTACTTGCTCTGTCTCGGACCAAGGCCTGTCCTCAACACCCAGATAGGTGGTCTCCTCTCTCTGGTCCCCCAGCCACCTGCCCTCCTCAGTGGACTCAGACTCCCCATTCTGCACTAACAAGTACAGAACTACACACCTCAGATCCACTAGGTCAACCCCCATTCCAAACTTTCTCATCCTTTGTCCCCATTAATACAGTTATATTGTCAGACCTGTGCCTGCTTATTTGTTTAGAAGATATGATCACCTCTAAGAGTTTCAGCAGTGGTGATAGTAGCTGTGGTGGATGTCAAGAGAAGGGCTAGCCTTACCTTAGCTGGTCCACACCCTCGAATAAGCAGACAGGCCATTAGCGATGAGAAGCAATGCACCCTCTCCCCTCAACCCACAAGGGCTTCCTGCTGGCTGGCCATGTGCTAATTAGATTCATTATTCAAACCCTGCCCTGGGTATCAAGCCCTCCCTGACATCCTGTCCAGAATGCTTTTTCTGTCAAACACTGAGCAATCCACCTGCAGTTCTGAATGTTTCTCTGATTGTTTCATATGTGAATCTTGTTTCCCTAGCCACATAGGGAGCTCTCTCCTCCATGGTATCTGGCAAGGACAGATATGTGGCTTGATTTCAACAAATACTTATGAATTTTCAAAAGTAATCTCATCAGCTAACACGGTTCGCTGTTATTTCCAGATACTAGGCTCACAGTGCTCAACTGTGACATATATTGTTAGTTCACAAATTTACATTTAGAGATTCATTCGTTCAATCAAAATAAACTAAACTTGCAATTCTGAAGATAGCCACCAGGTGGTGATATGTGCCTTGGTACAATGTATATCCTTTTTGCTTTAAGCATGTTTTCCAGAGACCATGAATTAATGTATTTATTTTTCTTACCTTTGTACTATTTTAATTTACATGCTCTTTTGTTCTAGGCGTATCCTGCCCCACTCCTAAAAAAAAGAGTGTCTGCTCTGGTGAACTGCTAGATGCGCAGAGGATAACAAACAACATCACGTGATGTGTGTTGTAACAAACCACGTGTTCTGAACACGCAGAGAAAGAAGTAATTAGCTTAAAGAAGGGGAAGCTGTCATGGAGGTGGGAAACGAGGGAGGCAAATAAGGAGAGAACAGGAGTTCGTCAGGATTGTGAGCGTCCACGGGCAGGGAGGGGCTCTCCACAGAAACAGCAGACAAGGCGCAGAGGTAAGGACAGGGGAGGTGCTTCGGCAGCACCTGGGCCAGCCGGCAATGGGCTTGAAACACCTTTATTTCATTTCTTTTCTTCCGGGGGTGGGGGAGCTGCGGAGAAAGACCTGCAGGAGTGTTTGGCGGCTGGGGCTGTGGGCTGAGAGGGGAGAGCGCAGGCCTGGAGTGAAGCAGGGTCAGGATGGCAGGGAGAGAGGGAGGGAGGTGGCGCAGGGGACCCTGGAGGGAGGCCTGGTTGGTGAGAGAAGGGAGCAGAGTCTGTCCCAGTCATGAGCTGTCCTGATCTGGGGACAGTGTAGGTGATGAAGCCATTAACCAAAAGGGGACACACGTGTTCCCACTAGTTATCCTTAGAAAAAGTCAAAATAGAACTTTTGATTGAATTAAATTAACTTGAACATGGTGCCATTAAACAGGAAATTGGAAAGTCTTATAAAACAACCACATAAGTACAATCCAGTCCCTTTCTCGATAATCTTTAACTGTTATGGTCCTAAATAGTTTCTATTTTCCTAAATAGTTACCCCTCCAGGGTTTCACAGGAGAAACCCTTGACTACATGCTCACCTCCTTCCTCTGCTCTCACACCTCAGGCTGTGAACAGAGTTGGTTCTGTGAATTCTCTTCACATTGGAAAGGTTTAATCGCCTCCTATAAGTCTGCAGTCTCTGCAGTGACCTGAAGAAGAAACTACCAGCAGGAAAAAAAAGAAAGAAAGAGAAAAATGCGTCTCTCATCTGGGACTTTCTCAGCTCTAAGTGGTAGCCTCAGAGACGGGGTTCACGGGGCTATGTCTGCAGCAACTGGGGCTCCCCAACTCCTGCTGGCCTCACTTTGGGATGTGTAGGTATTGCTCTGACCTTTGCCCAAGGCACAGGTCCTGGTGGCACAAGGAGAGAGAGAACCCCAAGTTCCTCTGGTTCCTTGTGTGTTTGTGCTTAAGGCTCTTCAGCAGAAACCTGGATGCCACCCTCCTTTCCTGCCTGTCCATTGGTTTCCACTTTGCTGGCAGCTGGGGGGACTCTGAGGGTGGCCCCCTCAGGGAAGCTGAACTCATACCTCTGAACCAGGCCCTGCTTCCCACCCGGCAGTGGGGCTCTCAGAATCTGCTTCTGGGCCATGGCTGGCCTCTGCCCTGTGGTCTGAGCCCTGGGTGTCTGGAACCACAGCCAGCCAACTGCTTCCTTCACCTCCAAGTTGTGGCGGCTTGTGTCCAATCCTGGAGGTCTAGCTTCCTTAGTGCTGGATTTAGGACTAAGGCAGGCCAGATTCCACCCCCAGGGGACCAAATTCATTTGCTCCTTCTAAACCTCCTTGGAAAGACCCAGAAGCTGACTAGAACCCCGAAGATGCTGAACTGGGGCCTTTTCTGGCCGCGAGAGGCTGGTGGAGGAGTCCAGGGCTCACCAAAGCTCCAGGTTTTTTCTGCGCCTGGCAGCTCCCCCGTAGGCTGAGCCCTATTCCGGCGGTATCCTGAGGAGATGATCAGTGTGCTCTGCTTTTCCATCCCAGCCCTTTGCTCCTTCTGCCTCTAAACTTCACAGATCTGTGCTGGCCCACAAAGCCAAGGCTGGCACTGGAGCCCTGGGCAGCCAAGGGCATCGGCACCCACAACCTAGCAGAGCCAGGCTCTAGTGGTGGCCGGCCTGGGTCTCCCCGATGGTGTCCACCCGGACCCTTCTCCTTCCCACCAGCTGGTGACACTCTGCCTCTCAAAATGGCCTTCACTGTCCTTGTCCCTGCTGTAATGCAACACCCCCTGGGAGGCACAGCAGTGTTAGGTAGAGAAGTCCTTTCCTTGGGGAAGATTTTATTAAGGGGAAAGAGAAGGAGAGTGACCACCTGAGGTGGGAGAGGGTCTTCTCTGAAGGAGGAAAAAGGTGAGCATGAGGGGTCAAGGCCAACCTTGGCACACTTGTCAGCCTTGATCCTAAGGAGCCAGAGGCTATGCACAAAGAGACAGGGAGGGAATACCATCCCCCTCCCCTAACTGGTCACCCATGGGCCTCTGGCTGCTGCTCTGGCTTTTCCCTCTCCTTCCTCCCCTTCTCCTCCTCCTCCTCTTCTTTCCCCATCCCTTCCCCTCCCCTCTTTCCCTCCCCTCCCTCCCAGGCGCCAGCACTGCCCCAGCCCAGACTTGACCCTGCACGGTTCCCTCTCCCACTTTCCTGTTGCATCTGGCCCTCTCCTTGGTTACTAATGAGCTCAAGGTGGCAATACACACCCATTGAAGTCTGTTGCTGTAATTCATTAGCATAATGGGCCATACAGTGAGCAGTTATTGCCATAAACGCTAGTGGGAGGGAGGAGCAGCCAATCCCCCCTACGCAGGAGTCGGGGGGCCTTTCCAGGGCCTCCGCAGGACACCCGAGGGCCCCCTTCTCCAACCCCCTCTCCAGCCCCTTAGCCACCCTCTGCTTCTGCCTGTGCACCTTGGCTCTCACCATCCTGGCCCCTCTCTCCTCGGGAGACCTTTTCCAGCGCTCTGGAGGGTGACCAGGGTCCGTTCTGTCAAAGGCCAGGGATTTCCTGCTGTGTGCAGGTGCTCCGTCCTAGTGGGTCTTCCTTAGCTTCTGGGGCGGGGCGGGGTGTGCACTGAGACGCTCTCCCATGGGGCAGAGTCAGCACCCCAGGAACAGGCCTGGCAGCCAGTGCTGGTGGAACAGGGTGGGGCCCAGCCCCCCGGAGCTCCTGACGGTCGGTTTACAGTGAGAAGAAGTGAAGGGACAGGGGCCAACAAGGTTCAGAGTTGGGGACACACCTGAAACGCTCGGCTGGAACCAGTGACAGCCCTCAAGCGGACGCTGTCTGGCTCCGAAGTGACAGGGACAGGAACAGGGTATGGCATGGGGGAGGAGGGTTCCGGTCCCCGATCTGATGGGAGCCCCCATCCGTAGGGCGGCCCGTCCAGCTGCTGAGCATCGCAGGCCACAGGAGTGCAGGTCTCCTAGAATTTATGGCTAGACTTTATGACAATGGAAATATTTTTTTAATTGAGGTTTGCACCACCATTACACTGCTAATTTAATTATTCCCTATATTTCATCCATCACCATCTGATCCTCAGGAAGCAAATAGCTTGTCTTCTTGACAAGAAAGCACCAAATTGATGAAAAGTGTGTGAGGGAGGGGAGTCGAGCGGATGCGCTTCTGCGGCAGGACCTCTGAGTGTCCAGGGGAGGGGGCAGGAGAGCACGGGGAGTAGATGTCAGCTGAGCTCTGTCGCCTCCCATGACCCTGGGAGCCCGAGTCCCACAGCCACACCACTGCACCGGAACGCTGCACACTCACACACGTGTACAGACAAAGCCTCAAGTATACCAGCCAGATATTCCACCCCACCCGGCCCTAATCTGTCACTCAGGGCCATGCGCAGCGACTCTGCCCTGGCCCCAAACACACACAGCCACACCTCGCAGAGAGGCACACCCAGCCGTCTCACAGAAGACGCTGTCAGGGAATGGTCATGATCCGAGAGTCCTTCAGGTAGGTCCCTGGTGGGGTCTGGGGACCCAGACTCACTTCTGTACAGGACTCAAGGATTCCAGCCCTCCAGGTCCCACCCAGGAGAGAGGAAACAGCAACTCTCTCCTGGGCAGCCCCCTCCTGACCTGCTGGCCTCAGCACATCCTCTGAGGGGCCGCTGCCCGGCTCTACCGTGCAGGCAGGAGGCATGTGTGGGAGCCCATGATGTGGGTGTTTGGAGGTGCCCCTTCCTGTCACTCACACCATCTCTTGGCCCACATCTCCTACCCAGGCGTGGCTTGATTTTCTAATGGTTTTGGGCAGGTGAGTCTTCCCACCCCACCCAGAGGGTAACCTTTAAGGGTGATCACTGTGCTTTCTCCTCTCTCTTCCTCTGCTGGGCACAGGGGGCCTGATGGCCAATTGAAAGTGAGAAGGGGGCCTTTCTGAGTCAAGCCTTGTTGGCGGGGCCGATCCCACTGCCACACAAGTGAGAGCACCTGGAGCTACTGGGGAGGATGAGCCTGGCAAAGTGCGGGGAGCAGTTTCAGCTGGGGGTGGGGGATGGCGCAGAAGTACCGAAGGAAAGAATGGAGGGAGGGAGGGAGGGTGGGAAGGAAGGACGGGAGGAAGAGCTAGAACAAGAGCCGTGGAGGGCAGGCACTGGGCATGGGCTGAGGGAGAGGAACTAGGTGGACATGAAGGCTGGTGGAGGGGGTGGTGCCGCTGTGGTGGCACTGCCATCAGTCATCCTGAAAGCTCCAGGAGCCCAGTGCAGGCCCAGCGGACCCCTGACCCAGCCTGATCAATCCTAATGGAATGGAGCAGAGGGGCAGCCGCTGGAGGGAGCGGGCCACCCGTCCTCCCTGACGCCCGTCCTTGTAACATTGTCAGCTGTCACAGAAGCCTGGAGTGAGGAGGCTGCCTGCCTCAGTCATGTCTGGTCTAGTCTAGCCAGGCCGGGCTGCCACTGGACAGAGGACAGGGGAAGGAGAAAGCAGCGATGGATGGCCTGGGGAGGGGGCACTAAATTGTAGCCTGTATGTAGGTGGCCAGACATAAAAGCAGAAGGAGCAGACAGAGAGAGGGCCTGTGAGCAAAAGACACCTGTGCTTTAATTCCCATTTGTTTCCTGAGCGGGGCAGAGGGCCAGAGACCCCCCAACCTTCCCTAATCATTGAGGGCACAGGGACACACCCTCAGGCAAATCTGCCCCTCTTCCCGGTGTGGCACCCACACCCACAACCTCAGGATGCACCCTGGCATCCCTTGCCCAGCAGCTCTCTGCTCTCTGAAGCCCCACAGCAGCTGTTGCCTGTCCTGCTTGCTCTGAACTCAGGGGGGCACCTCCTGCCTCTAAGTTGCGCTTGACAAAGTCCCATGTTCCAGAACATTCTTTGTGTTTGAATAGCCTCGTCTTCCAGGTTGGGAGGCCTGGAACGTTTCTGCCATCGCTGTGGTCTGCTTAGGAGTCTGTCTCCCCCGCCAGATCATGGGTCCCTCAGTTCTCCCTCTCAGCGCTGCGACTCCTAGCTCAGTGAGCAGACTCTAACTGATGCTCCACCAACACTGGCTTCGTGGGTTCTCTCCTGAGGCCCCCTGGGGCCCTGCACAGGGCCAGGCACATGGAAGGGCTTGTGTACTGAGTCTCAGATGAGGAGGGTGCCAGGAGCAGAGGGCAGGGCACCAGGGGATGGGGCAGCAGAGAGGGGAAAGAGGGATGGAGAGGTAGAGCGGGGCTGGGAGGGCGTGCTGAGCACAGACAGGAGGCAGGCAGTGAGGTGGGCACTGTCAGCTGCAGTGTCTGCCTGCCGTCCCCACCCCAAGAGCCCGGATCCAGGGCACAATTGGTCCCAGGGCGGCTTTTCGTGCGTGGAGCTGAGAGCGCGGATGGTTAAATGATGCTGCCTGCAACTGGGTCACAGGAACCGAATTCAGACCCCAGGGGCTGTGGGCTCTCTGCTCCCCTTCAACCGGGATTACTTCTGTGATAAAGATCCAGCTTCACGTGTGCGTATCTGCTCATCTTTGTGGTGGGGGAAGCGGAGAAAGAAAGGTGGTCTCCGAAGAACAGGCTGGAAGCTGAGTTCAATGCAAGTCCCTCACCTATGACAGGACCTCCATCCGTGTTGCCTGCCGGCCCACACCCCAGGGGACCCACATGAAAGTGCTCTAGAATGCGACTCTTGTTTTAGCTGCCAGGTTTGCACTTGACCATCTGTTTTTGCATAAGGGTCACCCCCTGAATGCGCCATTGAGATGCTTCCTACTTCTGTGCACACCCTGCGAGCAATGTCGGCTATGATGCAGCGAGGCCCCCTCTGCTCCGTGCACGTCATGTTGGATCCGACTGCTGACCACGCTGACCGCTAAGAGCCCAACTAAGTTGAGGGAAGAGAGGAGGAGAGACCACTTCGAGGCCAGGCTCTGCTTTTCTCAAAACAACAGACTGTTTCCTGCACTTGGAAAATTCCTTTGTGCTCACAGGCAGGCTGGAGAAGTTACCCAGCGCAGGCGGGCAGCCATCGCTAGTGGGCCATTTTCCAGAAACTCCTGGTCCCCAGAGCACGGGGTCTGAATGCACAAATACCCATTCTACAATTCACAAACTCAGGCTGATTTTCGTCTGTTCCAGTGATGTGTGCACACACACACACACACACACACACACACAGCATCTTCTGCAGCCAGAGAGAGCTAGGTCTCTGTTCTCATACATCTGAGAGACCTTCCGAAGAAGGAAAGACCAAGGTTCAAAGAGGTGAGGAAGGTAATTAGGAGGTAATTAGGTTCAGATGAGGTCATGAGGGTCTGGCCCCATGATGGGCTTCGTGCCCTATAAGAGACACGAGAGAGCTCGCTTCTCATTCTCCCCGACATCTGAGGACGCAGGAAGAAGGGGGCTGTCTGCATCCCAGAAAGAGAGCCCTCACCAGGGAGCCGACCCTACTAGCCACCTTGATCTTGAACTTTCATCAGCCTCTATAATTGTGAGAGATGAATTTCTGTTGTTTCAGCCACCCAGACTGTGGTTTTCGGTTATGGCAGCCTGGGCTGACTGGGAAAGGCACTGGGTCTGGAGTGGACACCAGGGTTGGGGGAACAGAGCAGAGGCTTGAGGACCAGCTCTGGTCTTTTGGGGAAGACCCTGGTGCCCTCCCACTCACTACTGCCTGGTCAAGAGATGACAAGTTTGGCCTGGCCTCCAGCAGGGAAGGCCTACCCAGACCACAGACGTCCCAGATGAACACATCTGGGACTTGCTCAAAGCCACTGAGAACCATGGAAAGAAATCTCATATGGGGTAAATGTTCTGAAGGGGACAGTCTTTGCTAGAAGGGATTCACTAAAATCCCTTCTGAGAACCAGCTCTCTCCGTGCCTTTTGTGGTAATCTGACACAAAATGACCTTCTGGGGCCCAACTTACACCACCAGGAAGAGCTGCAAAGACACATGGCGAGTGTGGACCAGATCTTCGGGAACCAGCTCCCTGGACTCTCAGGCCCAGGTGAGTGTGGGCAGGACAGGACAGGCTGCCAGGAGTCCCAGGAAAACACAGTCCCCATGGACTGCGGGCTTTGGCGACAGGCTGAGGTCCCATACCACCCCCCAAACCCCCCAACTTCTCAAAGGGACAAGCCCAGGAGAGGCATGTACCAAGGTGGGGGTAGGGCTTTCCACTGTCAGGGGGTTGGCTTTGGAGTTGGGCTTAGGGCCCCAGCCCAGGTGCCTAGGTTTGTCCTGGTGATGGGAGTGTTTCCCTCTAGACAGTTCCTTCACCTCCTGATCAACAACCCCCACTCCAACCTTGGCAACCTCTGAAGGGAGGGCTCATTGGGGAGCGACAAACGCTAAGCACAAATGAAATTAAATGAGTAATATTTTTACCTGCCTTGAACAATTGTTTTAAAGCTACACTAACAATTGCAACCGCAAAGGCTAAGGGAAGAAAAAAATAAAGCAAAAACACCCCACCTCCTCAGAGCGCAGCGCCAGCGGCCGGCTCTGGGATTTGCATGACAAAAGCACTCAACAAACAACAACAAATTGCCAGCTTGTCGGGGGCCGCGGGGCACGCGCGACAACTGGCGCGCTCTACTCCTCGGGGCAGCTCCAGCTCCCGGGCCCCGCAGGAGGGGTCGGCAGCGGCAGATGCTGGGCACCAGCGGGTGGGGGCGGGGCGGGGTAGTGGGCGGGGCTGGCCTCTATACCAACCGAGCCATGGCAGTGGTCAGAGCGCCTTGGCAACCGCTGCCACCCACTCGGGACCAGGCACGAAGGGCGGGATGGGGGGTGCAGGCTCAATGGCCAACAGTGAGAAGGATAAGGGGTGGAACTGGGCTGCTTTTCCCCCTCCGGCTCACACGTCACTGCCTTGCCTCTAGACCTGGCCTGAATCTTTGAGCACACTACAGGGTCACCGCGGGCCTCTGCCCCATGCAGGTCCTGGGACAGTCCGAATGATAGGCTGCACTCGGCCCAGCGTCCCCGCCTGATGGGTACCCTCCTGGCAATGCATCTAGCCCAAAGGCTGGGCTGGGAGGGGAGAGCATGCAGGCATCTCCCTGCAGCATCTGGCTCCCCCCACGTGAGGCCCGGACAGATGGCTGGCCAGAGCTAAATTGATTCATAATGATTTGTGTCTTCCCCTGCCCGGCAACGGGTAACTTTTCATTAGAGACACAGATGTCTTAATAACTCTATGCCAGGGTCCTCCTACGGCAGCCACTCCACTCCACTGTAGATGGGGGGTGGGGGGCATGTGGAGGGGCCAAGGGGTGAGAGGACTGAGAAGTCCACCCCATACCAGCTCAGCAAGGTGTGCTATCCCCAGACCCCAAAATGTCTTCTACCCACCCCCCACGATGGAACTCCTGACCTGCCTGTGTTCCAGCCACTGGGGTCACCTCCCCGCCTCTGAGCCGGGTGTGAGTGTTCCCCGCTTTACTTCCTGTCCCACAGCCCATCTGGTGGACCCTCGCTCCTTCTCAGCCTCCTTGCCATTCCCATGGTGTGATGATAAGTGAGTCCTATCACTCCTCCCTGGGTCTCCACTCCTCCCTAATAATCCCCAAACTAATCCCCAACACCCTTCATGATGAGTATTCTCCATAACGGAAAATGGCCCTCCAGCCCCATGGCCGCAGGGTTACCACATCTGCCTGGTCTCGCCCACTGTCTGTCTAAATATGCCCCCACTGGGTTGCCTCCCCTAGGGAACATCCACTCTTCCCAGCAGATCCTAGTGCAGGGGGACGTGGGCTCCCTCCCTCCTGGGACCAGCCTCCAGCTGAACCTGTCCTGCAGCATTTACAGCCATTGCATTGGTTGGAAGAGGTCTGGCTCATCCCTGCCACAGTTTCCTCTTGCACACTTCCGTTCAGTGGAGGATTCCCTCCCACTGTGGGCTGGGCTGCGTGTGACATGTTCACATTCAGTCCTCGCACTTACATCTCATGAGTCAGGGCCTGAGCTGATGTCTCTGCATCCTTCCCGGTCACCGTGCCCCACACTTTGTGCGCGCCAGGTGCTCACTGGAGATTTGTTGAAGGAATGAGTGACAGTGTCTTGGTTTTCCCCACTAGCAATTCATCATTCTGAAATTAGTAGCCTCTCTCTGGGCCACCCTTATAAAACATCAAGCTCCCTGAGATGTCAGGTCAGGGAGGGGTGAATGCCAAGGTTCCCTCCTCTAAGTGTGACTATGTTACCTGGAGGTTTCCAGTCTGGGGGGAAGATTCTTTCAGTAGGTAGGGGTACTGAAGCCAACCCAATGGACCTCTTGGTAGGCTGGGGCCAGCTCTGCCTGCCAGGTTAGGAGGACTCCAAATAGCTCACCCCAGTACTAGACCCCATTCTGAAGCCCATGTGTGGGGCTGGCATCGGGGCACTCTGCCTTCAGTGCTCCCACTGCCCACGGTGTCCAGTGTGGGCTCTCAGCCTGAAGTCCAAGGCCCCCCAACACCAACCCACCTCCTGCTCTGTTCCTTTCACGGACCCAGCAATTTCCTCTCACTCTTCCTCAAAATCTTTGCTTATCACAATCCCACCTTCTGACACCTCCTGGTTCTTGTCTGTCTAGGTAAATCCGGCCCGTGGTCCGAGGCCAGGATCTGTCTTATTTGTGAGGGTGAGACCTTTCTCCCCATCTAGCCCACAAGTGCAGAACATTTGACTTCTTACATTTCCCTGGGGACTCAGCAGAGGCACATCTGCGTGAACTTATGGCATGCACCTTTGCACACCCCACTCACCATCCCCCACCCCATGAACCCCCTGGACACCACCAGGACTCCTGGCCTCAGATGCCCTTGTGCAGCCCCCATGGGTACAACCCACCAGCCCCATGCCCATATAGCACATGCTACAAGCCTCCAAGAGCCGGTGGCTCCAAGGCTGGAGTCCAAATTCCTGTCCTAGCTGTGCTGCCCTTTTCCCATCTGTAAAGTTTGGCTACTGAGAATATTCCTCAAGACGGTGGATGTGACGAGGCTTTGCAAAGGATTAGAAACAGACAAACACAAACAAATGAAAGAGCGGATGAGTCCCGTCTGAAGGCACTGAGCTTGGCACCGAGTGTCCTCTGCCCCGAGCTCCAGCTTAGCAGGTGCTCAGCAAGTGATGGCTGAGGGGATGCAGTGGCCCTGTCATGCCGGTGTCCCTGTGAGAGGCAGCGTGGGCGAGGCAGGGGCTGCATGGAGCTCGGTCACATGGAGGCTGTGGTTGGGGTCCGTCTGGGACAAGGAATTTGGGTTCTTTTGCTTGCTTGTGGGGTGTGAACCTGTGACCTCAGCCTTGCTGACAGCACAGGCGAACCGCTGAGTGCTCCTTGCAGACAGCCCTCCTGGAGGAAGCCAAGAACCAGCCTTTCCACCTCCCCCGGGCATCTCCCCGGCAGGCTTCCCTGCTCATGTCTTTTGTTTTTCTTAATTAAAGTACCAAGAGCCAGGATTCCGTCTCAGAAGGTACAGCCTCGCGTCTGGATGTCTTCATTGTGGCTGTGCCATTGGCGTGCCTGCCTGTGCTACAGCTGGACACTGGGCCTCCCGGGGCTTGGTGGGGAGGAGAGCCAGGGGGACCTGACCCACTGAAGCTCAGCCACACGCCTCCCCACTGCCCTGTCACCCCCAGCTTCCCACAAACCCTCACCCCTCCGAAACCTTACAAGGCCTGCAGGTGTCCCCTCTGTGAAATGCAACAGCTGTGCAGGGCTCAACGCCTAGCTGTGGCCCTCGATTTCCTAACCCCCCCCCCCGCCCCCGCAACGCCTGCACGCTCAGCCCCTCACTCTTCCATTCAGAGCACAGGGGGCCTTGGCTGTCCCTTCATTTGTTCAGGGAGATTTGCTGGGCTCTGTGGTCAGTTTGGTGCTGGGCTAGACAACTCCTGCCCTCCTGGAGCTTCCAGTCTAAATTGGAGAGGGGTAGGGCATTGTAGGCCTGAGGCCGGGTAGCTCTGGGAGGGCCTCCTGCCCTCTCTAGGCTTCTGTTTCCACATATGCAGCTTGAAGGCATTGTTTGGGATGTGCACACAGTGCACTGAGGAGCCGTGTGTGTGTGTGTGTGTGTGTGTGTGTGTGTGTGTGTGTGTGTGAGAGAGAGAGAGAGAGAGAGAGAGAGAGAGAGAGAGAGAGAGAGAGAGTGAGAGTGTTTGGCAGGGTCTGGACTCTGAGCCCCTTCTGACCACTTCCTCTTGAGCAGTATAGCTCATGCTTTCCAGAAACCGGGCCCAGC
Source organism: Macrotus californicus (assembly GCA_007922815.1). Taxonomy (NCBI): domain Eukaryota; kingdom Metazoa; phylum Chordata; class Mammalia; order Chiroptera; family Phyllostomidae; genus Macrotus; species Macrotus californicus. The sequence goes on along the minus strand of VMDR010000220.1, from coordinate 236,736 downwards.
ATGGGCAGTCACTGCCTGGTCCAGGAACATCTCCTGGTTTATGGCTTTCTCTGTATTTGTAAGTAATGACTGTCCAAGAACCCTGCGAGGCAGGTATCGCTGGCTTTTTATCAGGGAAGAAGTCCGGTTTCAGCTCAGCGGAGCCCCGCCGGGACAGGGACCACTGAGACTGGAACGGAGGTGTGCCTCGGAGCCCTGCCCCCCCTAGGAGTCCTGAGCCGGACTGGGGGCTCCTTGGGTGTGCTTTGCTCCGACACAAGGTCAGCTCTGCCCTCTGAAGCAGGGCATCCTCCCGCCCTCTGTCCTGATTATGCACTGTGTCCTCTCTCCCGACCCTCCCTGCCCAGGCCTGGGCCAGGCGGCAGGGCTGTAAAGGGGCCCTGGGCCCATCCGGAGTGTGAAGGGCAGGTGCTTCAGGGAGGACGTGTGTGTGTGGCCGGGGGCGAGGGTAGGGGGGGTGCAGGCACCGCCAGCCCCTGCTGCTGGGAGGCAGGGAGAGCTTTTATAGCCTATGAGGCCTGCTTCCCCTTCCCTTTCATTAACAGTCTGGCCAAATTTCTTTCTCCTGTAGTTCTGGGGTGTGGAGGTTAGGAGGGAGTTGGGGCTGGGAAACCTATGCTGAAGAGGGTGTGGCGGCTTGGTGCCCCGGGAGCAAGAGGAGAAGCGTTCTGTCTGGGACGATGACCTTTGCTGGGAAGGAGCCCTCCCTGCTCCTCCAGGGCCCCACACGTGTGGCTGCTCTACGACCTGGCTCTGGACTGTGAGAGGCGGTGGGAAGCAGACCTACTGTCTGTCCTGGGGAAGGAGCTGGCCCAGGACTGGGCAGCTGGCTCCTCAAGAGGGCCTCCCACTGAGGCCAGGCTGCACCAGCTCCCTCCATTCCGCCCCCTCCCTGGCTCTCAAGGGTCCTCCTTCCAAGGACACTGGTAGGTGGAGGGGGCCAGGAACGAACGCCAGCCATGGACACCGCGTGGAGTCCCTGGCCTTGGTCTCCAAGGTGTGGGATTCCTGAGGGGGTGGGCTTGTTTGGCAGAGCACTGTGCTCCCAGTTGCCTGAGCTCAGCCATGAAGCCCTGAGAACAACGTCTCAGAAAGATCCCTTCTCGTGCCAATTCCCCGTGCTCTCCAACCACGTCGCCTCAGGGGGCTGAGGGGATTAACAGAGCCTGTGCGCACGAGCCTTGCAGACTGCTCAGCCTTCACACGTGTATGCTTTATCACGGGTGTGACTGTGTTAAGACCTGCCCCCTCTTTCAGATCAGTATCTATGGGACCCCATCTCTGCCAGATGACAGGACACCAAGCTGATCAGTGCGCAGGAGAACAGTTCATGGTTGTTGTTAGTCAGAAATACTTGACCACCAGTGGGATGCCATGTATTCCAGACGGGGCTGTGGGGAGGCTTTTACCAACAACTGGGTGATGATCAGTCTAGAAGACCCCAAACAACAGAAACACAAGGTGCCCAAGACCCACCAGTCATGGTCCACTTGCCCAGAGTTGGTTTGTAACAAAGCCACACGCCTGTGGAGCCCTTCTTGCTTCCCGTGCCTTCCAAGGCACGTGGACATGCCCAGGATCCAGAGGCAGGCAGAGTGCTGAGTCCAGGTGGCTGGTGAGAATAGTGTGGTCCTGACTCCTGAACACACCTGCCCAACTACCCAGCTGGGTGACCTTGGGCAAACCAGTTCAGCCTCTTGGCTTCAATTTCCCCAGTCACATCCTTCCTGGGGCCCCAGAACTCCAGGCTCGGACATTCCCAAGGCTTAGCTTCCTGCGTGTGCAGGTGAGGCTCGTTGATTTAGGCCGGTTGGCGGCCAAGACACCAACCTAAAGCACACGCGTGTGCTTTGCTGGAAAGACAAAGGAAACGCCAAGGTAGACCTGGTGAGATGGTTCGTTTTGTACGTCGGCGGGCGAGGTTACAGCTCCCAGCTAGCCAATGAAATGCTAATCTAGGTGTTGCTGACGTTTTGAAGACGTGGTTAACTGGCTTTAAGTCAAGGGGGTAATTCCTGATTATGTGGGTGGGCCTCATCCAATCAGTTGAAGGGCCTCGCATGCAAATGGCGGTTTCCCTGAGGAAGAGTAAACTCTGCCCGGAGAGGCAGCACCAGCGTCTGCCTCAGAGCTTCGAGTCTGCTGGCCTGCTCCACAGATTTCAGACCTACCCGTCCCCTCATGGGTCAGTTCCTCGAAATACGTCTTTCCTTATGTATTATCATGCGTATATTTAGTATCTATAAATATAGATGATATGTATTGTATGTCTTAGTGTGTCTGTATGTCTATGTACATCTCCTGTGGTTCTGTTTCTCCAGAGAAGTCTGATCCTCCTGGGCTTCAGAACATTTCCAAAGAAACGTGTTTGCTGCTTTCACATTCTTTCAGCAAATACTGCTTAGAAACAAATCATGCAGCCGACTTCAGTAAACGGAGACTCCTTTGCCGTTAGGCACATCCATCGATCTTAAATATGTTTTCCTCTTCTGCACTGAGCCACCCTCCAGCCCCAGACACTCAGGTCAGCCTTGGTGTCCCAGTTCACATTGTCCACCCAGATTCACGAAAGGCAACCTGGATTCCTGGGTCTCAGACCCCAAATAGATGAGGTATACTGAGCTATATATTTAAAAAAAAAATTGACTGGTGTCTATTTTACTGTTCTGAGCAGATGATGTTCTTTGTTTATGAGAGAAATTAGGCCAAATTCAACTTTTCCACAGATGGAGAAGCCTGAATTATTTATCAGAGGCTCATGAATTTGGTTCTGGCAAATGGCAGGGCCGAGGGCGGCTGATTTGTGCTTCATTGTTGGAACAGCTTGATCCCAGCAGGTCCTGGGCCGTCCTGACGCAGTGCGGGGCCTGGCGGGGGTCCCGGGCCTGGCTCAGGGCAGGAGTAGGTGGTGGGGACCCTTTCCAGTTGCTTCTGCTGGGCTCCACTGGTTCCTGAGGACATGGGGAGGGGGCCCTGACTTGGACTTTGACTGGCTGCTGGGATGGCTGGGTTTACTGGAGCCCCTGGGGACAAGTCTTCTCTCCTCAGAAAAGAAATAGATGGAAATGGGAAGGATGGTCATTGTCACTTGCTTTCTCCCACCAGGCCATCTTTCCTTCCAAATTGAACGGCAAGGCCATTGGCCAATGCTTTTGTGTGGTCGGCTGTGTCTGGCAGCTCACAGCTCAGCAAGCACCTATGATGTGAAAGCCGTGTCCAGGGCTCCTGCCAGGTCCAGCAGCATCATGGAAAACACAGTGGGCTCTGCATTGTCGGGGAGGACTCAGGAAAATGTCTTTCAGTGGGACCTGGGCCATCGCAGGTACTAACACGAACTCATGTTGACTGACCACTGACCATGGGCCACGTGCTGTCCAGGCCTGAACTCATTCAGTCCTCAGACAGCCCAGGTCGGGACGTGGTCCTGACCCCACATGACATGAAGCAAGGGGTTCCCTGGCACCAGCTGTGGCTCAGAAAGCCCCCAGCCTTTAAGGCACTTGTAGTTGATGGGGTGTTACTGACAGTGACCATCCAGTATCCTTCCCACCCAGCTACACTCACACAGGCTGCCTCTCACCTCCCCGGGTGCAAGCTGTTCCCCAGCCTGGTAAAGACATGAGAGCATTGCCTTTCATGAGCCGAGCTGGCCTCACTGGGGACCTGCGGTGACCACAGCTGTTTCTGCCTGTCCAGGTGTGTCATTCCCTGGCCATGCCCTGCTACCTCCCTGGGGCTATCTGGCCTTCAAATCTAACTCTGTACGTGTCACAAGTTTCCTGGTGGCTGGGACAAATCACTGTACTGCTGGGCCTCATCTCCACCCCGTCCCCAGTCATCTGGACTCCTCATGTCTACACTTTCCTTTCTTTTTCACCTCCAGGACCACCTGGAGGGGACCGGCCCATTGTCATGGAATAACTGATCTGGTGGGAATGAGTAAGGAGGCTGCAGAGGTGAGTTTTTAGGTGTTTGGTGTGAACCGTGTTAATTTGCATTTAAGTTTAACTACCATCGTCTTTAATGTTGCCCACGTGGGAAAAGAGGCATTTGGGCCCCAGGATGCACGTTCCTGTTTCCAAATGTTCCTTCTATTGTACTTGCCTGGGGTGTATGCCCTGTGACCTACCTCCTTCAGACCCATGGAGCTGCCCCTCCCAAGCCCTGTTCTGGCTGCCATAGCATCACTTGACCTTCCCTCCTGTGCCACAGACAGGGTGTTGGTGTGGGATAGGGTAGGGGTTGAAGTTCTTTGTCATTTGTTATTTCAGCAAGAGCCGGGGTATGGGTGGTGAAAAGGTGAGGAGGAAAGACAGTAAATAAGTGAGAAAGTAAATCAAAGTTCAAGTTGAAGGGAACTTAAAAAATTCAAAAGAGTCTTCCTTGCTTCTAACAGAACTCCCTTATCACCCCACCAACCCCCGACACACACACACACACACACTCTCTCTCTCTCTCTCTCTCTCTCTCTCTCACACACACACTTACTCACTCACTCACTCACTCAGCTTTTTCCACTCTGGGAACTCCTGATGCTGCTCCTCCTCTGGTAGGTGTTGGAAGGGCATCAGCTACCAAGTTCAAGGTCTGTTTCAGGCCTAGCTCAAGACCCTCTCCTCAGTGGAGCTTTCCCCAGCTCCACCCCCCATCATAAACTTGCTCTGGCCTCCCTGCTCCATGCACACACAGGACTGTGTAGGACTGGCTTTTTCCCTCACTGGGCTTGCTCACTGTCTCTCGGGGGAAGCACTGGGAGGCATTGGGGTTCCCAGGAAAGAAGGAGGGTAGCGAAAGGTGCTTGGGCTGAGACAGCCAGAGTGAGGGGAGAGAGACAGGCAGGAGTGAGGGAGGCAGGAAAAGAAAGACTAAGGTAACCGGGGAGGGAGGGGCGAGCCAGCCAGCAGTGCTTATTGGACTAAATACAGTCCTGGGACAGCAAGTAATTCGGGTCTGAGTCAGCAAGTTTCACCCATAAATTCTTAAGCATCTGTCAGGCCACTGCTCCCCACCCCCCGCTGTTAGGAGCAGCCGCTTCAAAGGGAGCCTGAGTGAAAGCCTCATTTAGCAAATGAGGGGAAGGTTTAAAAATAACACCAGGAGTCACCCTCCATGAAGACGAGGCCACCCCTTCTCCTGCTGCTCTATGTGCCCCTCCCCCAGTCCAGCAAGGCCCACAAGTAAGGCCAGGGACAAATGGCTAGAGTGGAGGAATGGGGTAACAGTGTTTGCATGTGACAACGTGTGACACTGTGTGACGGGGATGATCATGGTGAGGGAGGGTCCTGTGCTGCCGGGACAGCCTGCACTTGCTGTGCAGGTGTGTGATGGTGCAGAGGAGTGAGGCCTGGCTCCACCTGCATGTGTGTGCCCCTTCTGGGTGTGGGCCTGCGAGATGCAGCTTGTGACAGACAGCATGTGACCTCACAGACGATGGGGGTAGCGGGTAATATCCTGTGTGTTCCGATCTGGCAAAGGGGAGGTATTGGGTAGAAGCGTGAATGACACACGTCAGCATTTCCCGAAAACACACGTTCAAGTGATGTGTGCTGGGCCCTGTGTGCGAGAGACAGACAGACACTAGGGCAGAGACAGAGCACATGGACCTTCTAGGCTGGGGCTGCTCTCACGAAGGAGACCATCATCTCATCCTCTGAGATGTTCTCAGCAGCAGACTGCCCTAGCTTTGGCCTCAGTTCTCACTTCCCATCCTCACAGGCCACTCCCCCACCTCAGCCTAGATGCCAATGGCTGGCCTTGCCCTGGCCTTGCCCCTGCTGTGAGGCCATCTGTCCAGGAGGCAGAACCCTCACCAGGCAGCCAGGGTGGTTCAGAGCCAATATCTTCCACCTGAAGTGGGATCTAGACCACCCTTGACTCCTTCCTCGTTCCCTCCCAGGGCCTGGCTGGGTCTCCGCGTGCCTCCTACCGGTTACTCCCGCAAAAGCCTGTGACCAGGTATAACCAGCTGTATTTCGTGGATAAGACAGTTACAGCTGCAATTGTGGTAAACCCTGTGGACCCACCTCACTTCTGCCCAGCTCTTGACCTGTTCACTAGTCCATGGAGAAGCGGAGGGTCCCAGTCACATAGTAGGTGGGAGATGTCTCTGCTCTCGGGACCACACCCCACAGAGGAGCAGCCCTCTTTTTCCCAAAGAACTCACCCCAGGGCTCCTCTGAGTAGGGTGCCTCTAGACTTATTTAAGTTTTTGTTTTCAGATTATTAACTCGAGGACAAAGAGGCTGGATGGGGCCTGGGGAGTGGAGATGGGGAAGTGCAACTGGAAAGCAGGAGTCCGGGCCTGACCCAGTGGGGCATGTGCACACCTGGCTGCCCAGTGGGGCGTCTTATACCTGGGTGGTACCTTCACCTCAACGTCATCTGGCCCTGCCGCACCACACACTCTGGTTCTTGGTGAGTTGGGCTCACAGAAGAATTGGAGGTTTCCTGAAAAGGCTCAGAGAGCTAGGATGGCCAAGGCCAATGAGGAGATCTGGCACCTTAACAACACCTGCCCTTCTACTACATTCCCTATGAGTCTGACTTAGCGGGTGATATACCACCATTAGCATTTAATTTTGGGGTTAAACATTGCTCATCCCTTGCACCGTGTTTTTTCTTGCCTCAGCATTTTCATTCATTCTGCTCCATCTAAAATGTGTTCTATTCGTCCCACCAAATGCACCCTCCTTGACCTCACCATCCATTTTTACCATTGCATATCTAGTCATTTTATAGTGTTGCCTACAAGTCCCGCAGGATTAAGTCTCCCTGTGTGGGGGGAATCTACTCAGGCGGGGGCATATTCCACAACATGATCTCACACCCCTTGCTAGTTCAGATCTCTGTACACAGGCAGGCTTGCTCAGCCTTAAGTCCAAATGCTAGGTGAGTTCCTGCATTCCTCGAACCCCCATCCATCCCTGTCCTTCCCCTTCACACATCATTTCCATTGCTTTAGGCCAGGCATGGGTTGCATGGGGGGTGGAGGGGCTTTGGCCCTCGTCCAGCTGGGAACAGAAAAATCCATCACGCACCTAACATATATTTTAAAATAACTTACACGCATAACACCCCCACGCTGCCATTTCCGTGTCTCAGATCTGATTATCTGCAGCTCTCTCTCTCTCTTTTTTAATAAAAAATTGCTATAAATCTTTTTGTCAGAGAAGATATAAGATGCAGGTTTGCTGGAGAAACTGCCTGGCTGGGTTGTTTGGTAGGTGGTTTGGTGCCCTGCTCTGTTTTTTATTTTTAAACTCCCCTACAGCTCAAGCTGAATTTCCAAGAAGATGAGAGTAAAGGAGAGCTGTCCCTGGTTGGCATTAAAGGAGGGAAAGGAGTCCCAGGTGTGACAATGCCCATCCCATCTCTACCCCAAGGTATCCCATGCATGTTTCCTACACACTTGCATCTGTGCTTGGTTGGTGGGACCAAGGGGAGGGAGGGGAGGTGCGTCAGATAAGCCCATGTGATAGTCCATTAAAAACATCCATTCCAGTTAGAATCCTTTGCCTTCCATATATGTCCCCATTCTTCCAGCCTAGGCTGACCATCATTTGCTATGGGCCTGTTGGGAATGGGAGGGAGAGAGGGATGGACATCGGGGAACCTGTCAGTGGGGCCACCAGGGATCTGCATGATAAATAATTCCCAGGTGGACAACTTGGAAGGTGACTGTTTGCTGGGAAATTGCCCCAACACATCTGGCCCACCTGTTACCTAGGCCACAAAGCACTGTGAAAGGAAACAATATCCCCTCAGAAGCTCCACTGGAGGTCAAAAAGGAGAAGCCACTGATGTTGCATGTGGACTCTGGCCCTTTGAGTGCAGGGCCCTCAGGGCCTCGTATTCAGCAGGTGCTCAGCAGATGGACCTCAGGAACTGCAGGCTGGGGAGGGAAGTCTAAAGGGTGCCTTTGGAAGAGAAAGTTTAGGAAAAGTGTCATGGGGTGGGAAAGGGGGAGTGGTGTGAGCCCGGAAGTGGAGGTGCACGTGTCTGGGGAGTGACGAGAGACTAGCCTGAGCAGAATGGAAACGTGGAAGAGCGGCCACTGGTCTGTGTTTCAGTCCATCCAGCCATGAAAAGTGGAATGGCAGGCCTCACACTGGTTCACCTTGGGGAAGGTATATGGTTTAGTGCAAAGAATAGGAATCTTAGGGTCGGAGAGATCTGCCCCTTACTACTCTCTGGACTCGGGCCATTTTCCTTAAATCTTTGTGTCTCAATTTCCTTACCTGCAAGATGGCGATGACGATACTGTCTTTGCAGTTGCTATGGGGATTAGAGGAGCGGGGTATATATAAAGATGGTTTCACAGGGGGGACTCTCAGCAGATGGTGGCCTGCTTCCCAACGTGACTCCAGAGAGGGCACTGCAGGGTGTCTGCTCCAGTCCCGCCAGGCCCTCTTTACAACCAGGTGGGTTTTGCCAACACAGCATAAGGGAGCAAGACACAGCGCTGCCTGGCCCTGCCACGCTCTCCTGGTCTCCAGGGCGGCTGCCAGAGGAGACGCATTTATTTGTATTTAATAAAATTCCGTAGCATGGCAGTTTATGAATTACAGTGTAATGCAAAGAATGGATACCAGATAAATGTATATGCATGTGTGTGTGCATGTGCGTATCTATATATACACGCATGCACAAGTTTATTGGTATTTTGAGGCCCACTGTGTTATTAATCTGATTCAAAGCCTGCAGCCCAGTTTAATATATTAAGTGAAATGGCAAGTCTTTATCCATCTTCCCCTCCTACCGCTCCCTACCTTCTGTCTGCTCTCCAGGACAACACTATGCACATGCCATATTAGATTCCATTTTGGTCCTGTTCTGATAAGCAGGAGATTAAATAATGAATGAGATTCCCATTAGCTCAATTTTTTTTTTGGCATATTTCAGGCAACCTTTTCCCTTTTTAATTAAATCGGCTCTGTACCGCAGAATATTTTTACATTGATTTGGAAGAAAAGGATTTTTTTAAAGGCCTGGTTATACTGACACCCCCGTGTATACCCAGACTTGCCCGGCACAGAGTATTGATGAGGGACAGTGGCTGGGGTGCAGCTGGAGGACAGAAAATGGGATTTGGTGAAGACCCTGACCTTCCTCAGCCCACCCCACTCCTTCTCTCTCCTGTTCCAGGGTCTCCTGCTCTCAGACTAATGGGCTTACAGAGACACGTGGCTCTTTTGTTTTTATTAGAAAGCAGGACTGTTCATTGAAATGTTAGCTCACGTAAGGTAAGAATCGTGTGTAAGGTGCCCATGAGTTGGGAGGCTTCCCATGCTGAGCCCAGGCAGCTGCCTTTCTCTCGGGAAGACCAGAAACTGCACTTTGCCCTTTCAAAGGGCAGCATGAGGGACTCTGAGCCCACATCCCCTAAGAATCTCGATCTTCTGGCCTGATTTTAATGGAAAACTCAAAAAAGGTGGCTTTTCCAGGGGGCTGCATGTGAGAGGAAGGGCTCAGAGATTCCACATAAGTTTAGAAAATCTGGAGGCTTCTTCACACTTCACTTTATGATTCCTTCCTTTTTCTAGATGTGGAGGCAGAGTTTGGAAGACCCAATTCCAGACTCCTTTCCCCTGGGCCCTTCATTGAATTTCTGGGCTCCTCTCTATTGAGTCTCAATGATGCATGAGACAGTGCAATAGGTAGCAGTGTGAACCCTCTCAGCTAAACTTCAGGCAGGTATCATCAATGTTCCCACTGAAGGAACCCGGGGCGGGAGTTGGGTAGGGGCTGGGGCTCGGCACACCTGAGTCACCTGTCCACAGGCCACAGCTAACAAGTATGAGTCTGGATTCCGGCCCCCAACAAATCGGGAGTGCACACACTCTTCCCCTGACACAGGCCTTGCTGGGGGCATCCCATAGTCTAGTTATTCCATGTGCAAGGTCCCCATTGCTCCTTGCTCTGTGGTGCTTGGGGGTTTCTCTGTCCCCTGTTCCATTCCACACCCCCTCAGCTCTGGGCTTAGCTGGGCTCCGAAGGGGCCTTGGTCTCTTTTGAGTGGGTGAGTGGATACAGTGGATGAATGGAGGTGGTTGAGGCTGGTGGTGCACAGTGGAGGGTGGGGTGAGGGGCGTCTCTGGAAGCTGCAGTGATCATATCCTAGTCCTGTGTGGGCCTCTCTAGACAGCTGGGGGAGAGGTCTGTCTGATTCCCCATGGGACCCCTGCACCCAGTGCTCGGTGCACATGGGTCGGCTGACTGTAAGTGAAGGCTAAAGGGGGCTGGGGTGGTGGCTGGCCGGCGGACTGTCCTCAGATACCTGAGGGGCGGCCATGCAGAAGGAACCAGAGCCTGACCTACATATCTCAGGTCGGGGAATGTGGCTTTCCTCAGAGGTGTGATTTCCCACGTGAACAAACACTTCCCCACAGGCTTCCAGAGATGACTGAATAAGTCCAGAATGGCGATAGCACCTCTTTCCCCTGGCTGAGTGTCCCCAGGAACTGGGGTGGTGGGTATGCAGTCAGTGGTTGGGGGGAGGGTCCCCGCCTAATGTGACACTTTGATTCCCACTGAGGGGCACACTGGGTCCTGGAGACAACTTGCTGAGGGTTAGATTTGGGAGGAATCTTGGGAAGTTCCCTCAGGGAAGCTTCTGGAGGTGGGGGCACTTGGTCCTTGCACAGGAGGCCATCTATGTCGTGGGGCAACCTTGCTGTTGGGAAGCTCTTCACTCTGGGCCAAATCTGCCTGCTAATCTCTCCTACACCCTGGCCCACTCTAGGCTACCTTGATAATGGGCTTGGCAGAGCCTAGCCCTGACCCTGCCATCAAGGGTCAGCAAGTCTCGGATGGGGGCTGCAACCAGGGAGGGCCAGATTAGAGGGTTATGTCAACAGTCCCTGGGCAGCCAGGCCCTCCCAGCCTCCCCTACCCTGTGAAAGTTCACAGCTGGTGACACAGAGAAGGGTAGTAGGGGACAGAAGGAGCAGGCACTGCGGATCTATACCTAACCCCTACCCCAGGGAATATCTCTCAGTTTACATAATTTCTTCTTGCTTTTCGCTGCCCAGGCCTATCATCTTCCATCCCTGGCTCCCTTGGGGCAACTGAGACAGTGTTCTTTAGAAAGCGACCCTGTGCACCCAGTTTGTCAGGGCCTGCGCACCACTGGGCAGAGGCAGTGGCTGAGGCCCAGCCTGAGGGTCGTTCCCTCTCTGAGGTTGTGGTTGGTGGTTAGTATTGGGGATGAGGAAGCCTGAGGCAGGGACGACCTCAGGGCCATTTTCAAGGGTTGATTGGACTAAGAGGCTGCCCCTCCCTGTGAAGATGTATGTGAGGTCCTTGGGAGAGTATGACAAGTGAAGGACAGAAGAAGGCGATAAGAGAAGTGAGTGGTGCCCCCCCCACCCCCGCTTCCCTGGCAGCCTGGACTTACACAATCCCTGGCTCCTGTTCCAGGTCCAATTAATCTACTCTCTCTCCTGTCTCCTTCCTTCTCCTGCTCCTGAAGACAAGGGAAGGAGAGTGTGCCCTTTTGGCTGATGCCTCCACTGAATTATTTGAGAGACGAGACTTTAAATTGATGTTTAAAGGGCCAGAGGCCCAGGCCTCAGTTCCTGTGCATGGGAAGGTCTGGGCCTGCAGGTATGTGTAGGCAGCCACTGCCCTCTGCCCATCCCTAGTGTGCTCGTGGGTGTGTGGGGCATCCTGCACACGTTTGTGCCATCATGTCTCTGCACACAGGCCCATACACAGCTTGGGCGTATGTGTACATGTTGGGGAGGGAGGAATGTGGCGTGTGAAAGTTCTGCATGTGCCCAGCGATTGCCTTTTATGTGCCTGTGTGTTGGCACAACTTTGTGATCAGGGTGTGCATGAGTTACCACGCTCTCGCATGCTCCCGACATGAGCAGAGAGGAAGGCATGCAGGTGGCCAGACATGGGCATGTGCCCGAGGAGGCCCCAGCCAGGGGGGTCGCCTCTTGGCATGACGGAAGCTGGCCTGTGGGAGTTGCTTCTCTCTCGTTCCCGGACATCCAGAGACGAAGAGAGGGGCTGCTTTATCAGAGGCAGAAACCCAAGTTGCCTGCATTTTAAGGAAAGAGTCTTGAAATTTATTCCAAGTTCAGAATCTAGAAGAGAGTGGGAGATACATGCGTGTTTCTGGGTGCGCATAACTAACTGCCCACGTGAGACTGTGAGTTTGGGGGACCTGACGCGTATTAGCCACCGGCTCCTGGCTGTGTGTGTGTTGAGAAGGAGAGAATGGCAGCCCAGCTTCAGTCAAACCATCTCCAGGAGACAAGGCTATGGGGCAACTTGTCCGTGCAGGGTGCTGCTGCTCCTTTCTTCTCACGCTAACCCCTGTGGTGGGGAATGAACTTGGGGAAGTGATGGGTATTCGAGGCATATAACGTTCCTGAAATCCTACAGTGCCCACCAAGTCCAGCCAAACTGAAGGTCTCTGAAGCCCAGGAGAACAGCCAACACTGAGGCAGAGCTCTCCCCAGAATCAGGGATGAGCACCAGACCAGCAGCTTATTGAGAAGCGCAGCCAGAGAGGGGCAGAGAGGAGGCTGGGGTTGCCTGGGGAGCTGGTACAGCTCCTCGTGCGTCTGGGTCGTAGCTCTCAGGATTAGTTCAGCAGTAGTGACTGACTCACTCCCAGCCAGGAGCAATGCCCATGGCCTCCCCCCTGAATCACTATTTCTCCACGTTCCAGTGGCCAGGAGTGAAGAGAGAGCACCTCCTCCACGGAGCAAGTCCTGCCCACTCAGTACCCCTTTCTATGCTGTGTGTTAGTATTTTTAACTTACTCTCTCATTCCTGTACTACTGATCAACCATAAGCACTGCATGCTAGCCAGGTGCAGGGAGATAAGTTAAGGCAAAACTACATAAAACCTCAGGGTCTGCCCTGTGAACTCCAAGTCAATCCTGTACAAGTTCATCGGGCATTCACTGAGCACTGAGTGTGGGTTAGGTGCTGAGGGTCCATTGCTGGATGATACCTTCCTGCAGAGAACGTATAGCCTGGTGGGAGTGATTGCTAACAATGTGGTTATAAATCCACATGTCTCGTGCTGTCTGGAGATACAGAAGGGATGGTTGAAGCACATGGAAGATCCCCAGGCTGGAGTTCACTGAAACGTATGTCCTACCCCAATCAGAGTAGAAACTTCTGGGGTGGGGGCAGGGAAAGTACTTTTCTTTTTGCCATTACTTCCATAGCCCTTAGTTCAGGTCTATTTGGGTTTTCGTAGAATAGAGAAACATGGATGTTAGGGTGAATGGCTGCAGGCTGGAACGATGGATGGATACATGGATGTCACTCCTTCTATCACACTCTGATCTCTTACTTCGGAAGCATGGATTGGTCAAATATGTCAGGACTCGGTGCTGAGGGTCAGCAGTGAACTCAGTGCTGCCCATGGCTCATCCCAGGCCATGGGGGATGGGCAAAGGAAGTTCCCCTCCCAGCTCTGGCTTTGCACACACAGTACTGGCTCGCTCCTCAATCATGCCTTTTCCAGCTAGCTGCTCCTGTCACAGCACATCTTGTTAGCCCTGGAGGCTCAATGAAATGGAAATTCATGTTTAAATTTAAAAACAACATATTGACCCTGGGAGCCAGTGATGTCTACATTTTTAATAACTTTCTCAGAATGAAGGCTGGGATGAGCGGGTGGGTTTCTTCATGTCTGTGTGTCACACGTGTGTGTTTTATGGGGTGCATTTCTGCATCTGTTTATGTGGGTGTCTGTAGCAGTTCTACCTGTGTCAGGGCGTATCTCTGTGTGTGTGTGTGGAGCGTCAGCATTTGTTCTGGAGCGCTGTGTGTTTCGTGTGGTTCCAGCTGTGCTGGGTGTGTTGGAAAGGTTTCATTTGACTGGGATATGTTCAGATAAAGGGACTGGAGGCAGGCGGACATGACAGGTGAAAAAAGACAGTCCTGGCCCCTGCTCCTTCATGCCCTTCCACTGCTGTGACATCTGATCTGGGGGTCTCCTTCTTCCGTGGCCCCTCTTTTTTATTTTTTATTTTTAAATTGCTGGACTTGATAACTTTTATTTACATTTTTTTAATTTATAAAAGTTTTTGTCCCACCATCATTTTTTAATTCCCATCCTCACACCCACTGCAGTCTCTCTTTAGTTTGGGCCCCCATCCAGAGGACCTCACGGGAAAGGGGTGGGAACAGTCCCCGTCAACTGAGGCTGGCCAGGTCCTTGGAGAGCCCTTCACCCACTTCTCTCTCTTGGAAGAATCAGCATAACCCCTTGAGATGAGTGCTTCCTTCCCACTCAAGTCCCACAGCTTACCAAAACCTCATCCTCCTCCGTAAAAGGCCCGTCATCCTCCTTTCTGTATGTTGCCCTCTGGGGTGAAGGAGGAACCATAGTCTGCTAGCCTGGATGCCCAGGAACTGACCGTGCATAACCAGCTGTGTAGTCAAGCTAAATGCTCAAGCTCTCTGCACCCCACGTCTCCTTGCAGGGTGAGGGGCCACAGTAAGGCCTCCAGAAGGCCCATCCTAAGGGTCTGTCAGCTGTCATGCTATGATTTCCACTCTCCACTCCAGTCTGACAACAGTAATCTCATTTCAAGCATACTCAGTGTCAGGTCATTGGCACTTCTTCTGCTTTCCAACCTGATGCAGCAGAGATAAACACCAAGACGAGGTACACAGCAGGGACTCAGCAAACATTGGCTCAAGGGCTGAAAACAGCATGATGCTAGTTTCAAGTTTCTTGTTTCTCCATCCATCCATCCATCCATCCATCCATCCATCCATCCATTCATTCTTCCATCCATTCGTCTGTTCATCTGCACACCTTGCATCTATCCACCTATTTCCTATCCACCCATCCACCACCTATCCATCTATCAATCCATCTATATACCTATGTATCCACCCACCTTTGTGGCCATCCATCCATCCATCCATCCATTTATCAATGGATTCACTGTACAAACATCTCTTTCTTTCCTATTATATTAAAAGATACAGAAAACACCTTCCATTCTTGAGGTGTTTGTGGTGTACTAGGAAGATGTGAAGTGAAGAGCAGTATAAAAAAGGGTCAGAGTACTCTGAGGAGGGCTTACAGGAAGAGAGACCATGTCTGTCTGGTAGGATCAGGGATCGGGACAGGTTTTATGAGTGAGGTGTTAGCTGAGCCGAGTCCAGAAGGCCGGTGGGTGACATAGTGAAGGAGGAAGACCAGAAGGGGGTTCCTCCCAGTGGTAGGCACCTGGAAGGCATGTTTAGAGAGAGTGAACCACCTGACTTGTCTGGCATTCAGTGAACAAGTCAGGGGCAGTAGTGCAGAAAATCCCACCCAACTACCCATCAGTGGCCCAGAGCACTTCCTTTCCCACCACCTTGCAATTCTCATTGCCCCCAGGACAAGAGTGCGGAGGTGCTATCAGCTTCCACTCAGAGATGCGAGCCTTGGTGCAGGATGGTTGGATGTCTGACTCAAAGTCACACAGCAAGTGTGTGGCAAAGTAGGGACCACCACTCAAGGCTCTGAACTCCTTCACCTGGGGGTCCTCTTTCCAATGATGGGACAAAGCCTGTCCTAAGTTTTTAAAAAGTCTTATTTTTTTAACTTCAAGAGAAGTGGGAAGGGGTCTGCAAGCACTTTGTTTCTATTACCTATTGAAATTTGACATAATGTCTGGCAGTTCCCCCTTAATATTCTGTTGTATATGGAGCCTGACGATTTCCACCATTGAATGTGACAGGTTGGGAAGATTAAAAAGAGGAGCTAAACTAGCAGCAGTTGGAGATGAGGAAAAGTAGCACATTTATGAATAATTTCAGCTGAATCCTCACAACACGACACTCCCTGGACAGAACACATTCATTATCTTATTCACCACGACTACTGCAATATTAGTGATTTGTTATCGAATCAATTATTAATTCATACAGGAGAACGAGACTCCGTCACTTAACTCTTCTCTGAACGTTGGGCCCAGAGTGGGCAGGGAGGGGGAAGAAGCCAGATTTAACCTCATCCCCCCGTTTTGTCTCTTCTAGAGCATGGGAGGACAGGTAATGGTGGTGGCAAGTGGGTAAGAGGTGGGGTTAGGGGGAGTGTGTCATGCCCCTCAAAGCCCTGGCCTGAAAACACAGATTCCCAATACACCAGAATAATGCACAGCCCAGCAATCTGTGGGGGCCAACTGAGGCCATCCATCCATCCATCCATCCAATTTATTGCCTGCCATTTGAAGCGTCTGACTCGAGTAATTTGCTCTTGCCTGTAACCCTCCCCCAACTCTGACAACCCATGCAAACCCTCTCAGCTGTCAGAGCCCAGCTCGAAGGCTCCATCTCCAGGACGCGTTCCTCCTGCACTCCTGTCCTGGAATTCCCCAGCCCTCAGCTTGAGGTGGGTCCGCAGTTGACTGAATACAATTTTCATGTGAGTGCGTTGTCTCCTTAAGATTCCTCAAAGTGTCTTGGGACCTGTTTTCATAGCACCTGGTCTGCTCTTTAAAAGGTAGATGCTGGAGCCCCACCACAGACATACTGAATCAACTCTGGAGTTGGGGTCTTGGAACTGGCCTGTTAAGAAGGAACCCAGAGCTCCTTGGGCACACTGCTGAGCCAGCCTGGGAGGCCCCTCTGTCTTCCAATGCATCAAGCCCAGGGCTGAGCCCTCAAGGAGGTGCGGGGCTGTGAGACTCCAACGTGTTAATGGACTGTGGCCTTTCCCTTACTCTTCCTTCTCACTTCACACATCCCCTGTTGCACATGTGCTTAGGAGGCAGAAACACAGAGTTCTGAAATCAGGCAGGCTCAGAAGCAAGGCAGGTGGAAATGCTAGGGACAGCAGTGTCTCCCTGGGGAATAGAGAGGTGAGGAGGCAGGGAGAAAGGAGGAGGAGGAGGAGGGTAGGAAAGGGATGAGAAGGGATGGGAAGAGAAGAATGGGGGAAAGAGGTGAAAGGAAAGGAGAAAGTAAGGAGGAAGTGAATGAAAGAAAAATATTAATGGAAGAAGGAAAGGAAGACAGCAAAGACGGTTGGAAGGAAAGAAAGAAAAGTAGAAAGGAAGAGAGAGAGAAGATAAAGGAGAAGCCTCCTCTTGTTACACGAGGCTGCCCTTAATCCCTGGAGCATTAACGGAGCCCACATGGTTCCAGCTTTCTCCAGGTCACTCTGGACAGAGAACCTGCGGACAGGGCTCTGGGGGATGGGGGAGCAGGCTGCTACCTCCAACTGCTCCCTTCTCCATCGCCACAGCTCCTTTACAGTCAAGTAGCCCAGAGCCAAAGCACTATATTTCCCCTACATTTCCATGCTTCTTGCCTGCCTAGTTCTGTGATTTGACCTATGGGCAATTCTCCTTTTCCCCAGGTTCAGGTCCCTCCCCACATCTTCCCAGGGCCCCGCCCAGCAAAGTGCAGAAAGCCCAGTGGGGACTTGAGGGTGGGTCCCACAGTCATCTGGTGAGATGCTTCTTGCCATGTCTGACCAGTAGCTGGAACCCTCTCTTAGAAAAATGTCCTGCCCTGAAGCCCCCAGGACAAAATGGAGAGAGGTAAAGCCAGTAGGACAGTTACAAAGCCATCTTCACAGTGACCAAAATGCCTAATTCGATCCTAATCTTGGCCACTTCCAAACCCTTCCAGCCCCACCCAACACCCTATAGCTGTTGTCAGGCCCTCTGGGCCTCCCATTCACCCTGCAGAGATGCCTCAGAGCCAAGACCCACAGGGGGGCAAGGTCAGAAATGTCACTTGGTCATAGGAGTTGTGTGGTTGATAGGATAGTCTGAACAGTGTTTGGGGGACAATTGAGCCCCAGGTTCCTGTACCTTTGCTCTTACTCCTCGGTTCAAAGGCTGGCACCTGTCTATACCCTTGGTGTGTCTGAACACCTAGAAGTACCATCAGTAAGGGACATCATGGAAATTCTTCTCTCCTTCAAGACAAAATGGTCTGATCAAAAGACCCAGTTGTGTCCCCTCCTGACTTCTCTGTCCCCTCCCCATGGAGCAGAAATGCAGAATGATAACCATGTACTTGGGGAAGGCGAGCAGCCCCAGTGCCCAGCTCTGCTGGCAGTAATTACTGCTGGATAAATAAACCAGAGGGGGAACGTTGTCGAAAAATCTAATTACTATGCCCTGTGGAGGTTTCAACCTTGGTCAAGTACGGGCAGGTCTGATTTACGTGGAGTCATAAACTCTGAGTGTTCAGCCCATCCTGCCCTGACTGCATACTCTTGGTGGCTCTGTTTTCTCTTCCTCGGGACCACCAGCCCCCTCTGAGCCTCCAACTGTAGTTCCAGCTTTTCCAGATTGGGCTCTCTGTGCATTCCCTGATGCAATCCCTTTGAGTCATAGAATTTTCAAAGTGAAAGAGACTTTAAAGACCATCAAACCTGACACTGGAAAGAGCAGTGAAGGTTGAGGTCTGCTGGGCTCCTCCCATTGTGTGACCCTTTGCCCCTCTTACATATTCCTCATTTCCAAAGCTTAATGTGGGATAGTAACATATGTTCTGCCTGTCTCATGGGGTTGCTGTGAGGATAATTAAAAGATATTGCAAAACACCCTCAAACAGTAAGAAGACCATTGAACAGTCTTTTTAGAGGGGAATTAATGCCCAGAGAGATTCAGTAACTCGCCAAAGGCACACAGCCTCTCAGATCATTGAATGAGTGTCTGCTGTTAGTGAGCATGTGGGTTTCCTGAAGCCAGGCTTTCTGGGTAGGTGCACTTGACAATTCCTTCTGGAAGACTAAGCTGGCTTTTCATGCTAACCTCATGCCTAGCATAGAGCTGGTGCCCATAGAGCAGAGTGGGGGATGGAAGGGACCTGCTGGAGTCCTTTGACATGGCTGCAGCTCCTTTGATAGGTGTCTGGCAGTGAGCTCCTAGGATGCAGGGTCCCATTGTTCCCAAGAGTGGGCATTGACCTATTCCTTTTATTTCCTCAGCCCCTAGTGCAGGTCTAGCACTCAGGAGGGGCTTGATCAATGTGATGGAACATATAGGCTAATTGCTAATCAATATTGGTTTTACTTTTCTGTGTTTGATTACATGGGTTTAGAAATGAATTGCACTTTTAAGTGATGAAACTGCATTTCTTTAAAATGATTCCAGAAATATCTTCATGGTTGAAACACAGGAAGGATGTACTGGGGAGGGGGTCAGTCCCTCTGGAATGTTCTATTTGGGGAACCACAGGTACTCTATGAATCAGGACAAGAGGCAGGGGAGGAGGAGCCAGGGTTGAGGTCTGTGAACCCAGAGAAACTTCCTACCCAGAGCCCCTGCCTCAAGGTTCCTGGGAGCTAGAATGGATGCCAAGTCTGGGAAGGACTCACCAAATCCTGGAAGATAGGTAGAGGCCCCTATCCAACCCTTCCTTGGCAGGAGGGGTCTGGGAGAGATAGCTTGGGGACCTCACTGGTGAGGTGACCACGTGGCTTGGAACACTTAGGTTCCGCCCCTGCTGGTCAGGAAGTCAGCCTGGCCCCTCTCTCCCTGGCAGGGTGGATCTGGTTGAGAGAAGACAATAAAACCCTCAGGTACCAACAGTAGAGGACTCAGGGGGAGAAAGGGGTCCACTCTATATGGGGAGGGTCCCTACAGGATTGTTTTAAGGATGAGGAGAACAACAGTCCTGCTGGGGTTCCTGACCCCATGTGTTCTTCCTCTGGAACCCCTAAGCCTCAGGCATGGCCACTT
This sequence comes from Macrotus californicus, assembly GCA_007922815.1. Lineage (NCBI taxonomy): Eukaryota > Metazoa > Chordata > Mammalia > Chiroptera > Phyllostomidae > Macrotus > Macrotus californicus. The sequence continues at coordinate 217,063 of VMDR010000220.1, read as the reverse complement.
AGTTTATAGGAAGGACCCTGGGGGGAATCAGCCCTGTGGTGGCACAGGGTCAGCAGGAGGCATGTCCTCTGTTAAGGACTCACAAACTGGCTACTTCGGCAGCTGCATCTCATGCTTCTGTGAGCTGTCGGCTCTTCTGATCCAGAAGCACATTGGCCCACCAGCTTTCTGCGCCCAGATGGGAGGCTTGGCATGGATAGGTGGGAGGGTGGACTGAAGACATCCAAGCCCTGTCCTTGCCTTAAAGAGGCCAGCCATGAGTGAGGGGACACTGGCCCTCATTTAGAAGCCACAGTGGCTAATCTGGGGTAAGAGCCTGCCAGCAGGCAGCAGTAAGAGACGTGTGGCCCCATAGTTAGGGCGCAGACCCTGTTGCCAAATGGATGGGGTTGAATCCTGGCTCCACCCCTCAGTAGCCTCATGACTCTGGGATGCTACTTCACTTCAAGCCTTCACTTCTTGGCACCTCAGTTTCCTTATCTGGTAAAAGAGGTGACAGCGCTTACTTCACAGGGCTGTTAGGAGGAGTGAATGGAAGCGTGAGTGTGATGTGCTGAGAATGTAAGTGCTGGGCGAAGTCTGGCTGTGATGGGAATCCTCAGGGAAGGCTTGTGTAGGAGGTGGGACTCGAACTGGATGATGAGAGAAGGAAGCGTATGGAACTGTGTGAGCAGAGTGTGGAGGTGGGACAGTGCTGGAAACACGAGGGTGGGTTCCATGTGTTCCCCCTCCCTCTCGCAGTGAAGATGACGTGAAGATGCTATGTTCAGTAGGACAGGGGTCGAGGGTGGTACAGGGTCCTCTAGCTCCTGGCAGAGAGCAAGGGAGAAATGCTTGCTCCCTGAGCATGAGGGCTGGGGTCTGCCTAGTGGTATAATTACTTTAGCAACCAGGTAGGAGCTTCGTGAACCCCATGAAACGAACTTTCTGAGTACAAATGGACAGCCAGAGGGGTCCCCCACTGACCGTGAAAAGTGCTCTCTAGTGCCCCCATGGGACTAGAGGCTCCCATCTTCCAGGGCTTTGCTTTCTGTTCTATCTCGATGGTCTGGAAGACTGTGAGGGACTCAAAGGCCTGGCCTATCCCAGGAAGAGCTTGATGCCCTGCCTTATTACCCTGTTCTGGTCCTACTCGAGTAAGGACATGCTTTGAATTGAAGACACTCCATGTCTCCTTGACCAAGTTTCCCCTCCCCTAAGTCACCTTTTTTTCTTCACCATTTGATCCAAGTGTAGGATCTACGGGATATTTGGCCCTGACTCTCCCACCCCTGACCCCATCTTCTCCCTCCCAATTTCTCTCGGGCCCACCCACATTCTACAAAGAGTCTTCCAGCCTGCGGCAGGGTGGCGGCAGGATCTCCCGACTCCCCCCGTTAGTAGAGAAGGAAACTAAACTTGGGGGATGGAACAGGAAGTGAGACCAACCAGGCCGTAACCAGAGCACAGGTCTGTGGCTCCCAGGCCAAAGCTCTTCCTGCTCAGCCTGCCCCCTTACCCTGCTGGGCTCTGGCTGGCCAGTCTCTGGGACGACAGGGTCTCTGCCACCCGCTTAAATACAGGTGGCCTCGTCACGGTCACCCTGGACCCACACAAAGCTTTCTTCGCTGACCACATCAGCTCACCCGAATCTCTCTGCCTGTGATGAAGCAGGCAGCCCCTGGAGTCCGACCCTAACTCTCCTGCTCTGATTAATGGCTACCCCCTGCTCTGCATTGTGTCATGTGTGTGAGTCATGTCTCCTCGGCCAGACAGTGGCCTGGCTGCCTGCCACCATGGTCACGTGCTCCCTTTTCCAGAATCCCCACAGCCTGAGCACACAGTGGGGACACAGCAGGACTTACGGACTGATAAATGGCTTGGAGACTCAGGTGTGAGGGTGACGGAAGCTAACCTTTGCTCAGTCTGTAGAGAAAGGGGCTTTGGAGCAAATTAACCGTCAGGCCACCCCAGGACAGTCACGTGCAGCCTATATGAAATGGGAGCGGTGAAGCATCTGATGTGAATGTAGGCCTTCCTCAGTCAGTGCGGATTAGCATGGCCTGATTCTCTCCGGGAAGGCAATCCTCACACCTCCCTCTGGTCACCCACGCTGCTGTCTTTTTAGAAAGTGGCAGAGTGTGAGCAAACACGGAGAAAAGATATTCCTGGATCCTTGCCTTTAAGAACTCCCATTTTCAGAAGCCAGTCCTTCCTGTCTAAGTCAAATCCTTCTGCTCTAAGAGATGTCATTCAGTTGCTATGCTGTGGCCAACCAATTGTTACCCTGAGACAGGCGGGGACACCGAGTCTTCGGGGCAGGTGATTTCCCCCAATAGCAGGCTGGGTTAGTGCCTGAGCAGAGGCCAGACTCTGGATGCCATTGGGCACTGGCAGCATCCCCTTGTCCATCTGTGAGTGAAGCAGGGTGGGGAGGGATGGTGGCCTGCCTCACTGCTGGGGCGGCCAGACAGTGGCAGCCCTTGCGGCCCATTAGAAAAGAAAGGTGCCTTCTCCCTGCTCCAGCCAGGTGGCCAGTGAAACAAACACAATATTCACAGGAGAGAAAAAAGACTTGGCTCCCAGGGGCCCCTGCCCTCCTCCTCCTTGTAGTTTTGATTCCAGACCCGGCCCTTGTGAAGTGCACTGCTCAAAAGGAAAGTTGTCCCTGAGAACATCAGGAATAAGTGAGGGGACCCAGAGAGCAGACCGAAGCGGGGAGGAGGCAGCAGCTGCACCTGGAGAAGAATGTGAGAGGGAATGTGTGTATGACGTGTGTGGGCGTGGGCGGGTGTGAGCGTGTGTGTGACTGTGTGTGGGCGCACACATGAGTGGGAGTGAGGGAGAGCCTTGTGTCCAAGGGACGCTGCCTCTGACAGTTGCTCTGGTGATATTCACGGCCACAATGAAGCCTGCCATGTTTTGCCATGGAAACCGTCCAGAGACCACCCCCACACCTGATTTTCTCAATGGAAAAGCCTCCTAAACCCTCCCTTGCATCACTTCTCCAGAGGAAATGACCCACAAATGCTCCTGCTCCTCTGAGCTTTTGCAGGGAGTCCCACTCAAACGTTGCCTGGGCTCTTCACAGGTCACACAGGGCCATCCCTTTGCCTCGTTTTCCCAAGCCACTTTCTCTGCTGCTCACTGGGGCCGGGAAAGGTACAGGAGCAGCTGTGCTCCCTAAACAGTATGTGGGTCCTCCAGTTAGAAAGGATCCCCTCCACATACCTAAGCCCATGAAACACCTCAATGCAGTGCTGAGAGTTCCAGAAGGTAGGCTGGGGGCCAAGGAAGCAGGCAGGCGTGGGCCCTGGCCTTGGCTCAGCCAGATCCTCCTGGACTGGGAGCATCTTCCTCTGCAATAAATGGACTAAGGATTTGACTGGGAGTCCTAGGTCTTGTGTGGTGCTGACTTAGTGGGGACTGGTTGTCACATGGAAGGGGGGCCCTTTGGGGCCAGAATGGGATGGGAAGTCTGCCTGGAGGAGGTGGGGCTGGAGGCAGGTCTGCAGTGGAGTTAGAGACATTGTTGACAGAAGATGGAGCTTGAGTGTGGCACTCTTGAACTCACTCATGGCAGGGAGTAGGATGACGGCCTCCTTATGTTCCCCGTACCACTGGCACAAGCTTCCCTGGACATTGACCTTCTCTACACCCTAGCCCCAGGGGCAAACCCAGGGGTGGGAGGGTGGGTGAGGCAGTGGAGGCACCCACAGCCTCAGCAGGAGCCACGGCCTCGGGCTCCTGAGGCCACCGCTCTCCCTTATTGCCAGTCCCTATGGAACAGAGGCGGAGGGTTGCCTGCTCTCCTTTCCATGTGTCTCCACCCAAATTTTCAGGAGAATGGCTTTGGGAGGCTCCAGGGTGAGTGGCCATGGCTGAGACACACACAGATCTTTCACTGGGGTTCATCATGCTAGCCCTCCTGATCCCCAGTAAGGTGTGGATCCTTGACCAGATGCCAGACTGGCCATAAATGATGTCCACCTCCCTGAACGATGGCCAGAGGGGTAGAAGGCATGTTGGCAATTACAAATAGTGGCCCCTGGAGCCGGCACAGGACAAAGCTCCTGCCTTGGAGGGAACGTGGTCCCAATTCTGGCTATGGTCCTGATCCCAACAGCAGAGGATGGCACCTCAGCTCCCAGCTGGACCTGCCCCCAGGCACAGGTCCTGGCTATGGGCATGAGGAGGTGGGCACACAATCTCTCACCTGGCTGCCAGGCCACCTCTTCTTCCCACCCCTGGGTTGGGTCCCATGGTTCTACTACGGGAGAGCTATGATGTGTGCTATCAGGTGACAGCCCAGACTGCCATTTTCAATGTCCCCAGAAGTGGGGGAGTGGACAGAGAGCTGAGCAGGACACAGAATGTCGGGACAGCCATCCTCTGCCTGCCAGACTTTCAGGGTGATGCGGTGAAGTCCAGTTCCCTCTCTGGGCCTCAGTTTCCCCTTACATAAAAGGAATGTGCTGGCCTGGATGCCTGCCTTTCTAGCCCCCAACTCTGGTCCTCAGATTTGGTGGTGGGTTGGGGGGCTGGGCAGGCCCAGCGGCTAGAGGGGACAGACTGTCTAGTGACAGAGACTTAAAGAGGGGCTCAGGGCCGCACGGGGCCTTACTGGTGACCACATGGCACTGAGCCGTGGGAGAGCCCCTGGGGAAGCCACGTCAGCCAGCAAAGCCACTAACAAACCTGCAGAAAATTGAGAGGGACGACTGCCTTTCCTAAGTGGGCCGAGCAAGGGCGGGCTGGATGGTTTCCAGGGAGCCCGCCTCTTTCCTCCTTCAGAGAGGCCCCGGGACCTCTCTGCTCAGGCCACTGAGGAAGGGGCTTCAGGGTGCGGAGGGCTGGGGGTGGGGCACCCTCTCTGGGGGTCCTGTTTCCTTAGGAGTCTCATTAGGACACGTGGAAAACAATTTGCCCAGCCATGTTGCGTCGCCACCCTGTGCGGTTTGCTGCACATGAAATTCATTATTTTAACAGGTCAATGCCTCTGACAGATACTCATTTGTGGGAGGTGAGCACGGCTGCTTCTTTAATCCCCATGGATTACTTGGCTCTCCCGAAAAGCAAAATGATACTAGCAGTTTGAAGAGACTTTAATCCCAATCACTCCAGACTGTTTACAAGGAGGGGAAAAAAGAGCCTGCCCGCATGGAGCCGAGTACCCGCCTCCTAGTCCTCTCCAGGTCTGGCCTGCTCTGCTCACAGAGGCTCGGCCTGGGCAGGTGCTGGCAGCGGCAGGGATATGGGCACATGAGGAAGCTGGGATCCCCACTCCCAGGAGAAGCCACAGTCCCAGCAGCCCAGAGCACTTCCTGGCAGAGGTCTGGGGAAGATCTTTGTTCTGGAAGCTGGTCTCACCCCCTCCAACCCAAGGTGGCTGTGCAGGATGATGGGCCAGGGTAGGAGACGAGGGTGTTGGGGTGGCATTCTGAACACATTACTGTTTTTTTAAAGGTCTCAGTAGCCTGAGGTGGGAAATAGCACAGGGAACTGTGCTTGTGAATGAGGGACTTTCTTCCTGTCTTCAATGGCAGATACTTAACTCCCCAAATCCAGCTCCTGCTGGGGCTGCATGGGGATCTGCTCTGTGGGTGGCACAAGACCCTGATGGATCTGCCGATGTCCTCAGCTGGGTCCCTCTGGGGACCTGAGTGCCTCACACAGTTGCCTTCCCTGTTGGAGAGAAGCCAACCTGGACCTGATGCTGGACACCGCCAGGGTCAGCTTCTACTGGCCTGGCTCCTCCCTCTCCGCCGCCCCTCCTCCTGCTTGTGGCTTCCATCCTGTGCCTACGTCTCTCCCTTAGTTGGGCCTTTGAGGGTCTCCCTCTCTTCTCAAGGTCCTGGGTTACTAGCTTCAGCTGCCCTTCTTGAGAACTTCCTCAGCTCTGGGCATCTCCTCTCAGTGTTGCTGTTCCCTGGGCACGGAAGGGAGAGGAGAGAGCCTCAATCCTGCAGGGTTGTTGGTGTGACAACAGTAGGGGCCGGCATGGTTCTGAGGACTGCCTATGTGATGCCTTTTCTCCCGGTCTCCCAACCTAGGCACAGACACGCTCTACTTGTTCTGACTTCCACTGGGGAAAATGTCCAATATGTGTGCACGTGTGTGCACATACATGCACATGCTCACACATGTTTGTGTGCATCTGTTGTGTATGAGGCTTCACCTACCTGTGAGGGTGTCCATCCATGTTCTGGGGGCAGTGGCTACCTGTCCAGTGCACGAGTAATTAATTGGTGGGTGATAAAGCAATTAGCCCCAGAGCTTTCGAAAATAATGAATGAGGGGCCTGTAGATGTCAATATTTGAAAATACTAATTTAAGGCCTATTAGCTGAAACAAATTTTAATTAAACAGGGAATAATCAGGGTGATGAGAGGAAAATAAAAGCTTGGGCCAGTGGCTGCATCCTCGTGAATGCAGAGTGAGGGGAAGGAGAGGGGTGGTGCAGATCTGGATCTTGGGCCTGGCCAGTCATCACTTGGACGATGAGCCAACAACGGTGGCCAGGGGATGGGTAAAGAAGGTGATGTCACCTGTACAGTAAGAGGAGAGGCCTGGGGTTGTTCTCAAGCAGACTTCTGGTGGTCAAGAAGGGGGTGCTAGGCGAAGCGGCTAGGCAGAGGTTTTCTCTGTGAGTGTATCCAGTAGGATGTGGCTGTGTACAAGGCATCACCCTGCCCTCGCTGGGACAGTGCCCGTGTGTCCAAAGGAACTTGGCCAACTCCAGCCCAGTTGATGGGACACAAAGCCTTTGGAAGGACTCATTTTAGTTTTCCCAAACAGGACCATCTAATTCCCTAAAGTCTCAGCTTGGTACAAATTTAATTCTGCACCCCAGGGAAGACCTGCTGTCAGTGGGGGTTGCGTGGGACAAGGGGATCAGACTTCATGGGTGGGGACCCTCTGAGTATCTGCTCGAATTGGTACTCCCTACCCTGCCACATGCTTTTTTAGGGAGAGCACATGTATTCACATTCCCGGTCCCCACTCTCTAGTCTTCCTTCTCTTGGGAGAAGGACAGGACCATGGGTGTGGCCAGCCAGCAGGAAGCCGGGGGCTGGGAAGGTGTGTGAGTATGTAAGTGTGCCTGTCTTGTATCCACCTGCTTCTATACGTACACTTGTACATGTAGATCTGTGTGCCGATGTGTGCCTGTGTGTCTTTGAGTATCTACGTGCATGTTCGAATGTGTCTGTGTATACACTTGCTGTATGTGTATGTTGGGGTCCTGGAATTTCCCAGCAGGCAGTGCTGCCCCACACAGGACTGCTCTCTTCCCAGGGCCAGGGCTAGGGGGCAGAAGGAAGGACTTCAGCTCACACCACTGCCTCTTTGTTTGGTTATTTATTTATAACCCACCACATTCCACAAATGATCGGAGGTGAAGATCTTGGTTAGCCTGGGGCTCCCCTCTGGCTGTGCAAGGAGGCTGTCCTCTAAGGTTCACTTTAGGAACCCAGAGCGACCTCATCTGCTCTTTGGACTGAACTCTGTTGAAGATACCACACGTGGGGCACCTCCTTTTCCCTTCTGTCACCTGAGTCAGCACCCACCTGCAGTTCCTGCTTCCTTCTTAGGTTCTAGCACCCCTGCTCAGCCCCTCTGTCTCTCAACTCTAAGACCAAAAGTCCAGGCCAGCTGGTTCCTCCCAAGATGGTGTCCTTCCTTAGGGTACCTCCTCCTTCAGCATCTCCCTCCAGGCCCCTGGCTCTTTATGCCCACTCCCCTCTGGCCACTCCTCACAGGAAGTGGACTTTGGCTGCATCCTGCCCCTAGCCACTTGACCTCAGCTTAAGCTTGCTTTGTGTGCAGAAACCACATGGCCTCCTGCCCAGTCCCCTGTTCCCCACTTTGCAGCTGAGCACGGGCAGAGGACCCCATGCACTCAGTCAATGCTGCTGGAATTGAAAGTTGCATAATAACCTGGGGCCCCTTGGAAACTTTTCATTTCAACACGGAGACTGATTAAATAGCAACAAAAATAAATTATGTATATACAGGGTTGTAAAAGCACCCAGAGACGGGAGACTGGGGGTCTGCGCCTCATATAAATGCAAATACTGTAATAGCATTGCAGTGAGTCCCCACTGCCACCCCCCACACACCTGGGGTGGGGAGGCTCAGCGCCAGAGAGGATGGAGGAATACATATATTACAGCAGACAACAAGCTCAAGCCCACAGGACCTTTAAATAAGACCTAAAGCCAGACTCAGAACCCCAAGCCAGTGCAGACACTGACCCAGGACCCTATGGTTTAGGCCTAGTGTGCAAACAAAAGGCAAGAGAAGCAGTTTGTGTATCTAGAGTCTGTGGGGCAGGGGTCGGGGAAGAATCCCAGAAGTGGCAGGTGGGGTGAAAGAGAGGCACTGAGCAGGGAGTGGGGGGCGGCTGAAACATTGCTTCCTGGTCTTGGCCGCCTCCCAGTGGATAAGGGGGTGGTGCGTCAGGCTGGCTATAACGAGTCCCTTCCTAGGGCTGAGCCCAAGTGCCCACCCCCTCCAGGTTGCCCAGCCCATGCTGCTCCCCTCTTTGTCCCACCCCTCAGGGGAGGTATGCGCTGCTTCCCCTCACCCCCTGGGGAGCTTGGCAGGGCCCTCGCATCAGCAGTTCTCACTTGGTCTGCAGGTGGGGGCAGGAGCTTTTTATAGCTGCAGGTGTCTCCGAGTAGGGCTGCCTCTCCCCACGCACCCTCCATTGCCAGCCTCCCCCCTCAGCCCAGGTTCTGGGAAACACATCCCCGGGCTTGACTGCTGGAGGCCTGTGCAGCTGCATGCGGCCAGGGTCCTGGCAGGAGCAAAGAACGGAAAGGACTCCAGGCCCCATCTGCTTTATCTGGGCGTCCTGGGTGTGCCAGGAGTGGAACGGGCCATGGAGCCCCTCTCTGTGTTCTGCCTGGGACCGCTCCTTCCCCGGACTGTGCCTTACCCGTCACCTGCTCACCATCTCGCTCACTCACTGGCATACAGTAGGTGCCGTGTTAAAAGTGGCCAACTGATTGATTAAAAAGCTATTATGTCGAGGGCCAGCGCTTCTTTCCCTGGCGGGCTCTCAAGTCTTCCTGCTCTTTGTTCTTGTTCTGTTGTTAGGCAGCCACTCTCTCACTCTTAAGTTACGTGACACCTGGGGAAAACGGTCACCACAATACGCTCAAAGTGCTAACTTCCCTGGCAGGTGAGCACAGGCCTCTACGCCTTTCAAAGTGCTGTCTTATTCCTTCTCTCATCTCAACCTCCTAACACATCTGCGTGGCTGTGCGGGCGGGCACCATCATGCCCAATCTACAGATGGGAAAACTGCGGCCCCGGGGGGTGGCTGGTGCGTGCTCACATAATTAGGCCTCCTGAGTCCTAGGCTTCTGTTCTGTGGAAAGCTGTAAAAGCATGAAATAGGTCTCCCACCTTGAACATTTAATTTTCCACTGATTGCAAGGAATGAGGGCATGAAGAGTGCCTATCTGTTGCTGTGTCTGGGCCATTCCGGGAGGCTAGGAGGCTGGGAGACCAGGCACTTTGCCTTGGGTCCCATCTGGTCCTTTCACTGGGTCCTCTCCTGCTGGTCCACGACCTTCAGATTACAGTGGCTGAGGAGCAGCCAGCACTGCAGGACACTGGCCCTCAGTGGACACCACCTTCTTGTCTGTGCATCTCATCTCGGATGGGGGATGCACAGGGTGGGGACCTGACAGTGTGCAGATGCAGCCTCCAGAGTCCCCCTGACGGGCTCCACCCCAGGAGAGTCTCCACCCCCTGCCTTCCCCACTTAGGCCCAGAACAGGGAGCTGGGCGGTGGGGTGGGGAAAAGTGTGCTTGTCCTTCTGCAACTTATTTGAGAAGTCCAGATTAGAGAAAGAAGAGAACAAGCAACCAATAGTGTCAGGCCACGCCATCCTCCAACTTTATAAACGACAAACCAGGGGCAGTGAAGGCTGCCTGTGAGCCCGGAAGCGAAATCTAGCACAGAGGGACTGGGAAGAGCCAGAACGTGCTATGTAAGCATGTTTAGGATGGAAAATCCTAGAAGACAACATATTCTCACTTGCAGTTTAGAAAGAATTTTTGTACAAAGAATGCCTCTATGGGTCAGTGTCACACCTGGGAACAAGGGGCCACTTGCACTCAATGCTTCAGAGTTAGCAGCATCATTCAAGGCAAGACCTGGACGTCTCCTGGAATGCCCATCCTCACAGGAGGCAGGCCTGCGTGCTGTGGCCACCTTCATGAGGCTCCCATGGAGAGACTGGCTCTTCTGTCCCTAAGGCCTGGCCATGCCTCCCACTTGCTGCTTCCTGCCCCGCCATCATTCTCCTTTATAGGAAGTCCTCTTGGATCAACCTCCTGCCTCTGGTGATTTTCTTACTACGCCCTCTAAGAACCTTTGGAGTCTTCATATTTTATGCTCTTTTGGTCTGCTCCTGGTCAGCAGTGAGCTTGCAAGTAGTGCCAAGCTTTTTACTAATACCCGGCTCCTATCCCAATCCACGAGAGACACAACACAGGAATTCTGCTGCCAGGCACCCGTATTTCCAACGCTCTGTGAAACCAGTTGATGGAGTGGGTGAACCGGATGAACTGCCTGTTGGGGGTGGGGAGTGATGTGAAGTGTGGCTGGGATGTGCCCCAGTGCGGTGCCACCCTCTCCCTTTCCCATGTTCAATGCCTCCCAAGCTGCTCTCTCCCTGAGAAGTGACTGTGCTCCCAGGAATACAAGGGCCAGAGGGGCTAGAGAGACCATCTGGGCCTGCCCCTACTTTCTATAGGTGGAGAGACTTTCTATAGGAAAGGAGCCCTTCCAGGCCACCCAGCATGGTTGGACAAGACCTAGACGTTACGTGGCCTGCAGTCCCATGCTCTGGTCTTGCTAACACAATGTAGCAGTTGATGTTTATTCTCTGCTGCGGGGGCCATTTTTCTAATGCCTGGCCCCAAACTAGACTGGACACTGCTTGAGGCAAGGATCACATCTTCCACCCTGCCCGTGCCACTAGGGTGTCCAGCAGAGCACAGCACACATAGTAGGCAACTAATATTGCTATTATCATCAGAATCATTTTTGCTCAAAACTTTGGTCTTAGAAATTATTTCAAAATGCCATGTTATGGCCATGACTCTCCTTGTCTTAGAAACATCTAGTAAACACCGACCAACCATGGAATGGACCACCTGGCAAGTGGGAGTTCCCTGTTGACAGGTGCGTGTGAGCAAAGACCACGTGACCACTTGTGAAATGTGTCGGGGAGAGGATTCCGAGTGGGTAGGAGGATGGACCACAGGATTTCTAAGTTTCATTCTCTCTCAAAGGTTTTATGATTCTGTTACCCCCAGGATGAAAGGAGAGACAGAGCTCTGAGAGACTACAACTTGCTTTGTAGAAAGCAGTCTTTGAAATGGGCCAGCTCCTTCAGGATTGGAAATGCCTGCAAAAGGCAGAGTTTGGAAGGTGTAAAACAGAGAAACCTTAGTTGGGCGCTCACTCCCTGAAAGGCATCATTTAGAGTGCTAGGTGCCAAGGATAAGACAGAGAAATACCAGGCCTGGTGTCCGACTTCACCGAGCTCGGAGTTTGGTTGCAGAGAAAGGAAGCTGCATATAAACTCTACAACCATAAAAAGTAAATTAATAATACAAGAGTTAACTAATAGTTCTGAGTAAATAGAGAAGTGATGTTTTAAGGCCATACGCTATTAGCTGCCCAATGATGGATATAGACAACAAGGCCTCGGGTTGCTCTGGGGAGGAGGGAGCACCCACTACTGGCTGCAGGGCTCAGGGAAAGGTCTGGAGGCTGGTTTTGGGAATTTGTGGTCTAGTCAGTGCAGTTGGGATTATTGGGATTTGACTTCCAATGACCATCTGAGAGAGCCCACATGGTCAGAAGCCCAGAGTCACTCCTCCTGTGGGGAGGGGGAGGGGGAGGGGGTGCTATTATCCAACATCTTCATTGTGTGTGGCGAGGGGAAGGCTCCTGTGGCTCTTGTCCCCAAGGGAAGAACAGGCTGACCAAACAGAGGCTTTGCCCTGTCTCTCCCTGCCCTTCCCACCAGATGGTCTGTTGATGGCAGGAGACCATACCTGCAAACAACGAACACCTACTGGCACCAAGCTCTCCCAGGGCAGGGAGTGGAGAGGAGACTCTGGTCTCTGCACCCAGTTCCACAAGTGCCCCCAATGCCTGCTTTTCTCCCTAAGTCCACTCTTGAACACCCCCACCCCTGGCCCCAACTGAAGGCCTGAGCAGAGAAAATGGACACTTTAACCCTTTGTTGCCTTTTGTCTTCCCTGGGGGAAGATGGCAGCTTGGCGGTGGTGGTGGTGAGGATGCAGATCTTGGGACCACTTCCTCCCAAACTCCAGGGTGGGAGGAATGGCAAGTCCACAGTGGTGATGGGGGACAGAACTCTAGGGAGATGTGGTGTAGGTCCACAGCAGGCCCTGCTCTATTTTAACGACTCCTGCCTCTCCCAGCCCTTGTTGGGTTTCCCTTAAGCCCACTCTGGGGGCTGGGGCTGGGGGGATGCTGCCCCTCACCACATTCCACGTTTTAGGACTCAGACCTTCAGCATCCGGCTGCCTTGAGCCAACCCCCTCTTAGCTGAGCTGAGACAGGGACAATTTTTCCAGCTGAGCTTTCTCCAAGAGAAGGACATGAGCATCTAGCAGCCACGGGGATGGTGTATCTGGCAGGAAGCCCAGGGCCTGTTTGGTGCCCCCTTCCCGCCACAGCCAGAGGGAGCTCCTGCTCGCCTCTTGTCTGATCTCAGCTCGCTTGGCTACTAGGTTTCTCTCCCTTAGGAAGGTCTCCAGTCCTCAGTTTTCTTTGCAGAGCTGCAACAACTGACAGGTTTTGAACTTAACAAATGATCAAACTCATCTCAGCTCAGGATCCCAGCGACACCCACTTGCCTGGGTTCTCTGCAATGATTCATAACTCAGGTGTCATCCTGTGCCCCCCTCCTCATCACACACCTACCACATCCCAGTTTGCAGGAGGCTGCCAACCATGGCCTTTGGTTCAGCCTCATTTGACACCCTGGTCCTCCCAAGGGGCAGAACCCAGGAAGACCCCCATCTCCCAGGCAGAGCTCCACCCCCACCTCAAAAGTGCTGACAGGGAGGAGAGAAAAACTAGTGGATTTGAGGACACAAAGCTGGGAGGGCCAGGGAGTGGAGCTGTGCCAAGGTCACAGAGTGGAGGGGCAGCGGGTGGGTGGGTTGCTCCAGAACCCTCAGGCTGCAGCCCACTTGCCTCTCACTGACCTCTCCCCTGGGCTGGGGCAGGCGGGAGGGGTGAGCTGGAGGCAGCGGGAGTGACTTCACATCTTTGTTGCTGTAGCTGCTGGGCTGAAAATAGTCCTCTCTTGGGCAGGCTGGCTCAGGGTGTGAAAAGCTTCGCTCCTGGGGAGCAGCAGGAAGTAGCCAGGGAAAAATACTAACCACAGCCTTGGTGCTTGCTAGCTTAGCTGAAGAACACAAGCTTCAGTGCAATGCTACTCACCACTAAATTTGTTTAAGACAGGTTAACCAGACTCACCTGAGCGGCTCAGTGCAAATCAAATGCTCCCATGTTCAGACCTGCATCTGCACCACCTCGGCTCCTAAGGGCCTCCTGCTAAAAGTTTCACACCTTATAGCATCTAATCCTCCAGCCACACTGGACACAGGTGGTTAGCATCCTCATTTTATAGTTGTGGAAACTGAGGCTCAGAGAAGTTAAGTAGGCTGCCTGAGGTCACACAGCAATGAGGTGGGGTCTTGAGTCAGGGCTGTCTGACTCAGATCCTCCAGGGAATGTTCTCTTATTCCCATGTAATTGCTGGGGTCCTCAAACCCTAGCAAACCCTTCAGCCTGTAAAGTCTCCAGCGTCCATTCCTTAGCTCGTAGGCCACCGCCACTTCCTGCACAGGAGCGCAAGTGGCATGAAAAGCTGTGTTCCGGCTGCCCCTGAGGGCAGCGATTTTCAGCTGGGTGACGCCGGATTTTTAAAGCATGCAGCACCTGACTATTGAGTTCGGGCACTGACCTCTTTCCCGTTAGACAAATAAAAAATGACAACAGCCAACACAGCAACAGTCATCTGGTGTGAACGAATCAAAGTTATACCTGTTTTTTTTTTTTGTCAGATGGGCAAAAATATATTTTATTTTTTGGTGTGCCGCAGAATTTTAGCCATTGGTTTCTGAGTGCCGTGAGAGGAACAGGTTGGAAATCGCTGCCCGAGGGGATGCTTGGAAGCAGAGGCCCCCATCCCCAGTTGGGGGTAGTTTCTGGGCTAGAAAGAGTGGGGCACTTCCTGGCCTCTGTCCAGGGGCCCGGCACCTAAGTGCCTGTCTCAGCGTGATTGCCGGTGACTTTGTCTATTCCCAGCACGATCCCCAACCTCTGTTTCCACCCTAAAGTATACCAGATAATTAAGTCTCTCTCAGGCCTCCTCAGTATAATGCAGATTAATTTATTATTTAAATCTGAATAGAATATTAGCTCATTGTCTTAATAGTTCTGATAAATGCTTGGGGGGGCACAGGATGGAAACCCTCCAACTCGCCCTGTTCCCTTGGCAGATTACAAAGACCCCTCAGGCCTGGCGAGCAGCTGGTGGGGTGGCTGCACAACACAGGACTGGGGGTCTGCGCTGGGGACCCCAGGACGTGCACAGGTGGATGTGAGCACACATGGGGCCAGGCAGGTCCCAGAACAGGCTCTTTTTGCAGCCCCCTCCTGCCCAAGACAGAAGGAAGGAGAAGGTGGGGAAAGCAGAAGGTGAGAGAGAAATTTCTCAAGCTGGAGGCTTTGGTGCGGGAGAGGAGGCCCCCCTCCCTGCTTTCAGGATGGGGGCAAGTGCTCTGGGGCCAGTTTCTGAGCATCCAGACGTGACTTTGGGGTCCGAGAGCCACAAACTTCTCAACACCTGTCTGCCCTTCTCAGAAGTAGTTCTGGGATAAGTACATCATCACCAAATGATTCGGTGGGAGCTGTCAGTGCGGTCGGTTGTGCGGGAGGTCCCACAGAAACTAGGGCACGTGGTGCAAATGGCACCCTAACGTGGGGGTGGCTGGTTTAGGGTCGCATTTACCCTGGTGCCTCACCCCCACCCCCTGGTCTGGAGTCAAGCAGGAACCCTTGGCACAGAAGGTATTGAACCCAGCCAGGAAAATATATGGGACACGTCGCGTGGCCATGGCTTCTTCACACCATCCAGTCGTACAGCTGGCAATTAATTTCCCCTATAAATGAAACACCTTTCATATCACTTTATCTGGAGAGCCTGAATTGACAGCAGCGGGTGTAATTTATACATACTTTTTACCCATCTGTTAGCATTCAGGCTTCAGGCTGCTTGCGTTTTTTCCTTCGATTCTCTCCCCAAATTGAAAGGATTAGGTTAGGATTAGGTGAGTGTTTTAACCAGATATTCACAAAGATGGATGGCGGTGTCTCCAGACGGCCGAGGCCCAGGGGAGGCCCTCGCGCAGTGGTGGCCAGGTGGGGCTCAGTGATCTGGGAAATTGCCTCCACCTGAGAGCCCAGCAGCCCCTGCTGTTCGGATGCTGAAGCTGCAGAGGGCCTGAGGGACGCTCCAGGCCCGCCCTTCATTTTACAGATGAGAAAACTGAGGCTCAGAGAAGCAAGGGGACTTGTGCAAGGTTGAGCGGCTGGCTGGAGGCTGAGCCAGAGCTGAGCCAGAGCTGAGCCGGGGTCTGGACGCAGGGAGCACTGCAGGGAGAACAGCTCTGTTTTCCCTTGAGGGGGTACAGGGGGCATAGATGGGAACTGGAAGTACTTGGCTGGCCTAGGGACAGTCCCTCCTGTCTCTTGGTGTCCATGGAAGGAGGGTTTCCATAAACTCAAAGAAGGACCAAGTTAGGGCAATTTCTGGAGGCCTTTTTCTTCTAATCATACATGCATCTGTGTGTGTGTACGTGTGTGTAATAACTGGGAGCCGGCAAGGGCTGCACCACTCCCCTGTGAACACCCATGGCCCTGTGACGGTGGCCCATTGGCTGTATTCCCTCTGGCGTTCTGTGCTATCTTCCTTCGAGGAGTCTTTCCTTCTGATCATTACGGGGGTCCTGGGGGCTAGGGTCGTGCTGGGTCCTTAGGGCCCTCTGCCTATCTTTATAGGTTTCTCCAGGAAGCTTCCCCCCACCAGATCTCCCATCCCTCAAATACCTGAAGGTCCCAAGTCAGGGTACAAATGAAGTCCTTCAGGCAGGTCTGGGAGCCAGGGTTTAGTTTGACCAGGCAGAATTATGTCATTTCTGATCTGGGCTGGGGACTGGGGGATGGTATATGTCCATCTTTGCATGTCACTAGGGAAATATCTGTTCCCAAGACCCCTGAATCTTAAGCACAGAGGCCCATTCTTTCACATATTCCTTCAGCCACCACATATTAAATGCCTGCTATGTGTAAGACCCTGCCTCAGTTTCCCGAGATGGAGAGAGGAACACTACAGGGTCCTTCCTGCCTTCAGAGGTCACGTGCAGACCCTTGGCCCTGGGAATGACCCTCCTCTGCCACTCATGGCCAGAGCAAGGTGTCAGTGGCCACCACCTCCAATGCCTCCTTCCTGCCAGGCTGGGGCCTGGAGCCATTAGTAGCGTGACGCTGTCAGGTTAGAAACAGTAAGATAGTTTGGTATTAACACCGAGCCCGAGGAGATTTGGCCATTAAATGTGACATTAGACCCACGGTGTCCTATACACACTCCCGGTGGAGTTTTTCAGGCAGCCTTGGCTGGGTGGCCTTGGTTAAGGGGAATATGCTAGAACTAGCAGCCAGGCGGAGAGGAGGGATGCTGGGCTGTGCATGCCCGCCACCCTGCCCCTGCACTTCGAGGACATCCTAGAGAACCATGGAGGAAGGACAGGCATGTCCTTGCCTCCCGTTCAGCCCCAGCAGGCCCTGCTGACCATGGCTAGGTGCCCAGTTCACCTGGGACCCAGTGGGGCAGTAACCAAGCTCACCTTGCAGTCCGGGGACAGCTCCGATTACACTTCTCCTACCATCTAAGGAGCACTTCCTCCTCATCAGACCAGATGTCCTGAGCTTTAGCTCTAAAAATACAGTCACGGGAGTGATGAGAGAGACAGAGGAGAAGCTGGTTCCTCTTCCAGGGAGGAGGTGAGACCCTGGGGGAATAATTAGTGAACTGCACTGGCTTAATTTAAAACACAACTAACTGCATCCTATGGGGCAGGTGATTACTGCCCTGAGAGGCCCAAAGGGGAGAGATGGGTACTGGCTGAAGTCAACCGAATCACCTGACTCACCCACCTAATCACCTTCCTCACACCCTCTCAGTACCCACCCACCTAATTCTCCACCCGCCCAACTGGCCAACTAGCCATCCGTTGCTGAGGATAAGCAAAGGACCTTGGGCAAACCCTGACGACTCTCGGAGCCTTGGTTTCTCTGTCGCAAGTAGAGATAAGATTGCCCCCTGATCTCCTCCTTAGCTTATTTAAAGGATCTGATGGAGCTGAAGATGATTTGTAGAGTGGTACAAGGAGTGCAAATACCAGATGGTGGGTATATTATTATTGTTGTCACATTACTGCCACACTGCTCATATCTAAACCCTTCCCGACCTGAGATATTTTTCGACTTGCCCCCTCTTTGGATCAGTGACTGCACATCCACAGGAGGAAGAGCTGAGGTTTGTTCTTTAAGATTCCCTCCCAGCCCTGGAGGGTGAGGCAGATCCTGGAGGAAGCTCAGGCGGCCAGGCCCAGTCCCCTCCCTGTTTTCCTGCATTTCAGACGCTGGACACAGAGCTGGCTTCTCCTTGCCTCCCAGAACTCAGCTACGGGAGGAGGAAGAAACCGGGGAGGGCCCGGGGGAGGGGCAGGCCCGCGGGGCTGTGAGAGCATCGCTGGCTGGGCTGTTTGCAGGGAGACCGCAGGCAGATGCCGGATGTGTTTGTGTTCCCAGCGTCAGGGCCTCAGAACCAGAAAAAACAAACTGGGACCTTCAAAACCAGGAGGCTAATTGATCGGATGGGAAGATATTATTTACAGTAATGGGGCAATTAGGAAGGAGAGGGTAGAATGAGCCAGGGTGGTTTGGCTGGGCAGCCCGGTCCACCCGATGTAGATGATGGAGCAGCTAGGGGCCAATATCTTGAGCTGGACTATCTGCCATGTAGCCACCTGCTATCTCACAGGGAGGTGCACATCAAACAGAAGGGGACACCTATTAACCCCGAGGCTCCAGGGGTGACACCCAGTTCACCCCCCTACCCACCACTATGTGTTGGCCCTGGGGAGCCTTCTGTTCTTCCCAGCTCAGCCCCCCTCCCTGGGAAGCCCTCCTGACTATTGCAACTCACACCCCTACTCCCTCTGGAAACCCCTGAATCTCCAAGGCTGCGCTGCAGAGAGAGACCCTTGACCACACAACACCCTCCACCTGGAGCTTCTCCTTGGCGGGGTTCCACCTGTGCCTGGCACAGGGCTGGACAAGTTCCTGGGCCAGACCAGACTGCGGAAGTGAGAATGAATTACACAGGGATTGTGGGAAAATGAATGGAGGGGGAGGGATAACAACTATCAGCAGCAGTTTGGTTACAGAAACAAATAAGAGCACGAGTAACAACACCTCTCTGGGGCCCCGAGCCCCAGGTCCCTCATGCATCTGTCAACTCACTGGGTCTTGTCATAAAGAAATAACGATGGAAGTTGAGAATCCACACTCAACATGGACCAGACTCCTAGATCTCAGATCGATTTTGGCTAGTCATTTGAGAATACTTAAAAACTGCAGATCTCAGGGAAAAGGAAAAAAATCTTCCCTTTGAAGCAGAAAATGGCCCATTTGCAAATTAATGGCTGGGTGGGCCAAGGCCCCTCTAGGAAGGGAGAAGGGATGGCCTTGTCGATATCTCAGGAAGGGCGGGAGAGGGGAGGCCCAGGTGAGGGTCCTGCCGGCACTGCTGAGTGAGGCTTGCCCCAACAGCACCGTGAGCTGTGAGAAGGCCCTGTGGTGACTCTGGGGAGAAGGAAAATAGACACAGGTGGCTTTCGGTCGAGAGGGTGCGTTTCCAAATACCAGGAAACAGATCACTGTGCTTCTCCTCTGGACATTTGTTAAGAAGTGGCTGGGCAGCTGGTAGCATAGACAGCTGTAGGGCTGCAGGGCGGTGGGAGCCACATGCATCGGAATGGAGGCTGCTTGGAATCTCAGATTTCTCCAAGGAGCATCCGGCCAGGGCTCCATAGTCTCCCCTCTCTGTTCTGCCGAGTCTCCTGCTTCTCCTGCACAATGCCTGCTACCAGCGACACTGCCTTCTCTGCCCTCTGATACACTGAGTTAGTTAACACCTATTGTCCTTGTCCTGCCTGTGTTCCACAATTCTGTCTGATCCGTAGGCCTCCCTGACTTCCACAGCGCACGTGGCAAATGCTGGGCCTGCTTCTGTTTCCAGGGAGTAGCTCTCGTCTTCCCCAAAGCGAACCTCTAGGGAGTGAGAACCCTGCTTCTCTGTGACACCCTCTGACCCTTGGGCAGCCTGGTGGGTTGTGGGGCCCCCTCTCCTGTGAATTAGCGCCAGACTGAGGGGCTTTGCAGGGGGCAAAGCCCCTGCCTGTCTCTGCCTCCAGGCTTGCTGGGATTTCTTTCCTCTCCTTCCTTTCTTTAGAAAAGCGAAGGAAGAAATGAAAGGCATCATCATTCTGCTAGTTTAGAAGGACAGGCATGAGGCAGGCAGGCTCTGGATTAGCAAAAGAGATGAGGGAGTGTCTCTCCACAGCACCACTGCCCTGCCCCACCCCATCCCGATCCCTGCACACAATGCCATCACTGGGTGGTGGAGAGAGGCTGCCAAGCTCTGTCTCTCAGGAAGAGGACCAGGCTCCCTGCTCCTGGAGTCATGAATGTGGGAGAGTAGAAAACAGAAGCCTGGTCCTTGGCTTCCTCTCCCTCGTCCTGGGGGTCACCAACATGGAGTCTGAGCCTCTTACTGAACTCACAAGCTCAGTCTCTTTTGGGTCCAATTCATCTAGCCTTCATCTACCAGATAATCACTGCCCACCACAAAATGCCCTGAAGGCGCCAATTCAACAACTACAGATGACCCTGACCTTAGGATGGGGTTACGTGCCGATTAACCTGTCATAAGTTGAAAATGTATCAGATACACCTAACCTAGCAAATACCATAGCTTAGTCTAGCCTACCTTAAACATGCTCAGAACACTTAAATTAGCCAACAGTTGGACAAAATCATCTCACACAAAGCCTATTTCATAATAAAGTGTTGATCACATAATCTATTATGTGTATCACTTTCACACCTTTGTTGATCCATTGTAAGTCGGAGACGTCTGAATCCATTTCGTGTGCCGATTCTAAGCTGAAAAGCAGATGCTAAAATTGAGAGGTTTATGTAATTGAATACAGGCCCAATGATACATCTCCCGGGTGTCTGTGAGGTTCCCCTCATGGTCTGCAAAGCCCGGCCTGGAATCAGAGCACTGCCACTACTGTTGGTGTGACCTGGGGCCAGCTGACTTCTCCCCACCTCGCCTGGATGTTCTCATCCATAACATGGGTGGCTGTGATGATGAGACGGGTTAACAGATGTAAGGGCTTAGATGGGGACTGACTTCGCTGCTACTGCCTGAGTTCCTCCTCTGTGCGGAGCTCAGGTGGGATGCTGAGCCAACACCCCCTGAACCCCACCCTGCTTCCCCTGAACCCGGTGCCCTCACCCCGCACAGACCCGCTGTGTGGGCAGGAGCGACCACATTTAGGCATGGAGGAGACCAGAGCCCAGGGCTGGTTTGGGGACACTGTGGGCAGTCGGTCAGTCAGGAGCTGCTGCTTGAGGCTTTGATGGACTCCCTGAGAGAGGCGACGGTGAGAGGAGGCAGACGGCATCATCGGTGAGTCTTTCAGGGGCGCTGGAGTCCATTTATGACGAGGTCACTTACGAATATTAAATTCTTCGCTCCAGGCTCCAAAGAGTCCTACTGCCCCGCTCTACCCAAAAGTCAAGGTTACAGCCGTAATAAACAAAGCTGCCCTTCTCCAGGAGAAATGCGCACACACACATGCACACACGCACGCAGTAGCAGAGCGAGGAGGAAGTGCAGGGGTGGGCTCGCGGGAGCAGTTTCCACACCCTGGCTTCCTGGGCATGGGGTGCTTCTCTGCACTGCCCGTGACCAGACTCAGCTCGTCGCCCCTCACAGGCTCAGGACAGCCCCTCCAGGGGAGGCCCCGCCCCTTCTGCCTCCCCTCACTTCTCTCCCTTGCCCAGCTCTCAGAGACACCGAGTATAGTCAACAAAAGCAACCGGAATTTGGCTCTCCAAAAGCAGAGCTTCCAGGAGAGGGTGCTGTTGGTACATCCTGTGAATGGGACAAGGGCTCCTGGGTGTGCGGACTGCAGCGGGCACTCAGCCTGCCGTGAAGCAGCGGCCTGGGCCGGGCTGGTCACGCTGGGAAGAGGGAGGGGCCACGCAATTCTAACTTTGGTGCACTGGTTACAATGCAGTGTGCCTGAGGGTGGGACCTTGGGAACCAGGAACTTGTCTTCCAACCAGCACCTCCAGTGCTGGCTGATTCAGGCAGTAGCTGACTACAGGCTGAAAAAGGTTGGGTGAGACACTAGTGTGACGCAGTCTCCCGTCATTTCCCCCACTGAACCTGAGGCCCTAGGGTCTGGTGTGACCCTGGCGACTAGGCTGCCTTGCCCCAGTTAGTGTACGGCTATTTCTCCCCTTACCCTCCCCCACCGCCCCCCCAACAGAAATAGAGCTGGGAAGGGTCTGACACCAGCGTTTCAGAAGGCTGAGTCCCAGAGGGGAGTTTGGGGCCTGCTGAGAAGGGGTCCACGGTCTGGCAGTTACCGTGCTGGCATCCAAAGGTGTGTGTGACTCAGGGTTGTCACCTCATGGGGTGTTGCTACTGCCAGACATCCAGGGCTGAGTTACAAGGACACAATGATTAAGATGATTAAGCAAAGGAGAGAGTGTGTGGGGGGGGCGGGGGGGGGGAGGAGCAGGGAGCAAGGAATGCACACAGCCCTGCCAAAGGGGTGAGAGACACAGGGAGAGAGAACAGAGAGAGGGGCAGAGGGACAGAGAGACAAAGAAGGGGGCAGACACAAGGACAAGAACTAAGAAAGAAGGGGATTTGGGAGAAAAGGGAGGGACGAGTCTGATTCATTTCAAAGCTCCCACAGAGCTTCTCCTGAGGAGCTGAAGGAGGAGAGACAGGCAGAGCCCACAGGCGCACAGTGGGGCAGAGGCTGGGAGCCTCGATGGCCTGCTGGCCTCCAGGCCCCTCTCCGTCTTCTGTTGCCACCACCACCATTCTCCTGCGCATCGTTACCCACCCTGTGAGTGACCGCACTGTGCCAGGCACCACATGCACGCCAGCTTTCATCTTCCTAGCAGCCCTCCAAGGCAGGTCTCCACAGGAAACACAGAAAGGGGCCGGGTGGCCCAGAATGGAGAGCACTAGTGTTCTGACCGATGACTTCTTAGCACCATCTTCCCCTCATACTTGCTGCTGCTGCTGCTGATCCAAAGGAGCTTCCAAACACGGAAGGTTTGCTTCAGCAGGAAGAGACCACCCTGGACTGTGAGGCTCTGTCCAGATGGGCTGGGACTGGGGGGGGGTGGTATGTGTGTGAGATGGGGAGGGGGCTGGGGACTCGAGATACTACAGCCATCTGTCATTTTGAACCCTCACTATGGACATTGAGGACCTTGTACTGTAGGCGAGGGGCTCCCCAGGAGAGTGAGAGGTCGAGTGAGTTAGGCAGCTCCTGCCTACTCCAACCCCAGCCTGGAAGGGCCAGACCAGGCCTGGGTGACTAATGCCAGCTCTCCAGGGTCCTCTCCTGGAGATGCTCCCCTGGGAAGACATGACCTAGAAGCCAGGTGGAATTGGGATCAGAAAATGTCTTGTCACTCCCAAATGCAGGCTGTGGGTACCCAGCGCCAGGCTCCCGGCTCCCTGCATGACAAAGGGCAGGGAAACCTTGGGCTGTTGATACCACAGGGTCAGATCTGAGTCCTGACTCACCACGAAGAAGCTTTGTGCTCTTGGATAAGGTCCCCCTCCCCCCTTGTGACAGCTTCACCACCTGTAGCCGGTTCTGGCCTCCAGGGTGTGCAAACAAATGAGAATCTATGTAAAGCACCCAGCACAATTCCTGGTACATAGCAAGTACTTGGTAAATATTCACTGACTTTTCTTTAATCATTAGCATAATTATTTATTCTTTTTCAACTGCTCCCCCTTCCTTTCTCCCCATCACTCCTTAGCCCCAACCCCTCTCCTCAAACCACCAAGCCTGTTTTCAGAGAGCCCTAGGCGTCACATCTCTACTAGTCTGGGAGCCACTATGGAATGGCCACGGTGTTGCTGGAGCGCAGATCACCACTCCTGGGTGTTGCCTCAGTGCCCAGCCCTGTGATCAGCACAGGACACATCGGCCTTTCTTTTCCCTTCAAGGAGCTTCCGCCACACAGGAGAAGCACGTCGAGTTCACAAGTGACCTCACTCACTCACCACCATTACAAGTTCCTCCACTGGCTGCCCAGCAGTGTGGGATCGGTGACAGAAGTGAGGAAATACCGCAAAATCCTACCACGTCACTAAATGTAGGGTTTAAATAGAAAGGTCCAAGTCCCATTATTGTGAGGCTGATGACGTGACCCGGGGGTTGCCTGTGCAGCCAGCTGGCAAGGGGCTCTGCAGGCCAGGAGCCAATCACCAGGCAGACCGAGTGCGACTTTACACAGCCCTGAGGATGTCACGGGGGTTTTGCCCTGATTGCACACCACACCCTCCCGGTTGCAGCTTGTGAAGGGCCTTGTGCGAGTCATTTCTCTGTGCGCTCTCAACAGCCCTGAGAGGGAGCCAGGTTGGGGCTGAGTGCCCGATGTCACTACAGACAGGGAAGGAAGTGACTCTTGCATTCTTCCCACACTGTCACAGCTGGGACCAGAACCCCAGCCTCGCTTGCACCTAGGGGCTCCCTTAGGCCCCATTGTGCCCACCCAGGGCCTTCCTCTCTAGGTGCTGAATTGAGGAGGCTGCTTTTGTTTTTCTCAAGGTGCGAGCTTGTGCCCCAGCCCCAGGACCTTTGAGCGGCTCTGGCCCACCGAGCACGTCCTTGTGGCCTGTCCAGTAGGCCCTTGGGTGCAGGGTGGGAGGTGGTATCAGCAACCTCCACTCCTCTGGGCTTGCATCTACCCTGGTTTCGGGTTTGGGCCAATGCTCCCAATATCTCCTTGACTGACTGTCTTTTTGAGGAACACTCGTTCATTTCTTTAGGGCCTTGTCCCACCACTGTCCAGTCACGAGCTAACTGAGCACCTGATGGCCAGCACCAGGGGTGTGAATCCCCCTCGGCTCTGCACACAAGCACCTCCCCTCCCCCCAGAACCCACCAGCTTCCTATCTGCTGACAGGAGCATGTCTCCTCTCAGACCCACCCTGGGGGAGGCCGAGTCTCAGCACACGGTGGAATTCAGTGCTTCCCATATTAAAATTAGCTGGAACCGTGAGGTGGACAAATGGCCAGTTATGCAGAACACAGCTCGGTCAGTACAGATAACTTCAGGGTCTAAATGGCGTCACAGCACATCTACTTCTGGCCTTGAACCCAGAGACAATGAGTTTCTCATCACCAGAGACCTTGGGACCCATGGTGGCCCTTGGAGCCCAAGGCCTGGGCAGGTCTTGAGAATCCTTTCTTTTTCCCCTGGGAGGTCACAGGTCCTTCTCAGGAGGATGGGGCAATGCTCCAGCCAATCTCCCCCTGGAAACCTCCTTGACCACCACGGCCCCAGCCACGGCTGACCCTGCCTCCTACAGCATGACCTGTGTTGTCCCCTCAGAGCTGAGTGGGTCTCTTATTTCCCTGACTCCGTCCTCAGTGCCCACACAGGGGGATGTCCAGTGAAGAGGTGTTTGTTGAGCGGCCAGGATAGGAGTGGCCACCATCCCCATGCCCTTTCTCTCCCGCTTTGGCTGTGGGAGCAGAAGCTGGCCCCCAACAGTGCTCCAGCATCTGGGAGGCTGGCGGGAACTGCCACCAGCCGCTCTGACCGCCTTCAAGGGCACTGCCAGGAATAGATGCGGCCACCCCGCCGCCTGCGTGGGTCTGGCAGCCCCAGCATGCCCTTTCTCCAGACTCTCCATGCACGTCACAAGCAGTGCGCAGCCCTGGCTGCTGGTGCTGTCGCGGTGAAAGCTCAGTTTGGCCCCTGGTTGTGGCTCCTCAGAATGTGTCCAGCCACCTTCCCACAACAGAGCCCAGCAGACGCTGCCCTGCCCACATCTTGGCCAAAAGCTGCAGCCACTGGTCAGTCAACTGGACGCAGAGACAACTGACTGCTCCACAATAGCACAACACAGGCCTAACAAGGATCTGTCCAAACGGGAGACCTTAGGGTTTTATGCCTTTGCTGTGTAGCTGGGAAACTGCCAAGGTGATGAGGTGACTTGCCCAGAGTCATAATGTGCTAGCAGCAGAACCAGGCCACCAACCTGCTGCCACTCACCCAGCCACTAGCCTAGCTGTCCATAGGAAAAAACAGCTCCAGAGTTAGAGGAGGGAGAGTTTCAGGTAGAAGGAGGCACCTAGACCCTTTGGGATAGGTGGCATTCAGGTCCTAAGAGAAAAGGAAGGATGTCATCCCAAGACATGGGTTACTTTTAAGTGACAGTGAATAGATCAGTGTGACCCGGACAGTGGGCTCACGGGGGACAGGGAAAGACAGAGGGCAGTCTGTGGCCATGTGGAACCCAAGAAAAGGGACCTTGAGACCCTGGATGCTCGATCTCAACTCTGCTATGAGGTTGACTGTGTGACTTCAGGCCGGTTGGATAAATTCTGTCACCCACTGATTTAGTCTTGCAGGGTTCACTGAGTGGGCCCTTGGCACCGTGTGACAGGTCCTTCCCAGGACCTGGGGATAGAGTAGTGAACAAGGCCCTTGCCCTCATGAAGCACCCAGTCCCGTGGAGAAGAGACCAGCAACGAACATGCAAGTCAGGGCATAATGGGTGGGTGGTGATGGAGACAGTGAAGCAGAGTAAGAGAGAGGACGCTGGCTATGGGGCCGAGGGATAATTATTTTATCTAGAAGGACTTCTCTGAATAAGGTGACATCCAAGAAGAGGCCTGAAGGCAATGAGGAAATGAACCAAGTGAGTAGGTGGAAGAAGCGTCTTCCAGACAGAGGGGATAGCACGTGTAAGGCTCCTGAGGCAGGTGTGTGCTGGGCCAGCTGGAGGAAGAGCCATTTACAACCTAAGGGAGGAAGGAGACCACTGGAGTTTCTTAACTTAACTCCTAAGACACAGCCTGCTCAAGCATGCAGGGCTCTTTACTGTGCCTGGTACCCAGTGAGCAGGGTTCTTCTCTGAACCAGGAGGAGAGCTGAGTCACCTTTGCTAAAAGGTGGTACAAAGATGAAATTTGGAATCTGTGACCCAGTCAGGAATGAAAGAGAAAAGGCCCTGTTTTCTTTTCTCAAGGTGTGTCCCCAAATTAGTGTGAGATTCTTTCCTCTGAGGTTCATTCTTCTACACACAGGCCCTAAGCAGGGATGCTATGCCAGCCCCCAGCAGTGAGAACTGGGGTGGGGATGGGTGGTAAAGTCCCTGCCTAAGGTGAGGGAAGTCCTGGGAAAGGCATGAAGGCTTCCTGGAGGAGGAATCCAAGGAGTGTAGGCCTTGGGAGTGACTGGGGCAGGACAAGAGAGAAGCAAAGGCTTGGAGGGGGGGGGGCGGCCGTGGTGGTGGTGGTGGTGGTGGTGGTGGTGGTGGTGTGTGTGTGTGTTGGCAGGAAGAGGGAGGCTGAGAGACCCCCCTGTGGCTGGGAAATGTTTTGAGTATGGGAGAGGGGAAGGCTGGTGAGGTTCTGGCCATGTGTCTGTTTCCAAGTTAGGACTTGAGTTTGTTGTCTCTCTTTCCTTCTCTGTGTCTGTGTCTGTGTTTCTGCCTGAGTCTCTGTCTGTCGGTCTGTGTGTCTGTGGGAATGTCTCTCTCTGTCTCTGTCTCTTACTGTTGGTCTCTCTGAGTCTCTACCTCTCTCTGTCTCACTCTCAGCTACCCCTTCTCTCTATCTCCAACCCCCTCCTTGGGCTATGTCCCTTTTGGTCTCCCTCCTCCCTGCCTCCTCTCCTCTCTCACAACAGGAAGAGGCCTGCAAAGGACTGCGATTTGCCTCCCTCCCCACCCTTTTCCCTCCCCAGGTTTTTTTCTCTCACTCCTTATTCAAGGCAGATAAAGTGCGCACAGCTGCTCCCAGCTGAAACGGGCCTTAATTGCACCCCCGTTGCCATGGCGATCCCTGATGATCTCCGTGGCTGGAATGATGCCCTCCGAACTCCCTGCTGGGGCCTCAGGCTTCACAGCCTTGCTGGCCCTGGAGCTGACCTCACGCAGCACCCTGGCAGGGCAGCAGGGGCAGGCACCATCTTACCACACCTCACAGTCCCCTCGGTGCCTTTCCCCTCCCCCACCCCTGCCTCTCCCACTCCTTGGGACATCCCAGAGTCTACTGAAATAATGTATAAGCTCCTAGGCAGGGACAAAGCATTCCTCTATCACCAGCCTAGGCCCAGGTTTTGGGAGTGGGAAGGAGGGGATCCAGGTCAGAGCTCTGTGCTTTGGGCCCCCTCCTCTCACCTGTGGACCTGCCACAGCCACACCCACCATGGATGTGGGAGGCTTATCAACACAAAACTGCCCTTTTGTGGCAGTTTCTATTTGAACAAGCCCTGGGTACAAGGAGGAGGTGGGCATTGTAGAGGGAGGGGCTCCTAGACCCCCTCCAGGGTGCCACGGTTCTCCAAGGGACCACCGCAGAATCAGGCTGCCTCTAGCCCCACTGCAAAAGATAGCAGGAAGGCAGGGAAGGAGGGAGGAGACCCCAATGGGCACCTCAGGAGGGGAGAGACACTGAGCAAACGCCAGTGGGGACCTGCTTCTTGGTGCCTGGAGGGCCCAGGCAGGGTCCTCTGTGGTCCAGGGAGATGAGCCTGATACAGGCAGCTGGGGAGGCTGTGTGTGTGCATGCACATGTGTGTGCATGTGGTCTGCCCCACACCCCTTCTTCACAATCCCCTCCACAGCCCCCTCCCCTGGACTCCGAGCTGGGCCACATTAGAGTATATGTTCACAGCTCAGTGGGTCCTGACAGGGGTCTCGGGGAGGGCAGCGTACTTAGCGCCCCAGTCAGCACACCCCGAGGAGCCATCAGGCAAGAAGCGGGCTGGCTCTGAGCTTCCCAAGAAGGCCTGTCGCTGGCTCTGTTTCCTTGCCATCCCCCACTCCTGCTGGGTGACCCAATCCTGGCTTTTGCATCTAGTGGGGGCTGGACTGGAGTGGGGGCTTCCCAGGCCCCTCCTCCTCCAAGAGAACCTGGAGTTGGGGGGGTGTTCTAGTACTTTCTGTCCACCCCTTTGCTCAGCATCTGAGCCCTCTTCTTGCCAGGCAGGCAGGCAGTGGAGGGGAGGGGAAGGAAGGCTCTGCCCTCTAACCTGTGCCCAAGTCCAGGACTCTGCTTCTGCTGGCCCTTCTCCGGGATGGTATGTGCTGCCTGCCCATGGCCAGTAGGTGGGACTGTGGCATGCAGGGCAGGATCTCCCGGATGGACTGGAGTATATTTGAGAGCCCTGCTTTCCACCAGCGATGGTGGCAGTTGAATGCACACTAGCCTGAGCCACACTTGGTAACACAACAACAGTAATAATAGCAGTTTAGTAATAACAGCTACTGCTTACTAGGGGACTGACATGTGCCAGGTACCATGGCTAGAACCCTACACATACTGTGGTGTGTGACTTAGCGTTTGAGGTCAGGACTGTGAACTTTGCACAGATGGGAAACCAGTGTCATCTCCCCAGCCAGGGGCACTCTACTTCTGGTGGCCATGCTCGTGGGACTCTGGGGTGGACCCAGAGGCCCTGGTGAGCAGTTTGTTGGTGGGCTGGTGGGCTCTCTGGCCCCAGCGCCTCCTGCAATAGCAAGGCCACAGTCCCGGGGGCTAAAATGTTACCTTCTGCAGCCTGTTGGAAGCAGAGCAGCTGCTTCTGGGGAAGTTCTGCATGAAAGTCTGTCAGTGGTGTCCCCTCATTGACACACCCATCTCACCATTTACCCCGAGTCCACTGAACACAGCTCAAGCGACCAGCCTGGCTCTTTCACATACCCCCATTAGTGGGTTTTCCGTAAACATTTGCTAAATAAATAAAAAAGTGAAAGAGCAACATTTCTTATCTTGATTTGTGGCCTCCCCCAATGCCTCCCTTTTCTCAGCCCCGAAGTGCTACAGAGTCGCACCTCCTTCCCTCTGCACAGCTGAGACCGCACCAACACAGGTCCGGTCGCTGCTGCACTGGGCCCCGTCCTCATCCCCACAGCCTGAGGGCGTCTGAAACTGGGCTAGTACGTCACCTGTCTGTGCAAGTGTCCTCTGGCCTGAACAATCATGTCGCCTCCGGCCTGCAGAGGAGGACTGACCTCTAGCCTCCTCTCCGATACCTCCTCCAGTTTCCCAAACACATTTCCCGCACCTGGCCCTCGACCTGGATGCTTCCTCTGCTTGGACTGCCTTTCCTCCTTTTCTCTGCCTACAGAAATCGTCTTCCTCTTTGGTCTGGCTTATTTGTCACTACCTCCTACTGCACTCATTTTACTAAACCAACCACATTATGCTGTGAGCTATTGCTATTTGCTGAATGAACAGATGAACAGCAAGGGGCAGTTCAGAGAGAACAGGCTGCAGTTCTGGGGCACTCTGAATGCTTAGCCCAATGCTAATACTCATGAACATTCTCTAGCCAGCCCCCAGTCAGCCCATGGGGAGGGGATTCTCGGTGGAGACAGCATCTGTCCACTGAGATCCTACTGGGCACCACTCCCCAGACGGGAACTGGCCCCTGCCAGAACCTTCACTTGGGCTGGAGGGTGCTGTCCAGACTTTCAGGGCTATGGGATTTCAGACTAGGACTTAGTGAAGGGGCCAACACTTGAACTAGGAAAGATTTGGATGCAGAGGGGACATTCCAAATGGAGGGACCTCAGCAACAACAGCATGAAGTGGAACTGTGTGTCAGGAATCACTAGCGAGGAGGCCAGCCGGCCCTGGGAGCAGGCTGAGGGTAGGATGCACAGACCAAAGAGAGCTTCAAGGCAGCCTGGGAACATTATTTTCAAATAAAATGCCCAGAGTAGCTTCTGCTCCTCCTTTTCTCCTAATGATAAGTAAGGTAAAAGAGAGATGCTTATTTCCCTAGAAGGAACCATGGAGTCTCCAAAGACAAGGGCTGGTTTTCTCCCCCTTCCACCTGTCCATCTGTCCTCCTTCCACCTGTGTCTGGTCTAACCCAGGTCCTGTCACACAGGCTGACTTTGGGTCTTGCTTAGAGTTGGACTGGGGAGACTCACAAGGCAGCATCCCCCACCTCACACCCACCCTGTTCTTTCCGGGGGCCCTCTTCTGGTTTTCTAGCTCCAAACCTATTTCCTTACCACCAGACAAACCTATCACATTGGGAAAGGAAAAATTGCAATTCAGACAAAACAACACGAAGAAATACACACATACACACAAACAAAGCAAATGAACAAAACCCCAAAAGCACACAAATGGAAACAACTTTGCGAAGATATGTCCATTGGGAAGTAGAAAAGAGAACCCCACCCCCTTTGCATTCCATCAAGTGGGAAGGCGCTTCTCACTGCCCCTAAAGATGCTGCCACCACAGGGGAGCCGTGCGATTTCGAGTCAGCCCATTCTGATGCTCCCAGTCAGACCACCTGACTTGACTCCCTTGGTGACCCATTCTTGGTTGGATGGGGAGCAACAGCCCTCAGCTGGCCTCATTCCTGTACCCTCAGCACTTGCATGAGAACGGTTAGCCCCTGATGTGCTCTCCCTGGACCTCACTAGTGGGTTTTCTGCCCTTACACTCTTTGAAGTCACGGTGGTGGCTTAATCTTCCCTGCTTCTGGCCACATCCTTGCTCACACTCCAGCAACATGTAAGGTGTTCGGTAGAAATGCATTGGCATGAGTCAGGGCAGCTATATTGTGGACAGCTGTCCATGTGGAGATGACTGTCAGGAACAAGAAAAAGAAATAGAATCAGCCTGCAAAGGGCACTTTTCTCTTAACATCATGCTTTAATTAACTGTCTCCACTGGGGCTGTCCACACACTAAAAGATGTTTTTGAAAATCACATGATTAACCTTGGGAATGAAAGAGTCAACTAAACACATTGTTTCCACCTTATCAGGCCCAGGAAATAGGCATTAGATGCGCTAAGGCCCTTAATGAGGAGAGCGGCCATCAGTTAACTAATAGCCATGGCCCCTTCCTCATTGTGGCCACACTGGGAGGGCACAGGCACCCATCCCTGGACTCAGCCTTGCCCCACCCCTGCTGCGGAGAGCATTCTCCAGGGCTGCCCAGAGTCTGCATTGCTAAGTGGTACTTTGGGAGAAGAAAAACTACATTCATATATATTTTTCTCTCTCTCTTTCCACTCAAAATCTCTGGGCTTTTTCATATGAGAGCCTTTTATTTCCTTAAAACAGCAGCTGCTTTCATTTAGTTTGATGGATTTAATGCATTTAGAGGCGGGAGGAGCAGGTGGAAAGCAGTGGATTTCTCAGGCCTACCTGCTCACACCGTCCAAAGGGTGAAGGTACCAGGTGTGGAGCATCCTGCACCTGGGGGAAAAATATCCTCCCTTCCTTTGTCTTAAGGTTTAAGATTGAACTCATTCTGAGGGTGCTTGTCAATGAGATTCCCCTTGTTAAATTTCTCTGCCTCTTCTTCTCCCTCCCCTGCTCCTCAGTTCTAGCACTCGCCCTTCACTCCCCTATCTCCTCATCTCATCCTAGGGGAGCACAGCCAGGACCCGGTGTCCTCGCTGCCACTGTCCTGATGGGATGGAACGTGCCTGGGGATCGCCAAAGGCTGAGAACACCTGCCTTTCAAGATCTGTAACCATAGCTGGCAAGTCTAAGCCCAGAGAGCTCTGTCTCCATCCCTCAGAATCAGAACTGAGGATAGAATCTCAGAATTTCTAACTAGATGATGGCAATGGTGGGTGGATTGTGAGTCCTTGTGTAGACCCAGACTCGAGCAACACAGGATCTCAGGTCATAGATAGGGTCCTCACAGGGCATCTTCCCCAGGGAATGGCTCATCATAAACTCAGAGCTCAGGAGGGCTGCCTCACTGCCCAGGGCTCTGAGGGGAGACCTCCCCTGACTGCTCCAGATACCGTGTTTGCTCTTATATCTCCAGGGCCATGAATCGCAATGAGTGAGTGCTTGTGGCTGATTCTAGGCCCCATGGCTCCTGCTCTTGTCCTGAAGGCCTCTGGAGTGTCTATAACCCCCCTTGGGGACCTGTGGCAGAGGGGACCCTAAAGCCTTGGTCCTGCCTCTGTGCCAGCACCATCCAGCTCCCAGATGCCCCCAGGCTTTTCACATATGGAGTTGTCCCTGGGCCTTCTCCTCCTTCCCCAGGGCACATACTCTGGCCTTTCCTTTCCCTTCTGAGGCCTCATCTCCATCTCTGTATTCTGAAACCCACTCTCCATCATGGTGCTTGGTAAGGACTCATGAAGGGGCCTCGGCGGGAGTGGGCCCTGTAGTGCAGGTTTGTGGAAAAGATGAGTCTGCTTCCACCAGCCCAGGGCTCTGCCCCCATGGACACACTGAGGAGGTGGCTGAGGCCCTGGCTCTACAGTTGTGGGCCCTGGATTAGTGACTGGCCCTGACCTGCCCTACCTGCCTGCACTCTGAAAGCATGTGGTCCCTAAGGGAACCCTCTCAGAGGGCTCAGGGCCACCCAGATCCTTGATGAAAGTGACTCTGGGTTACATCCTGCTCAGAGGGCTTCTGCTGCCATCTTCTGATTAGATTCTCTTGGGTCAAAGGCAGGGTGGGTCTTCTTAGCTTCCATTTACAGTTGGGGAAACTTAGGCCTGGGTGATCATGTGATACACAGCCGTGAACAGCAGAACCAGGACCATGCCCCTCAGTGTTCTCACTCTGGGGGTTATTCCTGATGAACCACAGATGACCACGCCCTGGTGAAAGGCAGAGACCCACAACCACTCTCTGGGCTGCCAGTCTAGTAATTACTTTTACCAGGCAAGGGGTGTGGCCAAGACCAGACCTGGGGGATCTCCTCCAGCCCCAGGGCTCCATGTTTGGGCATCCAGGCTTCATTCCATTTCTCTGTTCCCTTCCTTACCCTTGGATGCAACAGTGTCCTATCCTCAGAGGCTTACAGAGTGAGCCTGGCCCACAGGCCTCCCTCTCCCAGGCCTTCTGTCATTGGCACTTTCTGGGAGCATCCCTCCCTGGGTGGTGACATCTCTCCTGAGGGATCTGCTGACATCGGCCCCCATCCTGAAGGTGCAGTGTGATTGGGCGGGCTCTGGATCTGTTGCAGGAGGCAGGCTGTCTCCTGAGGAATGGGAGTGTGTCTGAGTGCCTGTGGTTTTCCTTGTGGGGTCAGGAGCTGGCTTTATGTGACCTTGGACACCTGCATAGTTTGCCTCCAGCAAATGGTGGATCCTCCAATGGTGGCTCCTAGCTGCAACCTGGGCCACTGCTGAATGTACCTTTTTCCTCTTCTGAGGGGTCTCCTCTCCTAAAAGCCCCATCCAGGGGACTCTGCCAGCTCTTTCTGGCACCCTCACACCCTGAGATCCAGGGCTGAGTCCTGTTAGGCCTCTGGCAGTGTGCAGAAAACTGGAAAGGGGTGGGGGAGGAGGCTTCCCCAACCCACCTCCCAGGCAGTCACTGAACAAATCCAGAGAGTTAATAGGAGCCACACAAAGCCCTTGATTTGCTCCAGAGATCAAGGGTCAGCCTGAATAACTCATTAATTAACCGAGCAAGGCTTCCTGCTATTGACAAGGTCTGGGAGCTCGGCCTGGGAGCAGACCTCATATCCTGCAGCCAGAAGACCATGACCAGCTCTCCCCTCCCCTTCTTTTCTCCTACTAGGCATGCACTGACCTGGGAGATGCCAGGTGTCTTAAATGACCAACTGACCTCAACTTTCCCAGGAGGATCTGGCCTAGAAGGATTGTGTAACCTTGACCTTCTGCTTTCAAGTCTGACCTACCCGTTATCCTCTTGCTCCACTACGCCCCTCCCCCACTGGCTTAGCATCTGATGCTCTAAGGATCCAGGCACATGCTGGCTCCCACACACCTTCCAATGCTGCTCTTGCATGTCTGTCACCAGGGAGAGGACATGACAAGCTGATTCACACTGAGGTGGCAGGATGAGGGTGTTAGGAGAGTGGGTGGGTGGGTGGAGATATCATTTGAACATGGGTCATGCTTTGACTTGAGTAGTGTAAGCTCTCCTGGTGGGGTTTTAGGCATCAGAGATAGGCTAGGTGGCGGGATTATTTTGGTCAAGAGTCCTTCCCAGTAACCACTAAGGTTATGGCATGGGGGATGGCCACCATCTGTGCCCATGGCTAGGGATGCTCTGTCCTAAGCAGCTTTTCCTCCCATTAGTGTCCAGCTGCTTCCCCAAGAGTATGAATGTCTAAACACCTGCTTTGGCTACCTCCACACCCATCTCTGGCACCACCTCTGAGTTTTCAAAGTGCACACTGGAACTCCCACATCTGGGAGTGTTCTTTGCCCTAGGATGCACCACTAGAGGAGACTTCTTCATGGAGGAGGCTGGCCATCCCACCTAAGTGCTGCTGAAGGGAGAACCCTGTGGGCCAACAGGAAAAGAGCACTGCGTGACCAGGAATGGATAGAGTCCGCTCGGCATGCATAGGACTTCCCTGAGCCTGCTATTTCTGGGGACTCAGACATGGAAAGCCTTGCTGCAGTTCATAGGACCTCTGGTATTACTTGCCCAGCTCATTCCTGCCAAATGACATTTGCAGAGCCTGAGGCTGCTTATAGGGTCAGCTGTTTCTGGAAGGTCTCATCACTGGCTTTAGAACCTGTTGCTGTTTGTAGAGTTTGTTATTAGCAGAACCTGGCGCTGCACGCAGAGCTCATCATTACCCACAGAGCTTGCTTCCACCTGTAAAGTTTCTTGGGGTTGCAGATCCTGGTAACGTTTGCAAAGCTCATTAAAGGTTGCAGAGCCCGTAGCAGTTTGTGGAGGCTGTTGTTTGCAGGTAAGTCCTTGTTTGCAGACTTTTCTCACTGGCTTTAGAACCAGGTACTGTTTGTTGAATCTTTTGTCTTTAGACGATGCGGACTTTGTAGGCTGAGCTCATCAGTACCCACAAAGCTTATTGCTGTCTGCCGAACTTGGCTCTGTTTGTTGAACCTCCAGTGCTTGCAAAGCTCCTCTTGGTCAGAGAACCTGGGCTGTTTTCAAGTCTGACATTGCTTGTAGTGTTCATCACTGATGATAGGGTCCTTGGACACTTTCTGATTCTACTGGGTCATCTGCCTTGTGGTGAGTTTTTAAGGATATGTATCCCCACCATCGGGTTTTGACATGTTTTCTTGCATGTATGGGTTTGGATTCTCTCCAAGGTGGCTGCCGAGTGCAGTCTCCACCTCGTTCCCTCGGGTCCCTGCGTGTCCCCATAGTGCTGGCTCAATGCTTAGACTCAGTTTCCTCTCTAGAGCCAAGATGCTCTAAGTTCTTGCCTTCCCAGCACTAACAGTGCACATAGCCAAACCTCCCATTGTCTCTGCTCCGAGTTCTTGAACTTCTAGTCAGGAACCTGGGTTCTCTTCACCTTTGGCTCAGTATGATCTTATATCCTTTGGTCAACTTGTGTCCTTAGGTTTCTGTATTCACAGATACTTGCAGAATTTGTGGACATGATGTCCTGGCAGGGGAGGAATGAGGACTCGACAGGAGAGGGGTATTTGTGTCATAGGGGAGCCCTAATCTCTGCCCTGGGGAGCCATGGAATCTTGGCCTCAGAGTGTGAAAAGACTCGTGACTCTTTGTCAGCTCTGCCTTGTGGGCCTTTGTGCCCCACAAGGACTGGTGCGGGTCTTGGTGTTTGTTGTGCAGGGTTGTCCTTGGCCACACCTGGCACATCCTGATTAATCCAGGTCACCTTTGGACACATTTGGTTCCTAACACCACACCAATTCAGGAACGCTGTGCTGGGCTGTGTGTATACCTAGTCTTCTAAATACACATGACCTTAAAAGACAGAGTTTGGATGGCATGATTCCAGGTACTTCTTATAAAATCCTACTGGTTCAATTCTAAATGGACAAGCAGTATTGGCCAAGAGGGATAGAGAAGAAGGAATCACCCCAGATGTCACCTGTGCTTCTTTAGGAATTTTCTTAAGTATCACTACCACCCAGGGCTTGCCATGTCTTAACACAAGTGGGTCCATGCAGAGATCTTAACCCGAAGCGTTTCTGCTCTCAGTAAGTCTGTGCTGTGAGAATTCAAGGCAGAAGGTGATCACTAAACTTCAAATAACTCCTCAGACACATTTAAAATGGAACATGCACCTCTCTACAGCCCAATTAGGAATCCAGCTTACGCTGAGCTAAGGGCTCCTGAATTGTCCTCATTTTTTTCCCCAGGAAGCCTAGGGCGGTCCCAGCTGAGGACCTGTGGACCATTGGTCCACAGGTCTGGACCTTCCTAACTTTTTATGCCTTCACGCCTTGGGATGGCCTGGGGTTCAGCATATGGGAGTGAGTGTAGGGAGTGAGCTTGAGGCGCAATCTTACCTTCCTTAAAACTATTTTCTCTTCTTTATCCTTAAAAGAAATTGAGCTCTAGATGCCTTTCACTGTTGGCTTTGTCCACAGGGCCCGAGGCAAGTGCTGCTGCTCAGGAGATAATTCAGAGTGCTAATGGCATACAGATGCATGCTAATTCATGTGCACACACACAAATTAGGCTGCAATTATCACAGGAACTATTTGCTAATGCTGGTTACCATTTGAACCATTATTCAGCATTGGTTACCACAGCCGGCTGGTCAATATGGCTCAGCATGAGGCCTGCCTCTCAGGCAGTCTTGGAAACTAATAGAACCTTAAGTCAACATCAAGTAACAGTTGTGTGTTTCTTCAGTGTGGGAGGTAGGTATCCCAAGGTTGCTGTCGGAATGGAATAAGCCTGGTGGAGAATGACACTGAGATCCCACTGGGGAAGAAAAACCAACAACAAATGCCATACAACACAACACATTCTATGTATGGAAGACCAAGAGTATAGACCCAAGGTACGAACATTCCATTCAACATCTTGGCTCTCTACCGTGTGCCTGGGAGTGTGCAACTCAAGGATGGAGATGCTTCTAAGTAGCTTGTAAGACAAGAGCCACCCCACAGAAGTGGCCATTTAACCCATGGCATGGAGGCTGATTCACTGTTGAGTCCTGTAGGAGTTCATCGGGCCCCCTGGGAGAGTCAGGGGTTGAGGTTTGTTGTCAAGGATGGGTGGGTTTTAGCATAGGCGAGGAGAAGGGCAGCAGCTCCGGCAGCCAGAACTGCTGTGTCGAGCCATGTTATCGCACATCAGAGTGGTCACTGCATCACCGTAGTTGCTTCTACTTGAGACAGGTGGCCCTCACCACCTGTTCTCCGCAGCCCTTCCGCAGAAGGCTTCATTGTGTACATATTGCAGGAAAGGAGACAGAAGCCCAGAGCAGTTAGAAGATTGGCTCCGAGTCCCCACAGTGGGTCTGGTTGGGCTGGAATTAGAACCCAGGTATGTCTGACTGTGGGTGAGCACACTCAGGCCAAGGCAGAACTGGGGGTGACTGAGAGGGAGCAGTGACAATGTTACTGCTGAAAGGGCTCCTGGGAGGACCAAATTCATTCCACCAATGAAGAAAATGTGGCCAAGGAACACTAAGTGATGCAATGTTTGGTCCACAGAGAGTAGACAACAGAGCAGGATAGGGGATGAGCTGCGGCCTTACCATGAACACTTGATCCCTGAAACTCCCCCTCACCCCAGCTCCCAGCCTAGCAGAGATGGGAGCGGATCTGGGTGTTACCCTTGTACTTCTTTGGCCACCCCTGTCCCAGAAAGGCTTCTCTGGTATTGCCTGGAAAAAGAAGAAACGAGGGTTGCTGATCTCTTGGGGGTGCCCTGCTTCCCTTCTGGCAGAAAGCTGGGGCTCCCACTGCTGACCTTGGTGCCATACCCCGCTGTCCCACCCTCCCCTGTACTCCCCTGGAGGCCTTCCTGTCTGGCTGGCCATCCTCAGGCCCTGCAGGCATCATGCCTTCTCTGCTAATCCCTCCCCTGTGGACTTGTGGAGATCTCTGAGCTGCCAGCCTGGCGGGCTCCTGGCCACCAGAGATTGGAGTCGACAGCGAGGCTGTCAGTGTCCAGGAGCCAAAGCTGAGGCAGGCGCTGACATCCACTCTTCTCTGTTGGAGCGGGAGCTGGGGCTCCCAGGTTTGCTGGGACAGGGGAGTGGATGGCTGGGAGATACTTGCCAGGCCCCGTAAGGGGAAGGAAAAAAGGTAGTGTGCACCAATAGATGGCCCGATGTGACGGCTCTTGGACAGCACGGGGTGTGCCTTGTATGAAACCAAGGAAGATGCTGGAGGACTTCGCAGAGCCCGGCCTGTACTCTGGGGACAAGTCCAGAAGACCCGACCCTTGTCCTTAGGGAGCTCCTTTTCCAGGAGGCACCATGAATACACAGGAAGACCCTGGAGTCCAGGGGTGTCAAACTCATTTCACCGGGGGCCACATCAGCCTCGCGGTTGCCTTCAAAGGGTCAGATGTCATTTTAGGACTGTGTAAATGTAACTCCTCCCTAACAGTTAAGCGAGGGTTTGGTGCTGCCGCCGGGTAGAAACAAGGTGCCGGGCCGGATAAAACAAGGTGGAGGGCTGGATTCAGTCCGTGGGCCTTGTGTTTGCCACCTGTGCCCTAGAGGACATCCTCGATGAATACAGGGTCCATGTGAGACTCAGTGGTTCCCATAGGACCGGGCACAGATTGAAAAAGCACAGCCCCCTGTTCAAAAATTAAGAATTTCAAGATGGTGACAGCATGGCATTAAACCAAGAGCTGGCCTTCTGAGCACAGGGCTTTGTGTGACTGAGCTGCACAGGCCCATGAAGCCAGCCTGGCTATAGCAGGTCAGCTTCCAAGCCCTGTCCGCCCTATTCCCTCCTGACCCTCAAACACTGTCCTCCAGGACTATAGTGGAATCACCCACTGGGGCTGGGATCCTTCCTTGGAGAGAGCTGCTCAGTGTGATGATCTCTCCATTTCCCACAGCCCTCCCCTAGAGATCAGGGCATGCGGGTCCCAACTGCTGCCCTGCACAGCACCCATGCTTACTGAGCATTCCTGCCAACCTAGAACTTCTTTACCTTTGTGGGCCATTTTCTATTGTCCTTCCATACCAACTGACTGTGACATTTTACAGTCAGATTCCTCCCTCCCTCCTGGCCAGGCCATCCAGGGCCTATAATGAGGTCTCCCCTAGTTGATGTTGATGGAGCCTTTTGTCCCATCCCCCACACCAGCCACTCCAAGAACCCCAGGTCCCTCCTCCTGACCCCTGGGTTACCCTCCCTGATAGGCCCCCAGCCCTGTGGCATATTTACAGAAATGCCACTCAGCAGAACAACCCAAATCAAATGAACGTTAACGGGAAAGCTGCTAGCTTCCAAATTAGCGGTGCATAATTAGTTTCATGCATAAACCTCTCGAAAGCACCGGGCAGGCGCAGGCTGGTGAGAGAGACAATTAGTTTTTTCTAGGATGAAAAGGAAGAGCAGGGAAGGAGTGGGGGAAATCAGGGAGGGGGTGGTGGGAGAGGGGCGTGGGTTGAGTGAAATGCAGATTGCATTTGTACAGCCCAACCCCACATACATGGCCTGAACGAAGGGCCTTGCTGGTGCCTCCAGCTCCAGGCTAACAGAATCCCCACCCCACTGGTGCCCAGCCCTGCTCTCCCTACCTCCACCACAGACACTCAGGAGGACCTTTCTAGGGTCCTGGCTATGGCTGCTGCATGAAGAGCCACTGACTGCACTGGGCCCTTGGGGGAGATGTCTGAGCTTTGCCCATGTCTGCCTCACAACTCAGGACTCTGCCTGGTGTGTTCTGGGTGTGGAGGTGCATTTTGCAGATGGGCTGGCTGAGAATCACAGACCCTTGTGAATTTCAGAGCTCCTGGCACTCCCTGATCTCAGCATCCCCATAAGAGGAGGTGTCTAACAGATGGGGAGTACCGAAGGCCCTATCTGCAGCTTGCCCTGGCTGCTTAACGTGGAGCCAGAGCTTATAGTGTGATCTCAGACTCCAAACCTCAGCTTAGTCAGCCCACTCCACACTGGCGACCTGCCCAGAGGAGAACCCTGGCCTCAGGTAGTCATGGGCACCTCCGAGTGCTTCAGGACACAGGCACACCCCATCCCCTAGGACCTCTCCAGACACTCAGCTGTACTCTGTCTGACCCCATACCACAGAGGGCCTGCATTTGCCTTGGTAGGTTCACAGCCCTGCCCTGTCCTCAGCCACAGCTCCACAGCTCCTGTCCAGACCCAAGTTTCCACCTTCTCTCTCTGCCCACCCCACCCCCACAGCCTCCCTGGGCCTAACAATGGTGGCAATCTCTCACTGACTCAATTTTATCCCTGTGATGGAAGAATGGCTTGGGGGAGGGGGAGACCCCGGCATGATGATGAGTGAGGAGGGGTGGTTCTGTGGGTGTTTACTTTTCTTCCTCACATGAG
This sequence comes from Macrotus californicus, assembly GCA_007922815.1. Classification (NCBI taxonomy): domain Eukaryota; kingdom Metazoa; phylum Chordata; class Mammalia; order Chiroptera; family Phyllostomidae; genus Macrotus; species Macrotus californicus. The sequence goes on along the minus strand of VMDR010000220.1, from coordinate 176,382 downwards.
AGGTGAATCTGAGTTTACCCTTGGAAGGATTGCAACACCAACCTCATGACCTTGATCGGTCTATGAAAGGTTAAGAGGCATAGGGCGGAATGATGGGGTCCTAGTCACATCTGCCTCTCCCTGTGGTTCCAGGAAGGTCTCTCAACCTCCATGGGCCTCACCTTGTTTCTTCACCTTTCAACTGGAGATAATCATACCTGCTCCTCGCTTTCTCAAGGTTTTGTGAGGCTCAATGGCAGCAGAGACTTGAAGGTTTTCTGTCAATGCAGGCGCTGACACTCGTCGTTGTTATGACTGAAGCACTTGGAAGGTAATGCTCACCTTGCTGGTGAACCCAGCCGACACTTGGGATGGCTGGTGTGTCTCTGGCTGGGGTCCTGCTGGGTCTCCAGGCCCAGCTGCAAGGAGATGCTGAGGTCTGCTCGAGGGGAGCTCTTTACATGGAGGCGTGCGGTCATTATTGCTTATTATATATTATTTATTTAGTCTGAATTTATAATTGCATGATTGCCAGAGGATCTTAGTGCCATAGGGACAGAAATGTGCTGCCCGGTCCTCAATAAAGAATGCTTTTCCTGCCATAAATAAACAGAATATCCAATCAACTACCCATCAAATTGCCTGGCCCTGGCACAAACAGAATGCTGCTAATGAGACACAACACACATTAGCTTAATGCTCTACCAGGGGAAGCAAGCTGGCCTCTGAGTGCCAGCCTGGGCCATGGCGAAGGCCCGGAATGGGAGGACTCCTCCTGCCAGCACCCAGATGCCAACAGGCACCCTCGAGTGGTGGGGCTCATCTCAGCGGGGTCACTGCTATCGATCCACTTCGCTTTAGGCTTCTTGGAGGAGAAAGGTGTAAGCTCCCTTTTTTGAGGACAAGCAAGACATGGGATGGTTCATTCAGATGAGAGGCACAACATGGGCACGGCAGCAGGAGGAAGGATGAGACAGTGTGGGGGAAGCAGAGATGGGCACTCAGGAGCTAGGGCAGATGCTGAGGCTAGGAAAGGCAGCGGGACACTGATCATCAAGGACTGGGGTTGGAACCTGGGCTTTGTTTGGTAGCACCAGGGAGCCATGGAGGTCTTAAGGTTCTGGGAAGGTCCATGTAAAGAGTCAAAGGCCACTGCAGACCTCATTTAACAAAGTTCCTTCCCCAACTCTCCTCTACCATCCCCCTTCCCAGTCTGGTGAGGACTGGGCTTCAGGGGGGCCCAACACACCTCACTCTTGCTCCGTCTGCTCTTAATCACTGTCAGCCACTTAAAGTGAAGCCCGAGATGGCGGCCCTCCCCAGCAGAGCTGAGCTCCCTGAAGATAAGATGAATGTCTGCAGGCCACAGAGCTGAGATGTTCTGGAGGAAGTGGAAGAGGAGGAAGAAGGAATAAACACCTGTCACATTAATAAGAGTTTGGGAGAAGTGAGGGGCTGAAACCAGGAGTCTCCAGATGGTGTTTAGTGAAATGACAGTTTGATGCTTAAGAGAAAAATGGAACTGTGGTGTGCTGGAAGCTTCGATCTTCATGGGGTGGGGGTGAGGGGTGTGGGCACATGAGGCCTGTACTCACACAGGCCTGACCATCGTCCATTCTAGGTCCCAGCAGAGAGGGTAAAATACTTGCAGATTGTCCACTGAGGAGCCCCACAAAGTGCATCTGGGCCCAAGTAGGTGCACACCCACACACATTTAGCAGCCAATCGTTTTGCAGGGTCCACAGGGTAAATCTGCCCTCCAAGAGTGCATAGTTAGGGGGAGCGGCTAACTGATACGTCACATTCAACTCTGGCAACTGAGGTAGGCTCTGGAACATGGGAGGGGCATCTTAACCAGCTGTCAGATTGAGGAAGGCTTCCTGGGGCAGGTGAGGTCTAGGCTGTGTTTGGAACATTGACCAGGGACGGGACTGGCAAAAGGCTTGGGATGCAGGAGAATGCCAGGCAAGGGGAAGCAGCAAAGCAAAGCAGGAGGCATGAGGCTGCAGAGAAGGGGGAGTCAGGGAGGCTGGGGTGTTCCTGGGTCTTGGTGTCAGGTGGGAATGGTGGGGGGGAAGGTGGACTAGCAGCCAGGGATAGGTGGGGGAGGACTCGCATGTCACCTGGCAGTGTAGAGAATCAGTGTGGTGTGTTCACCAGGAGGGTGGGTGCATGAATCTCCCCTGAGCCCATTCCCTTGTCCATAGATGGCGTCATCAGGGGTGTCAGAAAGTGTCTGCCTGACTTGACTGCTACGGTGTCTGAAATTCTAACCCTTCCTTTGGGTTAAATAGAGAGCATGTTTTCAGCATTCACCCTTGATCAGGCAGGCACTTTCTCTGCTCTCCCCAGGGAGGCGAGGTCTGGAGCCAGGAGGCCTTGTAGGGCCCCCGGGAGCAGTGGGGCCAGCTGGTGGGAGGCCTTCTCCCAGTACACGGGTAGCTCCACCGGAGGGAACTTAGGACAGAGCTGGAAGGGCGGCGGCTTTGTGTGTCAGCACTGGCAGCCATGGTGCTCTGGGAGGACCAGTCTGGCAGAGCCGAAGCCACTGTGGCCCAGGCTGCAGATGAGAGTACAGAGAGGATGGAGGCAGTGGGGGGCAGCCGAGGAAGGGGAGCAGAAAGACAAAGGAGAGAGACAGGCAAGGAGAGTCAAAGAGTTCCAGGCTTCTGAATACATTCTGTTTCGATTTCCCCCCAAGTCACACAGCTGCCAGGGTTCAGACAGATGCTGTGATTAGCATTTTAATGCATTTCAGAGGACCTTGTCCGAACTGCTCTGGAAATCAGAAATCAAGAGTTTATCTTCAGCTGTCCCTATAGAGCTACATTCTCTTTCAATTCCAGAGGAGCCTGAGGAAGAATGTGTGTGCATGGGTGTGTATGTGTGTGACCATGTGTAGGTGTGTCATCCATGCCTATGTGTGCACACATCTTCCTGTGTGTGTGTGTATGCATGCACACATATATGCCAGGGGACCCTGGTGTGTGCACGTGTGTGTTCGAGTGTTAAATGTGTGCACACAGCTGCATCTGAGTGTGCACATGTACATTTTGCACGTGTGTGCTTCTTTCGCACGTTCCTTTATAAGTGCAACTTCATCCAGGATCATTCATGTGGAAGAGAGAGAGCTTGACGCGGGCTGAAAACAGGTCAGCGCTGAGTGACTCAGGCTGTCAGGACATCTGGGCCTCAGGTAATGGGAAATGCATTTCAAATGCGGGGCGGCTGCCTGGCTTGATGCCAAAACCGTGTTTCCAAACAATATAGGCTAGCGGGATTTTCAGGGTTTTTGAACAATGTGGAATTTCTGGAGTTAGAATTCCACAGCCCCTGGACATTGCTGGCATCCTGGGCCCAGCTCTGAGAAGTTTCTCAAGCATCCAGTAGGGGATGGGGCAGCTCCTCGTGGGTCAGGGCAGAGGATGGGGTTGGGAAGCCAGGAGCCCCTCGTGACACATCCTGTGTGGGGGGGGCACTCTTCATGTCCCCTCTACCTGCCTCCCAAGGTTCTCCTGCCACCCCACTGTGGCCACAGGTAACATCTGTCAAGGCTGTCCTGCTTCCGGCTGGATGTCACTAGCCATCCAACTAGCTTCAGATGGAAGGATTTCCTTCTCATTCCCTTGTCACTTCCCTGGACATGTCCTGCCCACTGCCCCCCACCCTGCCCCCCAGTGTTGTAGCTCTCAGCCCAAACACAGATTTCTGGGACAGTATTTCCAGCTTAGAGGCAGTGTGCCCATAACTTGCCTTCCTTAGGGGAGGAGCCTGTTCAACTCCAAAGACTGCCCCAGCTTTAAGGACCTGGGTGACATTGCTGGTTGCAGGGCTTCAAGCCCCGCCAGACCAGCTCCCCCTAGTGTCATACTGCAGGTGATCTACTCTGTCAGGATGTAGGATTTCAGGGGGTCCCTCAGGGTGGCCTTGGACTCAGACTGGATGTCACAGACTGTGACATGGGTTGCAGGGATGGGGAAGCAGCAGACTGTTGTTCCTTGTGAATATGTTTAATGTAAATATTAATACATCCTCTATTTATCTTTGGCTGTTAATAAATTCATGCATTATTAGAAAATCCCTCATACCAGCAGACCCGCTGTGCTAGATCAGCCCGTTTTAAGAGATTTCCTGTTGGCAGGATTCAAAGCCCACACCTGCAGCCGGCCCGGGCACAAGGATTTAACTGAACGCCACAGATAATTAGATAAGTTAACCTCACAAATTAAAACAAGCACATCGTATTAGCTCAGTTTATCCTAAAAGAAAATACTAAGTTCCCCTAGATAAATCGTTTAATAAGAAGAGAGGAAGATGGCACACGCTGTCTCCCCAGAACCTAAGGGCAGGAGCAGGCAGGGCTGAAGCAGCCGCCAGGTGGGAGGGTTGCTTCCATGGACTGGTGGGTGACGGGTCGGGTTCTTGCCTGGTGATCTAACAGGGGTGGAAGTGTCTGAGGAGTCCTAGGCAGGGTGTGGGCTGAAGCACATGAAGCCACGCAAAGCTGCATGGGGTCTGAGAGGAGGGAAGGGTGTCAGAGCGATCCAGCCTACTCTGCCACCTCATAATACAGGACAAGCCCCAGTGACACCCTGTGGGTGTGTTAGAGAATAGGGTTCACTCCTTCAAGGGAGGCTCTGTGGAGGGGCTGTGACCCACTGTGAGGTTTCCTCCATCTGTGAGATGCTCACCACTTAAGGAGTTGATTGAAGTCTGTAAGTTTCAAACCCAGCAAGTGAGAAGAGAAGGTAATTTGGACTTACGGAGAAGTCAGACTTGGCAAAATCTATGGCACAAAAAATGAGGATCAGCAAATAGGCAGTGTAGACAACATCACCGTCTGCAGGAATATGTTGCCTACCTGAGAGGAGACAGCGTCTGCAAGTGGCCTGTGACTTCTGTCACATCACCACTGTGCTGATTGCATGTGCTTTGTATCTGTTCATTAAAGCAGCTTGGCAGGACATGAACTTGGAAGTGTCGTTGAACTGTCTACTCAAAAATGATAAAACTGCACCGAGTACACCCCGCAATGTGGATGCTAATGGAAATGGGTGTCCTCCCCAGCTCTTCTGCACTAGATTTCTCAGTCAAGGAGCCTCTTTGAGAGAAAGGCCATGTTTGCAAATAAGAAATGACCCTAACGTGCACCTCAGCAGAGCTGTGCCCAACGTCTGGGCGCCTTTGCAGGCTGTGTTCTGTTTGGGTTTCTGCGTCTCCCTGCAAAATTGGGGGTGCAGAGCAGGTACTGCTAAGGCCCTGTCCCACTCTAATTTCTGAGGTTCTCTGGCCCTTTGGGAAGGGATAGGGGAGGCATGATGGCAGAGAAGAGTCTTATTTGTGGATCAAACTCCTCCAGCCCAAGAGAAGGAATCAAGCTTTCCTGACATCACTGGAGAGAGAGTAGGGTTTTCTGGGGTCCTGGAGCTGAAGGAGCACTGAAATCACCTGGGAGCATTTGTGACATATGAGTTCCCAGGCCACAGCCTGTCTTCATGCCTCTCTGTGTGTATGTGTGTGTATGAGATAGAGAGACAGAGAGACAGAGGCAGAGGGAGAGAGTGAACATCTACCTTTTTTGTATGTGCTACAAATCTGAATGTCTTAGAGCAGGGGTCCCCACCGTCCAGGTCTCAGACATGTACTGGTCCAGGCCTGTTAGGAACAGGGCTGCACAGCAGGAGGTGAGCTTGATGTAATGCCCTTGAATCAATCTGAAACCATCCCCCACCCCCTGGTCTGGAGAAAATTTTTCTTCCACGAAACCGGTCCCTGGTGCCAAAGAGGTTGGGGACTGCTGTCTTAGAGTGTCTCTGATGTGCAATAAGGTGGTTTAGGAGTTTTTCCAGCAGCCTCATCCAGATGGGAATAGTCCTCCCAGTAGTCAGGAGCAGGGGATGCCAAGTTCTCCTCACCAGCTACAGGGTCCCAGAGCTAATTTCCCCATGAACCCTTCCAGCAGCTTTCCCAAGAGCAAGCAGACTCTGCCAGCCCATGCCCCAGGTGTGCCAGCTCTGTCCGCTGAAGCTTCTTAGTGAAGGGAGATTCCAGGAGTCTCTCCACTCTGCCATTCCCATTCCTGATGGCTTCTCACTGGGGCTGGCACAGGCCTTGCCCCGTCCACCCAAATCCTGCCCATCTTTCCAAGGGCAGTGCCCTCGGTGTCCCACGTGGTACACTCGTGGAAGGCACTCAGTGAATGCTCGCTGCTTTGCTGCTCCCAGACCACTCAGACCTCTCAGTTTCAGTCCAAAGTCTCAACCCATTTTCCTCTATGCTTGGCATGTACATCTCTTCTCCCCTGCAGGAGGGAAAGCCCAAGGGCAGCAGGGTCCTTGGCCTCTCCTGGCTTCCACCTGTCAGCCAGCACCTAGCACAGGACCATGCTCCTGGTGGGGGCTCAGGAAACACTTTCAAATTGAATTAAAATCCTCTCAGGCTCCCAGCAGTCCCCAGCTGTTGGCTGCCAGCTGTCAGGGCTGCTGGGAGAGGCATATTCACTTCAGGTGCCTGGGTCGCCCTGCCTTGAAGGGCCTCCTGGACCATCTCAAACCGCATAGGTGCTAAGGCATGACTTGGCTTCTTCTCTCACAGGTTAGAGTTTTAAATCCACCCAGCGTCCAGGAGTGGGGGTCAGTGAACCTGAAGCAGAGAGGGAGGTATGAAAGTCTCATGAGGGGACTGTGCAAACCATTTGGACAAACTCAGCTAACACCCCTTGTGGGGGTACGAAGTGGTGATATCAAACCACCCTCCAAGCATAGGCAGGCTTTGACAGAGAGGACCAGCGTTCTCTAAGGATGTTCCTGCCAAGCCCGTACATGTCTTCCATTCAGCAGGGTTTGTCCGTCCCCCTATGTGGCCAGCCACAGCTGGCCATGCAGCTGCGGGGAGGTGGGGGGGTTGCTGTTGTGTTCCCTAGGTCTGTTGTCCTCCAGACCAGGGCAGATGGGGCCAGGGGTGCATCAAAGGGGCCAGGCAGGAAGACTTGCTCCTCTGGGGAGAGAAAGAATGGCTGAGGCAATAGCAGCAGGAGTGGAGAGACCATCACTCATTTCCGATGAGTACACAGGGTGCTCAGCCCTGGGCATGTGTCTCCTTGTGCTCTATGTAAGCAGCCCTGGCTAAAGGCACTACTGGTATCCAGGGTCAAGAGGAGGGAACTAAGACACAGAGAGGTGGAGTGATTTTCCCAAGGTCATGCAGTTCAGAGTGGTGGAGCTGGGTTGCCTGCAGTTGTGGCCTGAACCTGCCCAGTAGCATGGCGAGTTTGGTCTCTATGTCCTGAGGGTCTTCACAGAAGGGAGAGGATGGGGGGAGGGTTGGCGTGGTGGAGGACTTCCTCCTGCATCAAGGCTGCAGAATGCAGGGCAGCTGGGTTTGGTGGGGGTGCCGACGATTCAGATCGGTTCTGTGGGGCCTTTTATTTGAAGAAACAAGTAAAACGTGGATAAAATCATGGGGTCTTGGCTCACCTCCTAGAAGCGACTTAGTCCAAGGTAGGAACTAGCTATGTTGTCCTCAGCCCTACCCCCAAGTGACTCAGACTCTGCTTGAACACTTCTGTGACCAGAGGCTTGGTGCCTCTCAGGACAGCCACTGCTACTGCGGGGTGGGAGGGCTTGGTGGGCCTGGGAAACAGAGGAGAGCCCAGGCCAGTCCTGGGGCCATCTCTGACTTCATCCTTCCCAGCTCTCAGTCCAGCCCTATCACAAGGGCCAGTTTTCATTTCTCAGACAGGCGTAAGAGCACACCACCTCACTTCACACCCCCTTACCCAGGCCAGAAGTGTTGTGTTCAGTCTCTGAGAAAGAAATTTGTCACCATGTTGCTGGCCCTGAAAACAGGCTGGGCCACTTTGAGAAGGTATGCACCCCCCACTGTGGTGGTCCAAAAAAGTAAGTGGGGAAATGGCCATGGGATGCCTGTGATATGGGACAGCAGTCAGCCAGCACAGTGGCCTTTGATTCTTTAATATTTAAACCACATACAGAGGCACAGAAGGACAGAAGTTCAAGAAAGATACAGATGATAAAAATTCATCCCCCCCACTATGAATGCCGCGGAGTTAGCAACCATGTCAGTAGTTGGATGAATGTGCTGAGTTAGCAGCTGAAGAAACATCTCTGTGAAACTACTCTTTCTGACTCAGCCTCCTCATACAAGCATCGGGTCGTGATCTGAGCTGAAGGCAAGCAGAGCGTGCGTGTGGGCTGGGGCTGCTGCTCTGCCGGCCTGCTCTTCTGTGACCCCTACCCCTCTCTGTGAGGCTGGGGGCGCCGAATGTACGGCTCCAACCCATCATCTGTCCCCGCTTCTCCTTCACTAACCAGAGCACAGTTTTGACCATGGCAGATAAGTGTCTCATCGTTGGCAATACATCCCCTTCCCCAGCCTCCCTTACAGCTAGGGTGGTCATGTGACACAGTTCTAGCCATTGAGACTGCACGGATGTCTCATGGGGAGGACCTGGGGGAAACTTTTTGCATTGCTGATAAGAGCTGGACTTACGCTGCTTGACAGCGGAGGTAATGCGAGGAGCTGGGGCAGCCATTTTACAACCATGAGGGAGGAGATTCTGATGCTGACATGACATGCTCATGCTCAAGCAACATCAGACCCCAGACTCTGTGATATGCAAAAAACCAAAGCCCTATTTGTTGAAGCCACTACAGCCAAAGGTATTTCTAAATGACGGGGTACCTACTGAAACAGGTTCAGAGAGGTTAAGTGGCTTCCCAAGGGCACACGGTAAGGCTCTAGGCAGAGCTGGGGCTGGAATCCGACTCTGCTGTCCCTGTAGAACGAGGCAGTTCTGCTATGTGGTGACCTCTGTAGGGCCCCCTGGCAATCGTACTGAAGTCTCCTGTGGGAGTAGCCTGGTCTTGGCCTTGGGGTGACAGGGACTGAGGAAGACGACACCATTCCTGCCCTTGTGAAGCTCAGGTTTTCCAAGGGTTGGTGCCACAGGATGCGGTGGAGGGAGCATGGGCCAGGGAGCCAGACTTCTGGCCACATGGCCTTGAGCAAGCACCTTCACCTCAGTGTCCTCTTCCCCAGGAGAGCGCGGGTTGATGTCTCCTTGGGAGCACCTGTGCAATGCTGCCTTGACAAATAAATGAGGTAATAGTTGTGCAGTGTCTGGCCCACTGCGCTACTCAGTGAATGGTGGTTGTCCTCATGGCTGGAGAGACAGGCTTTCTGTTAACTGCCCTCCCATTTGGGAATCTAGAGTCAGGAGTCAGAGTAGGTCTGGAGCAGGTGCAAGTAGAGCTCTGCCTGTAGCCCCTTGCTCTCCTCACAGCAGTGATGGTGGCCTGACTTCCAACTGCCAGCACCAGCACTTGTTGCTTGAGGGCATTCTCTGGCAATGGAGCCCATTTTGCCGACCATGCCCAAGCCAGAAGAGATGGGAAATGAGTGATCCCTGCACACACCCTCAACCAAAGACTGGTGGGAACTGGCGAGCAAATGCCCTTTGTCCTTGGGTGGATGATGACTCTGGGGGCTGTGACCCACACGGGTCTAGAGTCACCGGTAGGGTTAAGCACCACTCAGAGCAGAAGCTGGTCTGCTCAATAACACAGCTTTTATTGGTTTCTTTCTGCCCTATTGCACTTTCCCAGTATCTCCTCGTGTTTCCTGGGTCACCACCCAAAGAAGCCACTTGTACTCAAATGCTTCTGGAATCACTCAAACTGAAACAATACTTTTTTAAAGCCTAAAGTTAGGCCAGTGTCCATCAAACTTTTTTATGCACATGGATCTCCCAGGGATCTTATTAAAGTGCAGTGGGTACGTCTGAGTGACATGACGCAGACCATTGGAGGTGGGGCCCAAGACTGTATTTCTAATAAAGCACTCTGGTGATGGTGAAGTGCCAGGTCCCCACATTCACTAGGATTTGGACCTCCGGTGCTGTTGACCTTGCTCAGACAAGGGGGAGATGAATGTGGGTTAGAGCAGCTTGGGAGAGCTTCCTGGAGGAAGGCGTGGGCTTGGAGCTAAGTCTAGAAGCTCCGGGAGGACTGTGGTGGGTGGGCAGTGGGACGCAGGCCTTACCAGTGAGGAGGGAAGCTGGGGATTGCTGGGGTCTGAAGCCACACCCAGAATGAGCAGGAGGTCGGTGAGTCACCTGCCTGGAGTTGATTATGGCCTGTAAGCTGCATGGGTGGCAGGTCCTGAAGGGCAGCTGTGTGGAAAAGGCCTGCTTCATTCCCCAACTGCACCTTTCCTGTTCTCATCCTTTATTCTGGGAGGAAAATTCAGGCCTCCATGGCTCTCTCCTTGTCACCTTTCCAATTTCCTCTCTTTTACACATGTCTGGACTCTGTCTCCCCTCTACAGAGCCCTTTCTGGTCATTCTAGGTCACAGTCATCTCCCTCTTCTGAAATGTAATGGGACATGTAGTTCAAATCGCACGTTTGATCATTTTATGTTTTTATTGTGCTGTGATTATTTCGTGTCTGAATTAGGAGTCAGCAGATTTTACTGTGGCAAAGGACCCCGAGGTCATCCACACTCACATCATTGTTTTGTTATTCATAATAATACATGGGTTATTTATAGCACTCCACAGCGTATATGGGATTTACATATAAAGTTTCCATTATAGATTTAAGAAACCAGCCCTGAAAGGTCAGGTGGCTTGTCCCAAGTCATCTCGATAGTTGGTATCCTTCCTGGACAAGAAGTATTTGGTATCATTTTACTTCTTCTGTCCTGGGCACAGAGTTGGGCACACCAGGCTCATCAGGAGAGGAAGCCACCTGCCTGGCACCTCCTGCAGGTCTCATCAAGAGCACCAACAAATGCCTTTGTCCAAAGCATACCCTGGAACCACCATAAACTGGGGCCCTAGGAGACCTCATTCTCCTGAACCCCAGCCCTTCTCTTTACAGCTATTTTCATAAAGAATTGAAGGCTAAAGAACCATACCGCCTTCTGCCATCATCACCCAGGGTGGCCCGTTGTTGATGGGGCATGGCAGCTTGCCATTCAGGAATGACGCAGGCCAACAACACAGACGCCTGGCTCTCTGCATGCCCATGCACACACTCTTTAGAAGAAACACCTCCAATCCTAAAACACATCCATCTGGGAGCAGGAGCTCACGCAGACATTCCACCTCCCAGCCTCACGTTCTGGCGAAATGTCAACAGATCCTTTAAAAGCCTCGCCCGGGCTCATGGAGCCATGTCCACTTCTGCAGCCTAGGACACCCCCTCTGGCTGATGTACACATGCAGGAAAGCTCCCTCACCCTTGTCACCGCCCGCCCAGACATACACCTGTGCCAGTTGTGACTGCCCAGGCCAAATCACCTTCCACACAGTGTTTCCTTTCTACAGGCATAACTGCGAAGTGAGACCTCATCTTCCCAAATGTAACCCTTCAGCATGAACTGAGCTGAAAACTTTGTAAAGGGGCCTAGAGATAATGTGGATGGGACAGGAGCCGTGAGAATGGATCTGATGTAATGCCACTGGGAGGTGACAAGGCCAGTGAGGTCGATGAGCAGAAAGAGAAGCCACTGCCACCAGCTGCCCTCCCCGCCTCCGCCAGCTCTGAATAGCTGCAGGCACAGGAGCAGGTACAGCAAAGCACTGGGGTCAGGGACACCAAAAGGTGAAAAGTAGACTTAACCAGAGCAGCATGGACCAAGGGGCTGCGCCAGGTGCCACGAGGAATTGGAGTGCTTTCAGAGGGGCCAGAGAATATTTAAAGGTAAAGTGATATTGGACTTGGGCCTCCAAGGTTGACTAGAAACTCTCCAGGCAGAGGGAACGACATGAAAAAAGAGGAGCCCAAAGGAGCGTGACGTGCAGGCTCGATGGGTTTGGAGAGTGTGTGCCAGGAGAGGGAGTGCGCCACCCAGTCGATTCTTAGGGGAGACGCGAAGCCTGCAGGGTGTTCATGTGGTCAGATCTTTATGATCACCTTGAGCACCCTGTGAGGAATGCATCAGACGGGCAAGAGTCTGGAAGCAGGAGCCCCCATGGTGGTGTGGGCTCCTCCAGGACACTCGAGTTTGTCACAAGGTCTCTGTCATCTGAACTCCTGGGAACTCCCATCACTACCCTTTTTCAGCACTGAAAGATATTTCCGGATCATGAGCTGCCTTCACACTCACCTCCCGAACCTGACTGTGAGCTCCTTCAGCAACGAGCCGTCTCACCCGTTTTTGTCTGATGCCAGATACCCCACCTCCCACAAAGGAGCTCAATAGGGGGCAGGTAATCCATACACACTGTTGCTGCTGATGTGGGCGACGGTGACCGTGATCCAAACCACACCAGGACAAGTGCTGAAGTGTGCTGTGAAGCATCTGCCTGGTTTCCTCAGAGACTTGAGCCGAGGGCAGGAGAAAGGCTTGGCCAAGGGGCGGGAGTGGACGTGCCATGGGAGATCCAGTCCTTCACAGCAGCCCTGTCCCATGACTGGTCCTCAGGGACCAGCAGTCTGGCTGGTGTGCGTCACGGAGAGACACAGCTGACGGGTGCTCCGCTGAGCTAGTTACAGATGGAGTCGGGCAGTGGAGAGCAGGAGACACTCTTCCTCACCCTCCCACTTTCCCCTCATCTCTCTGTCATCTTAAGTAATGTGAGTAATGCCAAGTCTATTATTCTTAGAACTTTCAAGAACGTCAGAGCTAGAAGGGACTCCAGAGGCAATCTGCACCACCGCCTGCTTTCACCACCTAGAAGGAGAAGGCCCAGCGAGGTTCCAGGCTGAGTGCTTTACCCAGGACACGTCTTGTTTGGGGCTGGACCTGGAGCCCAGGTTCCCCGACCCTTGGCCAAGTTCTGGCCATGATCTGACATGGCCTCTTATTTTTTTCTTTCAAGTTAGATATGATGGCTGTGGACACAGGGGCTCTCTGATTCTTTCAGACAAGTCAATCAGTGGGTATTACTGAGTAGAGGCCATGGCCAGGCCTGCACTCCGTCCTGGGGGCCACAGAGAAGATGTGGTTCCTGTGGGAGTTGTGAGTCTTGCCTGAAAGATGGGGACACCTTCCCACTCAACCGTTGCAGGCAGGGGCAGGAAGGAGGAGAGGAAAGATGTGACAGCGTCCCACATGTAGCCTCTGTACCCACTGGCCCTCAGTCTCTGGATTTAAAGCATTTCCGACTTCCTTCTTCGAACCTTGGTGTTCCCTTCTGTACAATGGGCCCAGCAGGGGTCCCCGAGCTCTCAGCCAGAGCCCTCCTGTCAGTGGCATGGTCTCGGTCACTTGTTGAGGGACTGCCAGGCTGGGCACATGCCTGCCAGGTCTGTTTCTTGTCAGGATGGGGATTCTTCTGAAGGGAGGGGCTGAAGGGCTGGCTGTGGAGGCCGCGGTTCTGGTCCCTGCTCTGTCACAAGCAAATTCTCAGCTCCTGTCACGAGGAGCAGATCCCATGGGTATAAAATGAGAGAAGTGAGCTGTACTTCAGTGCTGAAACTGGCAGCCCTTGGTCCAAATCTGGCCCACAGATATGAGGGTGTGTGACTGGCCAGCAGAAATGATCTCTATGGCCTGGAGATGAGCTTTGCTCCCTCTGCTGCCCGGGGTTTCCCGGTGCCTTTTCCATCTACCCTTGGCCTTAGCACAGGGTTTCTTCACCTTGACACTACTGACATTTTGGACCAGACAGTTCTCTGTTGTTGGGGCTCTCCTGTGCATTGTAGGACGTGTAGTGGCACCCTGGTATCTACCTACCAGATGTCAGTAGTGTATTCAGACAACGTCAAATGTCCACTGGGAAGCAAAATTACGCTCTGTTCTAAAAGGACAGATGAATAGTTCTCTTTAGGGAGTATGGGAGAATAAGGAAGATAGGTCAGTTATTTCCCCAAGAGAGGAAAAAAGAAGCATGTGGCCAGGGGAGGGATCTGGAGACAGGGCTGGTGGGACCGCTTTTCCTCACCCCACTACCCTACCCCGGGGACTCAAACACCATTGAAAACTGTTTTTCTTCATGCCATGGAAGAGCAATAGGGCTGTCCATTTCTCAGTGTTATGGGTTCGACTGCATTTCCCCTAAAAGCAGTTGAAGTCCTAACCCCTGGTACAGGATCTTTGTGATGATCGAGTTAAGATGATATCATTAGTGGGGGGTTCTTATCAAAAGGGGAAATTTGGACACAGAGACAGACATGCTTGCAGGGAAGGCATTATAACAACATTAAAACACCATCTATATGCCACAGAATGTCTGAGATTACCGGAAGTGAAGAGAAAGGCAGGAAACAGAGTCTCCCTCACAGCCCTCAGTGGGAACCAGTCTTTCCAACACCCTAATCTGAGAGTTTTAGCCTGAGAACTGTGAGACAATAAATTCTTGTTATCTAAGCCTCCTTCCCAATGTGTGGTACTTGGTTATAGCAGACCCCAAAATAATACACTCAGCAAGAAGAAAAACAGCAGGACCAGGTTGTGGGAGGTGGGTCTGATTTGTGCGTGACTCCACCATATGAAGCAGAAACTCAGAAGGTGGCAGGAGCTGGGAGAGAAGATGTACATGCTGATGGAACCCAGGTTCACCATATAGAGACAAAAGCCAGCACTGTGCCCACCGGACAGACAATTGGAAACACAGCACATCTCCAATCACTAGAAGTTGGAAAACTACCCGGAAGAATTAACAGCTTCTGTACACGCTAACTACATCCATCATAAATTTGTCTTTAGTTTCTGTTATCATATCACTGTCTCTGGGGACCCCTGTCTTGTCATCATTTGCCCTTTATAATTTATTCATCTTGTTCTTGCCTGCATCCTTTCTGCTTATCATTCATCTTTACAAGTTGTACATAAAATTAGATGGATCCTTCCATGGCAGGGCTGTCAGGAAGGAGATGGGTTTCATCAGGGAAGCCCCAGGATAGCTGGTGGAGGTCCCCCTAGAGTCCCCGTGGATGCCAAATTAGAGGTGGTGTGGGCAGAAGGAGAGAGGGAGAGTGGAGGAAAGGAGGAGGAGAGGAGACATAAAAAGCAAGTGAAAAGGATAAAAGAAGAAAGGATAGAATGTGAGAAGGGAAAAGCAGAAATGGAAAATGACCAGAAGGGAGAGAAAAGAAACATAAAGAGAAAAGAAAGAAAAGGCGAAAGGAAGACAAAATAGGATGCAGGAAGACGGAAGTGAGAGGAAGGGGAGAAAGACAGAAAAAACACCCTCAGACAGCCAGAAATTCAATTGAGTTATTTTTTTTTAATTTCTCAGTTTAACATCTTTCCTGATAAACTCAAAGAAGGTCACATTGAATTTCCATGGAAATGACCCGTCCTGAGTTGCAGCAACCTGAGTCAGGAGGTGTGATGGCAGCGATGTTGCTGTCTACTGGGTTGAACAGAGGGGGTGGGGCAGGAGATGGCCCAGAGGAGTGTGTAGGTTTGCTTTGTATTCTCAGGTTGCCAGAGTGAGGGCACAAAAGCCAATCTTTAACTAGTGAATTGGAACTTTAATGTTTACCAAGCAGATACATCTCCCACTTCCCCCCCCCCTCCCCCTCTCTTCGTCCCTCTCCTCTGCCAGCTCTCTCTTCTGCTTCCACACCTTCTGCTAACTGGACCCAGACCCTCCCCCTCAGCAGCCCTGGTAAGGATCCCTTTTTGTTGCCAGGGGCACAGAGTGCTGGTCACTGCTGGCCATGTCTCCCGGTTTTCTCTAATCAGAGTCTTTCCCTTGAGACCCTACTTTTCTAACTTTGGAAACAGATGGGTTCTTCCTGGAAGACAATTCCCTGCAAAGTCCCAGAGGCAGGGAGAGCCGGGACTAAGCAGCAGGGACCTATTTTAAGGAACAGAATTTTTCCAAGAGGCTTCCTGTGTACAGCCAGCCCCAGGGAGTTCTCAGTGGATATCTGCTGCCCAGCTCACAGCTCCTGACCTGCCATGTGTGACTTGTCTCTAGGCTGGTTCTCAGACCAGTGCTCCTATCTGATAGACCCATCTTCCTCCCAACTTTCTTCTTCCACCTTGCCAATGTCATGAACAAAACCTTTGAGAAACGCCTGTACCCTACAGTTATCTGTGTCCTCTCTAAAGCAACTAGTGGCACTAGAAAAGAGAAATGGGCATCCTGGGATTTTGTAGTAGACCTGATGTTGGTCCTAGCTTGGCAATTTATTAATTGCATGACCTTGGGCACATTGTTTAGTCTCTCTAAACCTAGGTCTCCTCATGTATCGGGGATAATCATGATACCTCCCTCATAGGGTGGTTATGAGGATAAAATGAGACAATGGAGGTACCATGTTTATGATATGCCTGCCAGAGAGTAAGTGCTTAATAAATATTATTAAGAGGGGTGGCAGATGCATTTAAAAAAAATCTCTGTGGCTGCCAGGTCTCTGTGCACAGTGCTGAGCACACACTAAGAAAATAATTGTTGATGGATTGAGAACTGCCCCATGTTGGCTGTACCCTATAAATAGTGGAGCAAACATTAGGAATGAAAGAGTGGGCTGGAGAGGGGCAGGGGCCAGGAGAGAGAGAGAGACTGAGAGTGTGAGGAAGAGATAAAGACAGAGAGTGGAGAGAAATGAGCGGTCACTCTGCCTAGATGCTGGTGGAAAACACTGGTCAAAAGGACCCTAGTGAGGGTTGTGGTTTAGTAATTTCATTCTACTGAGGTCATGCTAAACTCAAAAACAAGAATCCATTTGTGACACTGGTCCAGGGATGACTCCATCAGCCATCCAAGGGACTCTGGCTAGGCTGGTTCCCAGACACACTGACCTCTGAATTGTAACAACAGCCACTGTGGTCTGGTTTCTGAGCTTCCACTTATCCCAAGAGAAATGTTGGCTCCCTCTCAGTCCCCAAAGGAGAACGCATGTAAGAGGTGTCTCTAGTTCTTTGTTGATGTTTGGGTTGTGGTAGAGTGTCTACGCATGACAACAATGGCATTGTTTTCCTTGCTGCCCACAGGATGCTGGCTCTGTAACTTGCTGGGAAAGAAACAGAGTGGGCTGCCTGCACTATCTTCTCCCCTCCTTCTCTCCTCAGTGAGAAAGTGGAGAGCTAGTTTTTAATGGATTGACTTTAATGGATTTTGAAGTCTGGAAAAGTGCCTAAATTGCTGAGGTTACCAGTTTTCCAGTTCTTTTTTCATTTCTTTCTCCTTATTCAGACATAGGTTGAGCTCACTGGGGCACCTACTGGGGTCACCCCAAACCAGAAGAGGTCTCTTTCTGCCTCCTGCCTCAGCTAGCAGGACCACCTATTACTTGGTTGGTTTGGAGCATTTTGCTTGGCCCCGTCCTTGCGTTTGCTAGTGGCACACATTCTCGGATCTCAAAGGAGAGAACCAGCCAACAATAACAACACCAGTTCTGCTTTCTGGGATCCAAATGGCTCCACCTTAAAGCATATTTTTTTTTGTCCTCTTATTTTTCATTTGTCTCCGTGTGAGTTTGTGCAGGGACAGTGTGCCCTGGGAAGTTTGAGCTGCAATCCTGTCTTTTCTCCTTGTCCCTCCTGCTGTGGGCTGTACCAGCCCTGAGAATTGTGAGGAGGTCTTTGAGGCCATGAGTCTCCCCGTGAGGCCTTTGAAGAAAGGACGGCATTCCAGGCACCTCAAGGGAACTCTAGGCTATGTTTTAGCTCTGCTGTTGAACTCTCTCCTCACCCCTCCCATCTCCTAACATACATTCGCATTTCTTTCTGCTCTTTCTTCCAAACTTGCCCAACTCATCTTTGTGATTTCAGAAAAATGCCACTGGATCTCCCAGTATGAAGGATTAGCACAGATTATGGGGAACAGTGTTAATTATTGGTGGAAGGGGGGCTGGCGCGTCGCTCCAATGTGCTCCTGATTTCCCCTGGGCCTTTCTGCCTGGTAATAAGCCTTCTTTAATCTGGCAGGCCCCTTAGTGAAATCAGCACCACGGACAGTGGTATTGATTGCTTCTGAGAAACCATCACAGCTGCTCAACCAAATTACCTTTGATATGTGACCTTTAATGTAATTACTGCAACATCAAAGTATTTCTATAAATTATTAAAGAACTAATACACTCCATCATTTAGCTATTCTGTTGTATGTAAAATAAACAACCACAAGTTAATGTTAGATCCCGAACAATCCACACTTGCTACTGAAATTCCCCCAGTCCTGGGCCTCTCCCCCTTCAAAACCCTAAGCCTCCCCCTCCCACTTTCTCTTTCTGTTTCCCCATCTAATTCCAGGCTTTTAGCCATCACAACACTCCCCAGCAATCTCTCTCAAGCTGATGAAGGGCCTTCCATAACAATGTGGTATTTTCTATTCCATTCGGGTGGCTCTAAAATATCTATCACAATCTCCCCCAAAACAAAGTACCATAAACAGTTTATTAATCAGCACAAACCTTTCTCAGAAGCTTTGATTATCTTACAATATGGCTTTATGCTTCACATATAACATGGGGCGATGTGGAGCATATTTCTGCCATCTTACAGAGGGCACCCAGAAAGTAATTACTATAATATATGTGCATGTAGCTGCGCCACTAAAAACCAACTGGGGAATGGCCACCGTGCCAGAGCTGGGCTCCACATAAAAAAAACCGGTGTGCTGTACTATTTCCATACATTTGCATGCGCGGGTATATTATTAAGATGATTCAGACCCCTGCTTTGCAATCACAAATAGCAAAATACAATACAAAGGCTGTCTTAATGGAAGGCCCTCCCCACCCCCAAACGGGTAAGTTGGAAGGATCTTGGATACAAAGAAAAGGCTGCCCCGCCAGGGGTTGCTTTTCTCTCTGTCTACCTGGTTAACCTTTCCCGCTGTGGGGCAGAAACGGATACGTGTGTTTACATACTATTGGCTTGGTAAGAATGTAAACATGCATGTGTAAACATTGCCGAGCATACATACAGAACACACGAACTTCCCTGCAGGGTCGATTGTATAATACAGCTTAAACACGGTATATTTGTAAATTCTTTAAATTATGCCCACAAGCATGCACATCTTTCCATTTATCTTTTAGATACTCAGTGAGCTGTATATCTCAGCTCCCGTTCCACGCCCCCCCACCTCATCTCTCTGAACCCACAGGAGACACGGCACAGACCCTTGACCTGAGGAACACTTCTTATTTTATGGTGATGAACTAGCCTCGATAATAGCCATAGCTGATATCACACCCAGTTAGGGGGGACATAAATAATTCTCTTCTCCCCAGCACAGAAGCAATAAACCAGGGCTGAGGCGCGATAGTTTATCAAAGACGAGGGCTGGCTCCTTAAATAAACGCGGTGATCTCACTCGGGCGCGCGGAGCCTGGATGGGGAGGCGCCCCCTCCTGCCCCGGACCCCACCCCTGGAACAGCCAGTGTCGGATGCTATTCCGCTGGTGTTCAGGCGGCCCCGCCACGGGGAGCCCCGTGGGGCGGGCGGAAGCAACTCCGGCTCCGGGGGCCCTGGACACCCGGCATGCCTGCCTCGGGCAGCTTGCACAGGCAGTGCGCTGAGGAGACACCCGATCAGCAGGGGAGGAGCCCCGCCCAAGATTGTGGCCATGGCCAAGTTCGCCCCTCTCCGGAATTCCGCTGGGCCTGGACGGCGGAATGTGGGGCCGTTTTGCGAGGTCTGAGCTCGGCGCCCACGAGTCCCAGCCGCCGCTCTGCGCCTCGCAGCTTCTAGGAGCGCTAGGGCAGGCGCAAGCTCCCCAGCGGAGGCAGGCGGCACGCCGCGGCCCGCGATCCCCCCACGCCCGCCGCCTCGCAGCCGGGTCTCCCGCAGTCGCCCCCTGTCGGCGCGTCCGTCGCTCGCGCCTCGGCGGGCGCCACTTACCCCGGGCAGGGTCTTCTGCTCGTGCAGCGCGCTCTGGGCCTTCAGCGCTGACTCACGCTCGCAGTAGGTGAGGAAAGCACAGCCTAGGGAGGGAAGCAAGCGGCGAGAGGGTCAGTGGGGCGCCCCCGGGCCGCCGACGCGCTTTCCCGCCGCCCTCCAGTCTCCAGCCCCTCCCTGCTCTTGGTCCCTCTCCCCACCTCTCTTTCTCTCCTGTGCTCTCTATACTCAAGCCTTCCTGCCTCTGCGTTTTCCTGCCGGTCTGCTCCTCGTCCCTCGCGTTGCCGTGCTGTTCTGTTTTGCTCCTTTGGCAAAATCTCCCCACCCTGCGCCGCCCTCCCCCCCATGCCCCCTCTCCCCAAGGGTCTCTTCCTGTCCCCATCCCCTGGTGCCTCATGAGCTTCTGCCCTTTCCCTTCCAACATCTCTTTCACCCTCCCTTCATCCCTCCCTCTGGGTGCTGTTCTGTTTCAGCTCCAGCCCCAGTACCTCCCAAGGGCAGCTTTCACCCATCACCCCCAGCACCTCTAGTCACACTTGACCATGAATTTTTGTTCTGGCCTCCCTTCGGAATGCTGCTGGCTGCTTCATCAAGGATTATGGAAGGACCTTCTTGGCCTTCCAAATAAAGGCTCCATCTGTAAGGAGGACCCCAGGCCTGGTTGGCCTAATAAAATGAATGGGGCTGCCCATACATCCCCTGCCCTAGCCCATTGCCACATTTGCAGTGAGATATTTACACCCCTCCCAGTCAGAGGGCTTCCTGGGCTTACCCAGCCCACCAATAAGCAAGGTTAGACCTGAGGCTGACCCTTGCTCTGCCTGGAATTCCCTGGGTGACCCCTGCAGATCACATCTCCTATCCTACCTCAGTCTCCTCGAGTCTCAACTGAGAGTTTTGACCCATTGGTCTCTAAGGCTCAGTTTAGTTTTCCCCTTGAGTGATTCTGACAGTGCCTCACCAGGAAATTTGGATTTTAAGAGCACTGTGCCTAACTCAAGGTGTGACTTTTTAACGCTGGCTTTTCAGGCACAATGACAAGGCAAAGAGAATGCTTGCTGGTGGGGGAGTCTTTTTTGAAAGTCCCCTCACAACTGCCCAGGGTCAGGGGCCTCACATGGCTGATTGTGACTTGGGAGGCCTGCAAAACTTGGGACCCCAGGGAAAGTAAGAAAAGCCAACTCTGGCCAATAGCAGTTTGACTCCTGTGGGGAAGTGGCCTCAAACTTTCCAATGCCACCCATGACCCCAGGGAAGGCATCCTACAGGCTGGCTACTTCCCTAGTTTCACTGTTTTTTTCCCCTCCCTTGCTTCATTCGCTTTCTTATTAGCTTATCTGACCTCCCAATCACCTGTATTTACCGCCTCCCCACCTTCCTTTGTTCTCACAGTCTCCTCACTTGGGATGCCTCTCTCCCCATTTTCACCTCCCCCAATCCCATCCATCTTTCAAGAATTGGACCAAGGTCCACCTTCTCCAGGCAGCCCTCCTTGACTGGCTTAGTCCATCTCAAGCCAGCCTCCTTCCTTAACTGTCCAGAGCTGACCATTTAGTCATTCTCATGGCCATTTATCAACTGTTCCCTAAGTTCCCATGGTGTGTCATGGTCTGTGCCAGGCCTGGCGGCCCAGACCCTCTTTTCATGAGGTCTGTAGGCTGGTGGTGCCAGTCTGGTGCCAACACCAGCACTTGTCATCAGGCTTGCTCCGGCCCCTTATTTCCCCAGACAGAGAGCTCCCAATGTCCTCTCCAGTTCCTGACCCCTCCATCACCCAGTGAAACCCCTCTTCTGTTCTTCCAATATACAGATTAGTCCTGCCTCCTTTCCCTTCCTAGCTTCAGAGAGGATTTTGGAAGGGAATATATGTGTGATGGGGATACAGACATGGGAGGACAGAAGCAGGGAGACAGAAACCCTCAACTCCCTGTGGGCTCTCTGCCCTTCCTACCTCCAACTCCTGCCTGGGGCTGGGAGGGGCTGTGAGTGCTGAGGAGCCTCGCTCTGCTCTGTCTCATCCTTCCCCATCCAGACCCCAGATCACCCCTCCTCCTTCCCCTCCCTGTTTCTCCCTCCTGGTCATGGCAGACGGTTATTGATGGAGACACATGGGGGACTGAAATGAATAGCGGTCAGAGGCCCCCGTGACGTCTTCCCTCGTGCTGCTGCCTGCCTCTCTGGGGGCCTTTTTCCTCCTGTCCCCTCACTGGCCTTGTCCTCCGCCTGTGCCTGCCTGCAACTGGGAGGCGGCCACTGTCTAGCTGCATGCAGGCAAGCCAGCTCGGGACAAGGTCAGGGGCAGGTTTGGAGAGAGAGGAGGAGGGAGAAAGAGGGGGAGAGAATGACCACATTGTTTCCATGGCCCAGGATAACAAGAAAAGGATTCTAGAAAAAAGACAAATAGAATCTGTTGCTTTTGTCTGGCTTTCAGGAATTTCTGTCACAGTTTTTGTTTGTTTTATTGAGAGAGCTCACAGCTGCATTTTGAACCAGAATCTTTAAGGGACCCCCCAGACCCTGTGTAACCTCTCCTTGACCCCACCTCCTTTCATTCTGCCCCTTGCTCACCCCATGGCCTCCTTCCTGTTTCTCAGCCCTGCCACGCACACTGTCTCAGGACATTGGCACTGGCTGTGTCCTCCCAGAATGCCCCACCCCAACTATCTGCCTGGCTTGCTCCTTCAGTCCCCTCAGGTTTCTGCTCAGATGCAACCTCCACAGAGATGCCTCTCCTGACTGCCTCATTTAACACAGTGACCCGCCCCCAACACACACTCTCTGACCCCTTGTCACATTGACTCTTCTCTTTAGCACCCTCGCCCCTGACGTATTAATATTGCACATTTGTTCCTTGATTAGCTGTCTCCCCACGCTCAGATGAGGTTCTGCTCCTGCTTGGGTCTCAGTACCCAGAACAGGGGCAGGAACTCAAGCTATATTTGTCTAGAGCACTGAATCCTGAACACCTCAGCTGCTTTGGAGGGAACCAATACAGGTGTAGGGGAGAACACAGAGGTGGTGCTCTGAGGCTGCTGGGAGCTGGCCACAGCTCTGAGGACACAGAGGCACAACGGACTTCCAGAGAGGTAGGGGACAGAGGTTGCCGTGAGAGTTGATAAGTGGCACCGGCTGGGAGGGCTCTGGTCCCCAAGGCTTCCTCCAGCCCATTCTCGCAGTGCCTGCCAGTGCAGTTACTGTCACTCCCCTGCTCTCTCCTTGAGGTGATTGTCCCCTGAACAGGCTCCATTTGGTTCCAGACAGGAAGCTGAGCCCAGGTAGACACTTACTAGCCAGGGGCCACTTACTGACTCCTCTCTGTGAACCCAGTTTCCTCATCTCTAAGTGGGTGCAGTCATCCCCCTCAGTGGCATGTGGTAGATGTACTTGCAAATGAGCATTAACAACCTCCGCAGAGCTCTCTCATTGCAGAGTGCAGTGTACACACAAATTCAGTCTTGTGAAGGGGAGGTCAGCGAGGCAAAATCCCTCCTTCTCTCCCCCAGCCAAGAGAGACCAGCCCTGCACAGGGGCCCCCTGGGGCAAACCCACCCTGGCCTTTCCAAACTACCTCTTCAGCCCGTGTGATGCTGTGTCTGACAGTCTATCTGAGAGATGAGTGGTCTCGCTAGGGCTCTTTAAAAAGGCAGATACGGATAAGCCATTACTATCTCCTGACTCCCAGATGTATAGAGGGACCCCATCTGCTCCCTTGCCGAGGGCAGAGCCCTGGGGGAATGGCAGCTTGGTGGGGAGGGTGGGGCTTCACAAGGAGAGTTTGCCATCACAGTGTTTCAGAGCATGGAGGGCCTGGGGTGAAGGCCAAGGTGGGGGCTCAGGGTATCCAGGGGACAGGGGTACCCAGGCTTCACCCATTGGGCTCTTACTGGCTTTTCATGCAGGGACAGTGGGTAGTACACACAGAATGCTCTCCCCCGGCCCCCCCTAAAAACTAGCTTTGACTTCCTGTTGCTCACTGCTATTCCTCATAGGGGCTGAGGAGGGGGCTTTGAGCTGTGAGGGTAGTACAGGGGGCCACAGCTCAGCAGTCACTAAATCTAGCAAGCTCACCCTCCTGTGGATGTGCTGAGGTGTCGCTGGAGACATGCCTGGTGAGGGCCCTTGGGAAAACTCACTGTCTAGCTGGGAAATGGGATTCTCTCAGGGAGCAGCTGCATCTCAAGGCAAGACTGTGTGGAAGGGAAGGCTGGCACAGGCCCTGAAGCTGAAGTTCCGAGAAGGTCTGAGAAGGAAGCACCCTTTCTGAGGATGGGGCTGGTGGCACAGAAATCTCTCCCTTCCTTCGGGCCCCACAGTTTTCTTCCAAGTCCTCGCCCTATAGGTATTCTCGTCCTTGTGCCCATAGAGGAGAGAGCGAGGGTCCACTGTAGCTATTTGGAATAGCTAAACTTGAAAACTACCTAAAGGCCCCTCAGCGCAAGGATGCTCTTTATATCACAACAGTTTAAAAGGTGAAATGGCCCTGTATGTACCGACACGAAAGGACGCATTGTCCGAAGGGAAAAAAGCAGACTGTGAAATCACACGTGACATGTGTACAGTCGGGGCACGGTCTAAGAGTTCTAGATGTGACCGGCTTTGGATGTGTACTGCTGTGCAGCCTATAGGAAGGTCACCCCAAGCTGAAAACAGGGAGTATGGGGGCTGGGGGATGTCTCCCATGACTAACTCTTTTTTGTTTTATTTGACACATCTGGACGTAGAATGTATTCATATATCACTTGCATAATTAAAGATAAAAATATCTTTGCTGAAAGAGGAGGCTGGAATAAAAAGGGGGTGGGTGAAAATGGGTGAGCTAGACAGGAGGCAGGACCCATAGTTCGTTTTGAACAGACAAAGATCTTTGGAGTATCAGCTTCCTGGCAATTTATTCATAAGGAAATTGTCATGGGTGGGCCATGCTGTGTACCCTTGCTTCAAAGCTTCCTTTGAGCTCTGAGAGTTGAAGCAGGTTCTCTCTGCCCAGTAAGCTGGAAATGGCATTCATTTTGGTCCATGTTGTTTGGGGAATGGAATCCACGATGGCTCACAGAGCCTCCCCATCCCTGCACACCCATTCTTCTTGGGCCCTGCCAGCTGCGTGACACTGAGGGCAGGATCTGAGGGGAGAAGCTGCAGAAAAGTCTCAGGAAAGTCTGGGTGAGGCATCACCTTGCCCCTGAGCGCCCATCTCTCTCTTCCCAGTGTCCTGATGGTTCTCCCCTGCTCGTCACCTGAATCTACCAGCCCTCAGAGTCAGCGCTTTTCATCTCAACACCTTCTGAATCATGGGCCTGAACAGAATTGAACTGCAGCCTGGTGGGGCAGGGATGGACTTTGAAAATGATGGGGGGTGGGACGGGGGGATGAGGGATGTGAGACTCCAAATGAAATTACAGCACAGCGCTGCCATCAGCAGCTGACGCACTCAACTCTGTACTTGCACCTGGACTCTTTGCCGAGGCAGACTCCCGTGCCCACCCCTCGGGCCCCCACAGGCCTGCTTTTCCTCTGCTGCTCAACTCTCCACGTGCGCTGAACACTGGCCTGCACGCACATTTCCTTACGCTGCCATTTAACCTTTTCCACTCATCATTCTTGTCCCTTCTATTTATTAGTTTCATGTCTTGGGTCTCTGAACAAACTATCCACTTCATGAGCATGGAGATGATGCCTTGTAAATGGAGAGCTGAGCTTCTAGCTCAGGTATCTGAGGGCTGGGAGATGAAGAGAATCCAGTGGAACTAGGGGAAGGAGACCCCAATTGGGCAGCTGAAGAGAGAGCAGGAAGCACTGGGTGCAGAGAAGGGAAGGAAGGGAGAGATAGGTGCGGCCAGGAGAGGTTAACAGTGGTTGTTGACAGGCTAGGGTGTAGGCGGGTGGCAGACACCCTTCTCCAACAGGGTAGCCTACAGATGATGGTGCAAGGGCGCTGCTGATTCCTGAGAACGTGGGTGGGCACCCTCTCTCGTGTAGGGGAGAACAGAGCACAGCGGCAGAATTAATTGCACAGAGATGGTGGTAATTTACAAAGCCCTGTGTGCGGGTATAAAAGGCCCTTGTCATTGTGAAGTGAAGGAAGTACAATTTCCTGCCCAACTCTGAACAGGGCTGAAGCCTGGAGTGTAATCACGGAGGGGAAGGCTTTCCATATGCTCCTTCCTCCCATCCGAGCCAGGCCTTGACTTCCTACTAATTGAATTACAGAATTAGCCAGAGGAAGGTGGAGCTAGAATGTGGAGATCTGGACTTTAATAAAACATCAGATCCTTCAGGCCAGATCCAGGCCAGTGACTTTTCTGGCCCTAAGGAAGTGGGAGGAAGCTGGGGTGTGGGAGTGAGGGGGCAGGGAAGGGAGCAGGAAACCCACCAACCAGCCAGACCCATGGGTCAAAGGGGGCTCCCTGTTTGATGTGATCTCCTTAGGGGGTCCAGGAAGGCCTCCCTCTGCCACCAATCTCTACCCACTGACTACCATGGTGCCTGAAACCCCACCCTCAGAGTACCCTGCCTGAGTGGTCCTCATCCCAGGCTCCACCTGAGAATCACCTGAGGACTTAAAAGACATATTTGGGCCACTGCAGAGAAATTGAGGCAGGCTCTGTGTGTGTGTAGGGAGCGGTGTAGGTAGAGAGGGGGAGAAGCAGGGAACTCTGCCAGCATCCCTGGAAGGAGGATTACTGGTGTTCTAAAGCCACGTCTGTCCCCTCATCCAGCTTCTGTCCCCATGGTCTGGGTGGCCAAGGGCAGCCTTCCTGGTGCCTCTAGAGCAGATGTCCCTTCCACACACGTGTGGGAGAAACAGCTGCAGAGCACTGCATGCCACGCTCTTCCTCTGGGAATGTCTTCCTAGTGCTATGATTGTCTGGGGTCTGCATCTCCTTCAAGCCCACCTCTGCAGTCCTGCTCTTCGGTGAGGCCCAAGCAACTTCCTCAGGCATTTTGGTATCACTTTCTGTGGATTTCTGTGGGGCGCCATGCCCCTGTCCATGCCCTTGGTCTGCCCCAAGGGAGAACCTAGTCTGCACTTCTAATCTGTGAGCTCTTGAGGATGGGCCTTGCAACAAGCAGAGGAAAAACCCATGGGCCTCTGCCCCTGTTTCTGCCACTCTTCCCCAGTGCCCAGACACTGGGTGACCCTCCTACTGTCTTCGAAGGATCTCTCCTCCTGTTCCAGTCCCACTAGTCCTTTCTACCTGGACCTTACTCCCCCTCTCCTCTGTTTTCCCATGAGCACTCCCTGCTGGCATTCCATCCCTAGGAGAGGGGCAATGATCACCCACCCATAGCACATGATTCCAACTTCCTTTTTCTCCTCCATCTCCATGGGGGAACCCAAGTCTAAGAACAACAGCCTTTCCCCTGCCGCCTTCACTGGACCTCCCTCCTCTGGAGCCCTCAGGTCCTTCTAGGAGTGACTAAGCCTCCCTTCCTCCAGAAAGCCTTCCCTGACTACCCCAAATCTCTTAAAGCCCTTAGCAATCAACACTCTTATCTGGCAGTTAGAATACATACACATCATTGTCTACCTCGCATTGACGTGTGTTTGTCCAAGTGAAAATACTCTATCATAGTAGCTGCTAACTCCGGGGATCCCTTCTCCCCCCAGTGACAGACATCATTGAGTGCAGTGGTTGCTAACTGCATTCTGTCCCTGGCTGGGTGACAGTGAACTGAGTGCCTGGGGAGAGACTGCTGGCTTCAGGGACACCAGGGTTTGTGGAGAGGGTCTGGGATGTCCACCATTGGCTCAGGCCCCAGGTGGTGGCAGGAGCCATCCATCTTCCCAGAGGAGGCCTGGGGCGTGGCGATGATGGGGCTGCCAGCAGGAGGGGGTGATGGGTAGCACCCTCAACCAGTGGATGGGACTCCTGGCCTGCTTACCTCCTCAGGGCACTCCAGGGCTGAACCCCACCCATGGCCAGCACCCTGCTTTGGAGCTCAGCACTGCCCTCCTGCGTCAACTCTCTTTAAACCAGAAACTCCAGAGGAGCATTTCTCAGAGTTGAAGCAGGGTGTAGGAAGTGGGAACCTAGACCCAGCTCACTGTCACTCTAATGTGTCTCAGCTTCTCTTAGCCCTCCTGTCCCTTGCGGCCACAAGTCAGAGGTGGGCACAAAGGCAGGGGTCCAGATCTCCTCTGACCTAGACTGGGAACCCCCAGATACAACCCTGTTGCTCCTTTCCTGCTGGGCACAGGGCAGGGCCCAGTAAGTTCCGCCTGAGGGGTAGGCTGTGCCCCTGAAGAATGAAAGGACCTGCCAGTTGCCCTTGTTTACACCCTCAGTGCTGCAGAATTACATGGCTGGGGTGCACTGTGACATCGTGATGGCACTGTGGAAAAGGACAAAAAGTGGACATGACATACTGATGGCCTCTCCCTTTTCTCAGCAGAGAGCTCTTGGTCTGTGGCAGGAGCTGATGGGCCCATGAGGCACAGGGAAAGTGTCAGCCTTTCTAAGGCCCAGCCCATGGGAGAAGTCAAACCTGTTCGGCTGACACGTGTGCTGGGCTTTGTTCCCTCGGCAGAGGGGCTGGCCCTGCCCTGCTCTGTTCCCGCAGCTCCTGCTGGTCCCCAGGACGGCGGAAAGCACTCCCTTCAATTGTGCAGAGGATTTCTACTTGTCCAAGTGCTGTCATGCCCATGAGCTCATCATTCTTTCATCTCAGAGTAGGCTAGGGGCATGTTATCAGCGCCTGACAACTGGGAGAGCCTGTGTGACTCGCCTCGGTGGTGGAGCAGACACCAGAGGCCCCCGGATGGCGGGTTTGGGGCTGATTCCCCTCAGCCTCCTCTGGAGGCCCTGGGAAGTGTCTCAGCGAAGTGCCTGGGGCCCCTGGGTGGGAGATGTCCTCCCCCCACACCCCCACCCTGTGGCCTGCCCTTGCGATCAGGGACTGGGGAATGACCTCATTCTCATCCTACAAGAACCCAGGGGGAGTCAGCCGAGGTCCCTGGGGCCACAGGCACCTGACTGCCCTCTCCCCACCCTGTCCCCCCCGCCCCTCCGTGCCCTGTTCAATGTCAGTCAAAGTCAGGCTTCTCCACAGAGGGCTCTGAGTATCCAGGTTGAATTTAAAATGCATGTGGGCATTCGTTACTCACACGAATGCCAGGATAAATGCTAGAGCTGAGAAACTGAACTGTGTTCCCTTTTAATTAACCTGATCGGGGAGTTTAGATCTTCCTATTTTGAATTTTCTCAGAACAGGGTGCACCTGCTGAGAAGCCAGGGGAGGGAGAGTGGGGTGGGGGCAGGGCGGGGAGGGTGTGACTCCATTGGAATGGACCTGGGCTCACTGAGCGCCACAGTGGAAGGGGCTGTTAGGGGCTCCCATGGTGTAGCCTCACTCACTGCCAAACTGGGAAATGGGCAACAGGCAGTGTCTCTGAGAAAGTGGGGGTAGGAGCCATCTTAGCTTCTGGGAGGGAGCTTACCTCCCACCCCCTGGCGTGCCCATCTCTTCACCTGTCTGCTTGCAACCGCAGAGCCTGGCTGGCTGACTTCGGCCACGGCCACGGCCACACGGCTGATCCCCAGCCAGACATGCCGAACTCCTCAGCGTATGGGAATGGCACGGTGAGGTTGTGTGTGTTCCTTATGCCCACAGAGGGAGCTCAGTAAATGCTTGAGTTGCAGAGAATTCCCCTTGTTGGAGCTTTCCATGGTGGTTGGTCTGGCTAAATTGGGGTTGGGTCATTTTCCCTGTAGGATCCCTTTCCCCAAGCTGTGGAAAGTGTGAAGGAGTCCCTCCAGGGCACGTCCCTGCAGGCCCCACCCCCAGCCAGAAAATGTCCGCAGCATAGCCATAGGGACTGCTCTCAGAAGGGTGGCAGATCTGCCTCTATGGCTCCTTTCTCCCATGAAAGGAGAGGATATTATACCCACAAGACAGGGGACTGAAATGTCTCTTTGTCCATGTCTCAGTCTCACTGAACCATACTCTCCCACAGCACATTTCCACATCACTTTGCTCAGGCTCCTCCCTGGGATACCTTCCCTGTTCCTGGGTCATCTTCTGGATCCTCCTACTGGGAGAGCCCTCCCCAGCTTCCCAGCCCTCACTGACTCCCCTTCCAAAAAGTCCTCCCAGTCCAAGGACCTGAAACATACAAATAAGCCCTTGGTTTAACAAAGTTTTCTGTTGGTTTTCACAGATGGGAGCTGTGTGTCCGCAGCTTGACTACAGCCCATGGGCTGTGCCTCTCTCTCGCATCCCTGACCAAGCCCCAGGGAAGTCCCACAGGAGACACTGAGATGCTCAGAAAGGGGGGGTAGGGGGCATGCACTCCCCTTTCATTGCACCTGAACACTCAGGACCTGCCAGGTGAGGTGAATTAATCTCACCCCTCTCTTCTGGCTCCTTTCTAACAGGCCCTAACTCACTTAAAGAACAAAAAAAAATAAAATAAAATAAAAAATAGAAGCACACCAACCAAGAAATTCCAACCTCAGCATCCAAGACAGGTTATTTTGAAAAGACCAATAGCCAGGAGTCCCATATTACAGGATCAATGTTTGGAAAATGTGATTTTCTTTTTAAAAGCAGAAAAACAATCTCACACAGCCCTGGCAGGCCACGGTTCAGTTCTCATCGAGGGTGTCTTTCCCTCATGATCTTGGCCACTTATGCCACTCTTCTGGCTGGGCTTTGGGCTTCACCCAACATCAATAAGGTAGGTTCAATCACAGGCATTTAGCAATATTTAACCTGAGGGCTGCGGCAAAGGAGTAGTCAGCAAATGGGATGGGATGCTCACCTCTGGGAGTTAGTCCCTGTGGCTTCCCAGGCCCTGTAGGAAGTATCTGGTATCGTTCATATTTTAGGAGTGGTAGGGGCTCTGGCTTTTTAGAGTTCCCTTCCTGGGCAGGGCCAGAGCCACTCATTGTCACCATTCCTAGCTGACCTTGGGAGTACCCCAGGTGGGTGAGAGGAGGTTGGCAAATGAGGAGGGTGACCTTTTGGGTAGGGGGACAGAGCACAGCATTCGACTCGATTTCTTTTCTTCCCAGAGACCCACCCGCATACCCCCAGAGCCCACCCAGAAGACTGAACTAATCAATTCATTGATTGGTACAAAAGACTCAAACTGTGTGAATGGGACTAGATGGAGTACTGTTATCTGTGGACGGAGTGAAAGATGCTTCATTCACTTGTCCATTTATTCATTCACTACCATTTATTATTGATAGTTCACCATTTGCTAGATGATGAAATACATACCCCCTGCTTTAAAGGAGATCCTAGGTAAACATACTTGCAAGGCGAGGTACTCTGCATGCAACAAGCATACCTACGAAGCTCAAGTTTGTGCAGGGCTCATCAGTGGCACAAATGACAACAGCAAACGCCAGTGAGGTCTGTTTGTAGGTTGGGTATTATTCTAACTGCTGTACATGTATTGAGTCACTTAATACAATAACTCTATAAAGTAGTACTATTATCATCCCCATTTTACAGGTGAGGAAGCTGTGGCACTCAAAGGTAAAAGACTTGCCCAAGGTCTTGTGGCCGGGTCCATGATAGGGCTGGGCTGTGAATCGGAGCAGGCTGCCCGCAGAGTCCATGACCTTAACCATGGGCTCTGTCACCCGATGGTGGAGACGTCTCAACTCTGCTCAGGGAGAGAACCAGTGTGGGCCCCCTGAGTGAGTCTTGAACCAGTGGCCTCAAGAGAAGGACTGCTGGGGAAAGGGCTCTGTATGTGCAAAGGTGAAGAGCCATGTGGGCTGCAGGGTGAGTTTGGGTTCAGAGGCTGGAGCCCATTCCTGTCCCCTTCGGAGCTCCTGTGGACACTTCCTTGATACCTTTCTTTGCCTTTCTCCCCAGTCTGTTCTTCCTCACCTCTTCTGTCTCTTCCTCTCCTCCTTTCTTTCCCCTTCTATCCCTGCTTCATCCCTTCCCCCCTTTCCTTTCTTTCCTTACTTTCTTCCTCCCTCTCTCCTTCCTTTCCTTTTTGGTCTCAGGGCTGGCACCCCATATTCCCTCTCATACACCTACTTAAGTCCCACCACGACGGCTCCAGGATGTGGCATTTTCTCCATCCCTAAACAAGGGTCACATCTGACCCCCTGTTTTTGAGACCACCCAGCTGGTGCCTCTGGGAGAGCCACTTAACTCTTGTGTCCTCATTGTTCGAATTGGTGGGGTGCCTAGAGTCCTGGAAAAGGCTGCCCCCCTGGGAGGGAGTGGCTCTGGTTCTGCAGTAGCCTCTGCCTTGTTGTGGAAGCACCTGTGTAGTTTGGCTTTACATAACCCTCAGGATCCTTACCCAGGAAATGGGGATAAGGACGCTTACCTCTGGGGTCATGGGCAGCCAGCAGGATGCCTGCCATATAATTAATGGGGGGGATTACTCTACTGCTGCTGTTGTCAGTAGCGGCAGTTGTGATGTGACGCTAAAGGTTCCCTACGGTGTGAAAAATAGCTTTGGCATTTATACTACGTGGCGTTGTCTGCTTCCCTAGCATGGGACCTGCACATTTACTTGATTACACTCACCCCCATCCATTACCACACAGACAGGGACCCTGCCTGCGCTTCCTGCCCTAGCACAGGCCAGCACGCTGGGGCCTCAGAGCCACTGGGGATTTGCATTGAGAGTCGAGGATGCAACTGTGTTTTGTTTACCTTGTGTATCTAATATGCTAATGACAGGAGGCGGTAATGAGCTGGCAGGGACCTGAGTGACAAAGAGCTGGCTTCATGCTTCCCCGAAGAGGTACCTCTGTGTCAATTGTTTCTTTTGTGAGGGAATTGTCAAGGCCTGGAGATGGGAGGGTGGGGGAAGGAAAGCTGGGGGTGCCTCACCCTGCAGCAGTGCAGGTCCCTGGCAGCACTATAGTGGAACAGCCTGGGAGGGAGGGACAGCCGCCACAAGGGTGGGGAGGGAATGGATGTGGATTGAACGCTCTGACCCATGTCACTCAGTGATTTCTCGAGAGGACCCTGCCAGCTCTGAGATGGCAGGGCCGGCACCATCTGCCCTGGAGCCTGGAACGCCCTGCTCCTGACTCAGCCTGGAGTGCTGGCAGGAAGCATAGGTGAGGGGCCACACTGTTTGGCATTAGAATGCTGACTGAAGGCAATCTCTTGACGGGCAAACCACAGCTTCCAGCAAAATCAACAGGTCCCTCTGGACCTCAGTTTCGTTTTCTGTGAAATGGCTTTGATTTCCCTGCCTATGAGTCTATGTGCCCAGCACAGCCCTGGCACAACGTGGATGAGTTGCAGGGGGCAGGGAGCGGGAGATGTGCACTGTGCTTTTCCGGAGGAGCAAAGGGACATGTCTGTAGGTCAAGGTGACATGGTCACCGCAAGAGCACAGAGCTGGTCAGTGAGAGAACTAGAGTTTGGATCCACTGCCTGGCTTCTTGCGGGGCGGGGGGGTGAGTGAGAGCAAGTGTTGGAGAGAGCTGGGGAGCGCAGTGCAGCCCGAGGAGGAGAGAGCAAGCAGGCGGTGGGTGGTCAGCATGGAGGGACCCGGATGGAATGTGCAGGAAGCAAACTCAGGCAACAGATGTAGGTGCATCTCCACACCTTTGCACCAAATGGAAGGGACCAGGGAGACCCCCTTCGCTTGAGCAGGTGAGGGCCGAGTCCATGAGTCTACTTAGTGTTCCTGCTCCTGCCCATGAAGATGATGGTCAGTGGGCAGGGCTGGGGTGGGGGCCATAGAGGGAGGGACAGGTCCAAAATGCTCCTGTGTCCTAAAGGCGTGTATGGTTCTATTCTCTGTTCTCACTGCCTTTGGGAGGGTTTGGGGTAGTAAGCAGTGGGGTGAGGCAGGAATCTGTGGGGAATCCAAGGCCAGGACTCACTGAAATGTGCTAGGTAGACAACCTGTGGCCTGATGCTATCACCTTCACGATGGGTCTGGCTCGCACAGTTGGCCATGTCTGTCTTGTATCCTCAAATTTTATCCTTTCTCCACTTCCTAGAAATTTCCTTTAGATCTTTGCGTTCTCTTGGCTGAGCTGACTGTTCCTCATGGCCAAGAAGTTCAGCTGGGAGAGGTATGGGCCTGAAGGGGAAAGCTGGGGCTAGGGGTGGGACCAGCATGGCTGCCAGGCCTCCTCCCTGGCATTTCCACTCCCAGGCAGTGGTGGCCCTCATCTGCAGCTGAGCAGGGGCCCCTCCCCTGGCTTTACACGCTCTGTGAAGTGCAGGGTTGACCATGGTATGAAGGGCCAGGCTATCTGTGAGCAGGGGTCCAGCAGTGGAGTGAACAGAAGGCAGGAGTGACAGGAATGTGGACAGAAGGAGACCCTAGATGTAAAGGCCCCATGGCATGGAAGGGTGAAAAGGTATGGGGATGGAGCTGCAAGCTGGATCAGAGGCCAGGACAGGGCCCTTACAGCAAGCCCCTCACGTCCTGGCGATGCTGGTTTCCTTGTCTGTAAAATTCCAACCTAAGTAGAAATGTGATGATGGCAGAATCCCCAGGAATGAAAGATTCAGAGTTCTGGATTTTAATCCTGCTTCTGCTTGTTCCTCCTTCAATCGGAAAGCTTAAGTGGGACATGGTAGAGTCCCCCTGCTCCTGACAGGCGTCTGAGGCTGCTGCTCCCCTCAGTTTTTTCACTAAGTATACAGGGTACCTGCTCTTTGCTCAGACCTGGTCTGGGGAGGGAGGGAAGGATAGGAGAGGAGATGGGACAAAGAACCTCAGGACCACCCAGCCTGGGGCAGAAGGACCCTTTGGGCTGGAGAAGCAGGGACAGAATGGGTGATGGGTGCCCTTAAGGAGGCAGAGAGTGTCCCCTGGGGCCTTGACAGAGAAGAGGAAGAGCAAGAAGCAGGGGAGGCCGTTCCTAGCGGTTGGAGAGCCCTTGCTCTGTGCAGGACCCAAAGGGGTGGCTCAGGCATCTACAGTCAGACGGTGTGTACTCTAGAAATGCACTCCAGCATTGGCTAGTGTGGGGCTGGCCCCCTCCTTCTCTTCCCATTCCCCTGTCCCTTCTCCTTTCCTTTCTTTGCTCACCAAGTTTCTGTTTGGGGCAAGCTGGGGTAGGGAGGGAAGGAGATGCCCAGGGTGCAGTGGACAGCAGGCTGCCTCTGCCTCCCAACGACAAGTTCCCCCATGGACTTTGAGCCACCGCACTGCCTGTTTTCGTCTGCAGGTCTATATATAGCGACTGCGAGGCACACTCTGGAATTGGATTCCATGTAGCCCTCTGGACTCGCGCTAACTTTTGGGGAGTAGCTTTCTTGGGAGCCTGCCAGCCCAGTTCCTCCCTCATGAACACTAATTACTGCACAGACCTTCTCCATGAAATCGGTGCTGAAGCCATTTCCATCCAGGCGGCTCTCCAAGATGAAATTTTTCTACTGGGAACCGACAGCCGCAAATAAACCTACCATCTACTTAGCAACAGAGAGCAAGGGAGGTGGGGAGGAGGGGAGGCGTGTGGGGAGTGGGAGGAAGGGAGGGGGAGGAGAGGAGGGCTTGGCTTCTTTTCTTCCTTCTTTATTTTGCAGAAAGGGTGTAATCAGCTTTCTCGGGCAAGGTGGTACAGGGTGTCACATAAGACAGTGCAGTGGCCCAGGAGGAGGTGCCAGGCCACCTCCAAGGTTAGTATCTGTTCTTGTCTGTTTGAGGTTGGCCAGAGCCCCCACTGCACTTCTGGGCACTCCTGGGAGGCTAAGGCAGACCCCTGGCCTCTCCAGGTTTTATTCACTCCTTCCTTACCCTAGTCTTCTTCTTGGCCCTATAGGCCCATGCCTAGCTCACCCCGTCTGGCCTCACTGAGTAGGGCCTCTTTCTACCTCTCTGCCTGGCAAATACTCAGTCCTCAGGCAGGGACTGGGGAACCACCCACCTCTGCCAGCACCTCCTGACCTCTCTAGGCAGCACCTGTCCCTCCATTCTGAACTCCAGAGGCCTGAGCCAGAGACCCCACAATGGGGCCTGCTCTGTCTGTTGCCTCCTTGGAGTCGGCTCATCAGTAGCCAAAGAAGGGCTGGGCACTTGAGTGAATGGGGCCTCATGGCACCAGGTCCCCCACTGTGTACACCTGTGAGGTAGATGCCCTCTCTTCCATTTCACTGAGGACAAGCCTGAGCTTAGAGAGATCAGGCAAGATGTTCACGGCCACTTGCTGCCTAGGAAGAGGCAGGGCTGAAATTTAAATACATGGGTCTGTGTCCAAAGGCCAGACACTGGGCGCGCTCCCTCCTGGCTCCCCTGGGACAGGTATGGATGGTGCCTGCTTCTGCCCACCTCTGCCTCAAAGGTCACTCAGCCTCCATTCTAGCAGTGCTTGCATCCAGAGGGAAGGAGAATTTCCTCCTACGTTTCTCAAGGCACAGGGCAGGCTCAGCAAGTGCTTATGACCACTGGCCATTGGCCAGGTTCCGGCACTCCAGCCCATAAAGCCCTCAGAGCTTGCTGAGGGTCACAAATTGCTACATGAACCTTGTGTCAGCAGCAGCAGCTCTGCTCCCTGGAGACCCCTGCTATATCCTGGACCTAGCTGTGTGCCCAGGGACACCCCAAGCCAGGACCCCAGCTCAAAGTCACTTCTCCCAAATACCTCAACATCTATTTTCTGAGACCCATGCCCCAGGACGGGGCACTTTCCCAAAGTTGGTAAAAGGGGTCTAGCGCCATTTCTGCCACCAAGACTTGAGAGTCCTTTCACCTCTCTGGGTCTCAGTTTCTCTCTCCATCAAATGGGCACGATGCCCCAACTCCGTTACCTGAGTGGGTGGTGCAGGCATCAAAGGAGACAGCAGCAGGAAGGATAGAGTGCTACCTGGAAATCAGTTGTCTCTCCAGAGGCCCCTATTCTAGGCACCCTGCTCTATGCCCACCCTGGACTCTGCTGTGCCCACCCCCTTCCAGGGTAGATGAGTAAAGCCAGAGCTCAGCTCTCCTTTCCAGTGAGGAGCAGCAAGACTAAGGGAGACTCCCATCAGGGCCGAGAGAGCGGCTTCTGGAGGCAAACAGCGAGGAGCCCTGGGACAAGCCCTCTCTCAAAAAAAGAAATCAGGAATATAGGTTTATGCCCAGCATCAGGCCACCTTCCTGCTTTGGGCACTCACAGCCTTATCTGGAGGAGGAGAGTGGCGCTGGGTGAACTGATCCCTGCAGCCCCTTCAATTTTAGGCGGTGCAGTGTGGCGGGTAGGAATGGAGCTGGCATGATGCTTGGCTTTTAGCTGTATGACTTACGGCAGGTTTCTTAATCTCTTTCTCCCTCAGTTTTCTCACCTGCAAAATGGGAGACTAACAGCGGCATTGACCTCACTGGGTTGATGAGGTTCAATGAGAACGTACATGCCAGGTGCTCGAACAGCACCGGGTTGTAGGAAGTGCACCCTCAGTCAGTGTTAGCTTTCCAGTCAATAGGCAATACTAGTCACTGTCAGCATGATGAATCACTTCCTCTGCCAGGGACTTTGCCGAGCAGCTTGCACACATTTTCTCACTCAGTTCACTGGTTCTGCTTGTGCGTGTGTGAGTGAGAGAGAAACATGTGGAGACTATTGAGAGGTAAGACCAGAGCATTGCCTGGAACTACAGATGTCGTTTGGTGTCCACAGAGTAAGTGAGTGTCAGCTCCTAGCTCCTGCTGGTGTGAGGGACTTCCTCACAGAGCATGGGCCTGAGCTACAGACACCTCGAGGGCAAGTGAGGCTGGTCACCCCCAGGCTGGGGGCCAGCAGGAGCCCCTGTCCTCAGGCAGCTGAGGGCCACCAGGGCTGAGCCTGGTGAGGTGAGGGAAGGCCTTCAGGTCCCTGGGCATGGAGGGAAGGAGCCAACTGTGTCCTAGCAGAAAGTGGGATCCTCACTCAGTCAGTGCCAGATCCATCACCAGCTTAAGTCTGAATGGCCTCGCCTGGCTGAGACCCTCGGGCCTAGTGACGGGGGCAGCCAGTCTGATTCTCAGAGTCAGGGGAGGCCCGTGGGCTCCGCACACCCTTCCTTCCATAGCTCCTATATTTCCTAGTGTTGCCTCCCCGCCTGGATTCCTGGTTAATCTACCTTGGTAAAAGTCTAATCTCCCTTCAGCAGAGCTAAGCTGCAAGAGGCACATCCACCATGAGGGCTGCCCGAGGGGTGTGTGGCCACGGGTGCATCTGTCCTGCTAGAGCTCAGACACAGTGGGTTTTGGGAGGCCAGGCCCTCCTCACAGTAAAGCACCCACGGGGAGCGTTCTTGGAAACTAAGAGGGCCTGGTAGCAGGCAGGGGAACAGGACAATTAGAAGCATGGACTTTGGCATCAGATGAACCTGGGTTCCTTTGGGCTCCATCATTTTCTGGCTGTGTGATCTCAGGTGAGCTCCTTAACCTCTCTGAGTCCCACTTTCCAAACCGTTTGATAGAATCAACATAGGCTTGTTGTGACACATGTGAAGATTCCAGTGCAGTGCCAGGCCCCACATGTGCCCCTTTTGTGAAACCATTGGGAAAAGGTGTCCTCTGGGTCACACAGGCCTCCCAGAGCCGTCCTGGGACACGTCCTTTCCATGGGTCAGAAGGGCAGTGGCTTTGCCCGCATTGGCAGGTGTCCCCTCCTGGACTGCGGGCAGGCTTGCCTCTCAAAGCCTCAGCTCTCATCTGTGTGTCCCCCACCCCTCTGCACCTGGTGCCACCCCCCTGTCTGTCTCAGCATTCTCTGTTCCTTCTCTCAGGCAGGCGGCTGAGCAGAAAAACAAATCAAACTTGCTTGCATGTCTTGGAGCCCATGATGCTCCTGTGAAGGGATCCCTTGCTTCCCATTACCCACCCCAATAACTCTTGTATATGGAGTGTGAAATAATTAGCAGTGGCAAAAATAATTTAGGAAACAAGAAGAAACTAATTGTATAAGCTTGTTTGGGGAAAATGCAGCCGACCAAGAAAACCCACTGTGTAGGGAGATGTGGACAGACTGACCAGCTCCCTTGAGGTCACGGCCCCCTCTCTCAGGACCAGCTTCCTCTATCCAGTCCTCCGAGAGGGGCCGACACATCCTTTTGCCAGGACAAGCCTCCCTCACGGGCCCAGGGGTGACTTTCCAAAATGCATCTATGCTCCTATCTCAGGCCACACGTACCATGGAGGCAGGTGGGGAGGGAGGCTGAGACACCTGGCACAGCCTCGTGTGGTCACATGGGCCTGGTGACCTGTCTGAACTTGAAGTGGGGCCTGCCAGGTGGCAGCCTGCACCCGGCAGGCCTGTAATGTTTCTCTTCCTTCTCCGCCTGCCTTTGCCACTCAGACTCTGCAGCCCCAACAGACGCCCACTGCACGTCGTTGCGCAGCCAGTGACGCATTCACAGCGACACGGAGCTTCCCTGGGAAATGGGAAAAACATCCGGTGCTCCCATTCTTTTCACTTTGTAAAGTTTGCTTCTTCCTTGATCACTTTTCCACTTCCTAAGCTTCCTCCCATTGTCCTCACTTTCTGGAAGGTAGAGGTCAGGCACCCTCATTTCCAGATGACAGATGAAAAGGAGTGAGGAAACTGCCACATTCCTGGACAGCTTGAAGGAAAGGGAAGGAGGGACCAGAGTGGTGAGATAATCTGCCCACCATCACAGTCACCAGCAAGGCAGCTCAGGGTCTGACACCAGGCAGCTGTTTCCTACCTTACCAGGCTAGACAACTGGCTTGGCTGCTGAAGGCATCCAGGTGGCCCTCCATTGAGCACAGAGGCCTCCTCTGTTCCCTGCACCCATGCCCAAGGTCTCTGAGACCCCGGACTCTCAACTGAATGAAGCTGGGCCCAGGGGGCAGAGGAGGCCTCCATCGCCCTATACCCCTTCCCCTTAGACGAGGTGCATTTACATGCAATAGAACTGATTTGCAAGGTTACTCATAGGACAGACATCTTCCCGCTCTCCCTAGAAGCTCCTGCCTGCTATCTCCTCACCCATCTTCTCTTGCCTGAGCCATTACAATGCCTCTTGATTTGTCCCTTGGCCTCCAGTGTCTCAATCCCTGGCCGGCACAGTGACTGTCCTAAGGATAGGTTTGCATCTGTCACTTCCTTGCTTTGAAAGCTCCTGTGACTTTCTATTCCCTCTAAAATCAGCACATGCTTCTCAGTTTTGTGACACTGGTCTTCATCATGCCCCTTCCTTGAAATCTTGGCTCCCTGGTGAGAAGGCACCTCATTGAGAGCCTACCTGTGTTCATACTTGGTTGTCCCTCCCCTCACGGTTTTCACCTGGAATCACAGTGGCTCCCATGTGGCCCTTAAGCCACAGTGGACGAGTGTCCATCTCCCTGACACATCACTACCAGCTACACATTGCTGCCTGGAGGGCTCCTCATGTCTTACATTCAACCCGGGCAAAGGGGCACCCATGACTTTGCCCACGCCTGCCCATTCTCCTGGGTTCTCCAACACTGGTGATTGGCACCATCACACCAGAAACATGAGAGTTCTACATCCTGCTTCTTCATCCTCATCTGCCCCGTAGCGATCTCCGAAGTGGACTCCTCTCCGCCCTGCTTCTGCCTAGGTCCAGGCTTTGTTATCATGGGCTGAGTGTGTCTCCTGCAGCTCCTAAGAGCTGCTACTCCTCCCCAGTGTTCCCAGGTAGGCCTTATGGGGCCTCTCCTTTCTCCCACTTCTTTTCCCTGACTCGGTTGAAATCTGGCGCCGACTTGCCCTGGCAGATGAGAGAGGGTGGGCTTGATTGGGGCACCACAAAGCCCAGCCTAAGACATCAGAGGCTGTGGAGCCAATGGAGACTCTGGCTGCTAAGCACCAGGCTGCCTGCACCGTCTGTCTGGAATCAGCACCTGGGAGGAGCCAGGGGAAAGCATTTGGAGTCAGGAGGGCGACTCCCATGAGGCAGGCCTCTCTGGGCCCATTTGCTGTGCTAATTGCCTGACAGAATTACAGGGCAGGTGTCCAGGACTTGGGTTGTGGTCTTGTCACACACTCAACAGCTGAGGTCTTTGGCAGGATGGGGGTCGGGTGCAGTGCTAGGGAGATAAGTGTGGAGCAGCAGTCCCCCCTCCCCACCTCCTGCTGGGCTGATGGATGGCACTAGGTATGCATAGGTAGGGCATGCCCGTTCTCCAGGCTGACAAATGCCACAGGTGCAGCCGCAGGGGACATAAGCCAGCTGCTCCTATCACATCTGCATGTATGCTGTTCAAGGTCATGCTGTGAGCTCAAATGGTCTGGTAGGCTAGGGGCTTAGAGCCCCATCACTGCCACTGGTTGGTCCTCTTAGCTAACCACCTTTTCCTGGCTGAGGAAGCAAGGGTGGGAAGTGGGGAAGGTCCTCTTTCTCTGAGCTAAGTCATCTCAGCTGTGCACATGCCAACAGCAACCCTGAGATTAGCATCTCTGTTCTTGGGGAGAGAACAGCCATCAATGTGTCTGTATTCATCTACACTTGAAGCTGGGACATCCAGGCATTGGGTGTCCTGGCTGCATGGGAGAGCCATATGGAAAAATAGTGGTGGAAAAATCCAGGAAATGGCATCTGAGTTTCTGTTACCTCTCAGTGGATTGAACCAAGACCCGATGTATCTGAACCTCAGCTTTGTCTTCAGTAAAATGTGGAGAGAACTTTTCAGACAGGGTAGCTCCTAAGATTAGTGAGGGCATGATGCATAGTACACACTCATTACACAATGAGTTAATCTGAATCAAGTTAAAGACCTTGAGACACACCCATCAGCTCAGAAATTTACAAAAAGGCATCAGTCACATGATCCAGCAATTCCAATCAGCTATATACCCCGAAGAACTGAAGACAGGTATTTAAATAAATGCTTATCCACACATATTCACAGCAACACTATTCAGAATGGTCCCAAAGTAAAAACAACCTGAATTTACATCAGCTGATGAATGAATAAACAGAATGTGAGAGAGCCATACAATAGAATATTACTCAGCCATAAAAAGGAAGGAAATTCTGATTCATGCTACAATGTGGATAAATCTTGAAAACATTATGCTCAGTGAAAGAAGCCAGACACAAAAGGCCAAACATTGCATGGGCCCATTTTTATGGACCACCCAGAACACACAGTCCGCAGAGACAGGGAGTCAGCAGTTGCCGGAGGCCTGGGAGGAGGCGGGATGGGGA
Organism: Macrotus californicus; assembly: GCA_007922815.1. Lineage (NCBI taxonomy): Eukaryota > Metazoa > Chordata > Mammalia > Chiroptera > Phyllostomidae > Macrotus > Macrotus californicus. Next base: position 134,581 of record VMDR010000220.1, on the reverse strand, counting down.
CGGCTTCATGCCTATGGGGCTTTCTTTTGGGGTGATGAAAACGTCTTGAAACTCGATAGGGGTGAGGGTTATACAACACGGTGATTGTACTAAATGCCACTGAACTGTACACTTTAAAATGGTTAGTGGGTAATTAAAAAAAGAAGAGAAAAGAAAAGGGAGCATCAGGGGGAAATTAGCGCACTAAAGCACATAAGCATTGCCCTCCCCACTCCCACAGTGTTCCAGCCGGGAGTCTCAGAGCACACTCCTCAGTGCACACCAAGCGTGTCCTTGCCCCAACCAGACACCACATTGCTGAGGCCCAGCTGGCCAAACTACTGCAGGGACACTGGCCTTCTAGCCCAGAAGCTGTCACGGATCCACCACCCAGGAATGCATCCTGGGCACTTGGGGTGTGTCAGCTCTGGGGCTCACCTACCCCCCCTCCGCCCCAGGCTTCCTTGGCGACTCCAGCAAGCCTCTGTCAGCCACAGAGCAAGCTCTGGCCAAAAAGGTAGCCCCCAGTTTTTCTGGGCCTCCCTTATGAGCTGCCCTGCTCTCTGCCCCGTGAGGGTGCTCCGAAGCCCCAAGATTCAGTGGGTGATGATGGTGGCCCTCTCCTTACAGAATTCTGTTTGCCCTGTGGCCTGAGGGGAGACTTCACATGGTCACGGTCCTTCCCTGCGGGGCCACACAGTGATCTCCCCTCCCTGGGCCCACTTCTGTTTGGGTCCCTATGGCTCCTGCTTTGGAAATGTCCTCCCTCGTTCTCTAGGTGCTCCCACATGGCCTGTGTGCACGTGACCCCTCTGATTACATCACTGAAATAGACCAGAAGTCACATTAGCAGTTGGCAGGCCCAGGGGCTGTGCCTGAGAGTGCGATGGGGCAGCCCCTTGGAGACGGCTCTGCCTCCCAGGACAGTCTCAGCTTTCTGTTCCCTTCACTTGGAGCAAACAGTATATTGAAGCCTTTGCCCATGAGCACCACTCACCACTCATCATCCCGCCTCCTGGTCATGGAGGGTTCCCTCCAGAGTCCCCAGTCCCCAGGTAGTACTCTGTAACTCTTTGTAGAATGAATGAGTGAGAAATAATTTTTTAAAAAAGGCTGCTCACCAACCTCTCCCTTCCCTGAAGTCCCCACACATCGAAGCTGGAGCCACAAGCTTCCCTGAGCACTCACTCACCCGTCTTCCCCACAGGCAGGCATCAGCTACCCTCTGCAGGCCAGGCACTGTGTGGGCCTGTGTGCAGCCCAGCAGAGGGTGCCTGAGTCCGGACTCCCTGGGCACATGGGGCTTCCTGGGGTGAGGCATGTCTCCCCTTCCAGGGACCCCACACAGGGCTCTAGCCTACCGCTCTCAACCCCGAAGGCTTTGCACACTCCGTGCTGTCCTCCCCCTGGGGTTCTCTGGCCCTTCTCTTACTCAGCCCATGACACACTTGGTATCACATGCCCATTGAACACATCTCACACCCCTCCCACTGCCTCTGGCCACCCACGTGTGAGGGTCCCCAAACTGCAAACCCCCAGAGGACAGGAGCGCGGTGGCTCCAGTCATCCCCATACCCACGGCTGTCCTGAGCACTCGACCGTCTCCAGCTTGTAAGAAAGGAGAGTTGGTCTAGAGATAAACTGCCGGATTACCCCTTTCCTGGAGGCACTCTGCCTTTTTTCTTTCTTTCTTTCTTTCTTTAACTTGGAGGGAATACAACTTCAGCATCTCCACCCACTTTATAAATACTTTGACAAATGGTTGCTCTCCTGCCATGCTTACCCCAAGCAGGGGTATCCGTCATTTTGGAAGGCAACTGTTTATAGCCCTCCAACCTTAAATGCAGACTCAGCACTTGGGGGGTGGGGGTGAAGGAGGGGCAGCCAGGCCAACACAGTTCATCAGGCCCAGAATTTTAAAAAAGAAGGAAGGAAGGGCAGAAAAAAAAATCCCTACACCACAATGGAGTTGGTAACTATGGTCTCCTTGGCAACAAAGCAGCAGTCTGGAGCCCTGTGCTCTGCCATCCCTCCCTGGGCTGGGCAGGTGGGACAGCCGGGAGAGTTTCCCACTCTCACGAAGCATTCCAGAGCAGCTGGTTTCAAGCTGCTCCTCAGCCACCGTAAGCATTTCCCATTGGCCTCTCAGCTGCAGTGCATAATTTTCAGACCAATGTCCTGGGCAGAAAGAGCCAGATGTCTCTGTGGGCAGCATGGACGGGTGCATTGTGGAGAGGACATGAAGTCCCAGACGACGTCCCACCAAGCCACAACACCCTGTGGGACAGCCCCACTGTGGGAGCTGGGTTTCAGGAGGCTGCTGTCTCCTCCTCTCTGCCTTGTCTTCTCGCATCTGCCCTTCTCCCTGGAGCTCTGTGGAAGAAGCGCTGCCTCTTGGGGCCCAAGGGTGTGTATTGTGGGAGCAGGGAACTGAGGGGCTGGGAGTTCTGAGGTGTGTGGGGGTCTCGGAGGCTGGGACAGGTACGGTTTGACTTCACTGATACAGAGGCCTAGGCAAAAGCGCAAAAAGTGACTCCCCTAAAAGTTCTGCAGGAAAGGAGAAAACTTCTACCTTCCCCACAGCTGCTGGCTGCCTGGACTGGCTGTATGTAGTCCTGCCATGGACTGGGAATGGAACAGACGCCCTTCCTTCCCTGCCTCAATCAGGTCCCTTCATCCTCCAAGGACAAGCTCTGCTTTTCCCTCCTCCAAGAAGCCTTCCCTGGTTGAACCAACTCTAACACAAGCATGCCCTTCTCTGCCACCTACCAGGCCCAGTCATTCAGTGCCTCTCTCATCTGGGAAGTGGGGTGGTGCCCAGGCTGAGAACAGCCTGAGAGTAGGAGCAAGACTCATGCTTATGAGCTCCTTCGTGGTCCTGTACATGTTCAGCAAATGAGTGTTCATGGATGGGCAGCGGGGTGGGCTTCAGCCAGTAGGAACTTTAAGTCCCAAAGAGACTCACCGAGCAGGGCATGGACTGTTCCTACACTCACTCCAGGCCCTCCTTAACCTGGACCCACCTTCTCTCTGTTTTCAGTTGAGGTATAACTGACATACAACATTGAATGAATTTCATGTGTACAAAACGATTATTCAATACTTGTGTGTGCCATTGGGAAAGGATCACCACAGTAAGTCTAGTTAACGACCGCTTCACTCCCCAGCTTTGTCCTCCAGGCTCTGCCGAGCAGCTCTTCTTACTGTTCCTGAGACCATTCTGCTCGTCCCCATCACGTTGTGGTATTCATGCTGATCCCAGCCCCTGGGATACCCTCCCCAGTCCTTGTGCTTATCTTTATCCGACCTGTGCTTTCAGGTCAAGTTCAAAGGCCCCCTCCTCCACAGAGCCTCCCTAAGCAGTCGTGAACTTTCCCACCTGCTTTCTTGTTATAGCAGTTACATCCCTAACCACCTCTCAGTGTGTCCTCTGATTGGCTCATGAGGACCTAAGTTTGTCCCTCTCCCTTGCATATGGGTAGTGTGTGTGTGTGCGCATGCGCATGCACACCTTGGGACAGGTATAGAGTGGGCACCTCTGAGATTATGGCTCTGTGAGCCCACATACATAAGAGATGCTCAGGGCAAGTCCCTGGAGAGATGGTGACATCAACCTCTCTAGCTTACGGCACCTGGTACCTAGGCTCTCTGGCTCTGGTGTTCCAGGTAATCTGTCTTTGCTCTCCTTCCTCTCATCTGATGGGTCCTTGACTGAGAAGTGAAAACATGACCCCCTCTCCGCTCCCACCCAGGAAGAGAGCATTTCCTGTTAGGGTAGCTATGTTTTCTGGCCTAAGGTCTCCACTTGTCTGGGGGGTCCTCCACAATACAGTACAAAACTAGCAAACATTTATTGAGCACCTGCTGGATGCATAACAGTGTACTAGATGCTACGGAGAAGGGAAGGGCGATTTCTTCCTTGGACATGGATGGCATCGCTATCAGGGGGCCCAGAGTTCACTTGAAGAGCAAGGTCGACGACGCACGCATGGAAAGACAAATCACACGAGAAAGTAGGGAAGGGAAATGCCTTGGCTACTCATCTGAAATCCATCCATTGAGCTCCTGGTCCCCAGCCCAAGGAGCCCCCTGTGGAAAACAAACAGCTTAAGGGAAGCAAAGGGAATTAGAATTTTAAAAACCTTCCGGTGGTAATAAAATCTGGGGTGCAAAGATGGGTTAGGAAATTTATTTTTTCAATATATGATTTTTCCTCCCTCTCCTCTAAAATCCACATATCTATTCTGCTTCAGGTTGGGGCTCTTTTAAACGGTTTTATTAAAAAAATCATTTACTGTGGGCTTTTCAGTTCAACTTTAACTGGACCGGGTGGAAATTAAAAAAAGGATATTTTAAAAATAAATTATATAAATTACAGCCCTAATTATAAAGAAAGTTTTAAAAATGTATCCAAGCATTAAAAGAAAATATTTTTTTTTTTTTAAACGCACCATTTTCCTGTTCCATTGCAGGAGCATAATTTAGATACTTTTAACAAATCCTCATCTTTTGGAAGAGCCGGCTCTCCAGGCCCATTTGCCTGTGTCTCTTTCTGCGTGCTATTATTATTTGATAACTTTGGGCTTAAATCTGCACAAGAGCCAATTATCTCTCTTTGCCATCTAGCCGGCTTGCTGTTTGGCAGTGGTTTTTATAGCACAGTAAAAGCCTTACAGAGCCTGGAGAGGTGGATTTGCAGTTCAGATTACACTCCATCTTGCCTCCCCCATGACTTCCCTTATTCCTTTTGTCTTTTTGCATTTCATCATCCTCTGATGCAACAAGTTTTCCTCCCCCAGATGTACACCTCTCTCTGCCTCCCAACCCTTCTCCCCAGCCTGACCTCTTTCCTTGAACATTTCACCCTGGAATGGTCTTTCTCCCTGCTCCTCACTCTTGCAGACCAAGACTCCCTGCACAGAGATTGTAGGAATTGGCATGGCTTGACCCACCCTCCAGTGGGGCTTAAAGCAGGGTCACCCTCTCCTTTCCCAGCACCTGGTAGAGGCAGCGTGGTGAGCACCGCACTGGAGGGAGGCAGCGTTTCCTCCTTTGTGAAGCTCACAGTCTGACCAGGAGGTGGAACAGACCCACCTGAGAAGTGGTAGGGAAGAGAGGTGCCAGATCAGGTCCTCAGCAGTAAACTGAGGATGGTGGGAGCGGTGGTGCTGCCCTGAAGCTTCCCAGAGGGGATGGGGGACCCCAGCCTGACCCTGAAAGACTGGACTGGGTGGAGATACGAAAAGGTGTTCGTGGTAGGGTGGGGGTGGAGAACAACCTGAGTAGAGACAGGGCCCAGACTGGTTGAGGGAATTTCATCTCTCAGGAAGCAGGGACTTGGTCTGCTTCCTTCACTGCTGTGTTCCCACCACCCTCCAGGGCTGGCCCCTGGAGGCACCTGATGCCCTTTGGTGGAGTGAGTGAGTGAGTGAATGAATGAATGAATGAATGATGAGAGTATGAAGAGAAAAGGGTAGAGAGGCTGGAGATGCATTAGGAGGATTTAAGGTATTAGACGTCTTCAGTTCCAGATGGCAAACCGCCTCTTCCAGCAATAAACAAACAAACAAACAAACAAACAAAGAAACAAATAAATTCCTGACTTTCCATCATCCTCAGCACAGAGCCCCCTGAGCGACTCTCAGCCCCTGCTTGCCCTCTGTTCTGTTCCAGGCCCTGCTGTCCCTTCTGTGGGGTGGCCCTGTCTGTACCCACCCACCACTTTTAGAAATCACTTCCTCCTAAAATGCTTTCCTGGCCCCGAAGTCCAAGTCAGGCCCCCTGATGACTCTTGTTCTCACTAAATCTTCTGTCCCCACCCAAACCCTAACCTGGTTCTTGGCCAGCAAAGGGTGCTCAGGGAAGACAGGGCCCTAACCCTGGCCACAGACTGAGCCTTATCTCCATTTGGACATTTCACACAAAATATAAATCACTTTTAACAGTGGCTAGAATTAACTACACATGAATTTGGCACTGTGGTCAGCATTTCATGTAAGTTACGGCACAATTCTTCATGCCAAGATTGGAGACAGTGAATGACTTACTCAAGGCTAAACTAAACACGGTGGATGTGGCAGAGAGCCGATTTTGAACCGGGCAGGTCTGGCTCTGAAGTCTCGGCTATTTCCATCACACTTCTGGCCGTGAGGGCCTAGGGCGCAGAGAGGGTGGCATGGGTGGCTGGCTCCTGCCAGCTGCACTCCTTTCCTAACAGTTCAGCATCTGGGGCCATGCTGGGATTCTCCACCTGTTTCTCCCCTTGACCAAACTTTCCTTCTCCAGGAGCTATGCTAGAGCAATAACATGTCCTGTGTTGTGTCTGTGTGAGGTGGAGGGACCGTAGGGACTGTGCCTTCTACTCCGGGCATTATACACTCTCACACATGTGTGTACCCACACACACCCCATCTAGCATGGAGGTTGGTGAGGGCAGCTGGCTCTGTAGGACTCTGCCTTCATCTTGGCCCTGAGAGCCAGGAATGCAGTGGGGACCAGTCTCTCCCTCTCCCTTTCCTTGTCCTGGATGGAAGGCTGGCGTGGGAGGCTTAGCATCCTGCCCCATCTCCCCACTCAGAGAGGGCCTGAGCTCTGACCACTGCAGCAAGTGGCCAGCAGTTTGCATTTGGAACTGGGGTGCCAGTGGCTATGTTCCTGATGATGGTATTTATTTTATTTTCAAAAGAATGGCTTCCTGGAAGGTGATGGAAAACTCCAAGGTTTTTTGCAGGAGTTGTTTGGCTGGAAGCGACGTTGCTCCCAGAGTGGCTGCCAGGCAGGGGTGGGCAGATCCTCCCAGGAGCTGCCTAGAAGAAGTGAGTTCCACCTGCCTTCTCTACCACTCAGGGGCCACCTGACGGTTCCCTCAGTTGCACTCATCTGTTGCAGTTTCAGCATAGAAGGTCATGCGTCCAGGAAACCTCTCGGTCCCAGGAAAACCAGGACTGTTGGTCACCCACCTCATTTAAGCCACTTCTCTGTCTCTAAGGTGTGGCTGCTCAACTTGGCTGTGGGGTCTCATGTGGAAGTGGTCCTTGATGGGTGCCTGGTAGAGCATGGCTGGGTGATGGAGATGGCTCCAGGTGTGGTTAGGGGGTACAGCATGTAGCAACACCTTGCTCTGTGGAACCTCCTGGGGCCAGGGAAGACACCTTCAGTCCTAGGTGTGGGGCCTTCACCCTTACACAAGATTCCCTGCAGCAGATCACCTGTGTTTTCCTAGAGGCAGTGGGGGATGGAGTGGGGAGGGCGGGGGATGGAGTGGGGAGGGCGGGGGCTGGGGCGTGAGGTGATTGCACAGGTACCCTGTAACTGGGGCAGAGGTGAGTCTTTAATGGTGCAAGAGATAATGCTAGGACTGTGGGGTCCTCTTCCCCCCAAGCCTCAAAGGCATGGCTACCATAGCTGGCTGGCTGGGGACTGGTCCCATCAGGCCCTCTACTGACCCTTGCCTGGCCACCCAGCCCTAGATTCAGGGCTAGCCATGCCTAGAAACTCTGCAGCCCCAGGGAGGACCTACTGGTGGCTGCTCCCTGGCCTCCCACGGCTGGCTGGCAGGCAGGCGGGTGGGCGGGCAGGCGGAATATTACCCTTAAGATAAATGAAGAAGCGTTTCAGCCCTTATTGGATTATAGTTTTTATTGAACTTTATAAATTCCAATTAGCAGACCCCTGGGCAATAAGCGACACGCAGTCCGTGGCTCACTTTATGGCGTGATTATGACCCTGTTTATCCTCCCCTGAACGAGAAGTATTAATGGAGGAAACGAAAGAAAGGAGACCCGAGAATACATAAAAACAGATATTGGTGACACAGAGATAAACAGACAGGGTCAGAGAGAGAAAACAACCTCTGGGCAGGCAACAGGGGACAGGGGACCAGAAATTCAGAGAACCCAGGAGCTCAGAGTCACAGCTAGCTTGGACACCCTCCTGTCCTCCCTTCCGGTGCAGAGATGCCCCTGGCCCCCGATAGCTGTCTGGCCTGGAGAACACCCCCTGTCTCCCCGCTTTCCCCAGGCAATCTGGATGGAGTTCGGTTTCCTGAGTGCAGAGTTCTGAACTGTGTGCTCTGCAGCTGAGCAGCTGGCAGAGCAGCCCAGTGGTTCGTTCCTGAATGCTTCACAAGAGCCTCTTACCCTCTGGGAATCTGACGGACACTAAAGGCATCCTTCCTGGAACAATGTCCCCAGTGCAAGCACATGCCTGAATGTACCCACACACATATGCACACATACATACACAGGCAATTTTGCATGCAATTTCGGGGGGCATTGGATCCCTGAAAACTGGTCTAGGGTCCCACCTCTCCCCCAGGAGCCTGAGAGCATTAGGCTGAGATTCCTGGAGTTCAGACAGGACTAACACCTGTCTCCTGTCACTTCTACCTGGAGGGGCTCAGAGCCCACAGAGAGGTGAAGGCTTCTAAGGGCCTGCCCACAGGGGGTCCCTCCGGGCCCCATCTGAGTCTCCTTCCTTCCTGGGCACTTGGGTTTGTCCCCACCCACCCAGATTTAAACCTTTAAAGGCTGGGAAGCAGAACAGCACCTGGGAAGAAGCTGCTCCTGAGGGATGTGTGAGGGGAGCCGGTGGGTCTCTGAGCCAGCTGGGCGAGGGATGGCCACGCTCTCCTGACAGAACACCTCCCCGACTTGCTGCATTTCCCTGGGGACGAAGCACGCTGAAGGATGGCATGCGCTCCTTGTTTGCCTGGCTTTGTTTGTACCTTCCTCCCCCTTCCGTGGGTCATCTTTCTCAGAGGCTTCGGTGAAAGATTAAATAAGAAAAAAAAATTCTTCCTATCAGCATTTTGCCATTGTACGGAAGGAAGCACTAACACAGAAGTACCTGAGGAGGCTTTTGTAGTTTGAATAGGATGAAAAATGCTTCAGGTGTTTGGCAGTCTGCAGCAGTATGTAAATAAGATGCTGAGATCTGTGGGCAGCCGAGAAGGCGGTTCTGTCTGTCTGGGCCCACTGAGGAGTCCCAGCAGCAAGCACCCCCACCAGTGGTCAGGGCCTTGCCCGCCTCTGATTTATGGAGCCCTGACGGGCCTCGTCTTACTCAAATAAGAAGTGCAGCTGTGTATCAGCTCGATGGTCATGAACTCTCTCAGCCAGGACTTGCCTGATTCCTGTCCCTCCAGAGGGAGAGTGAGGGAGAGAGCCAAGGGGCCTAAGCAGGCACTGGGGGCGACAGATTCCTGGGTTGGCAGGCTATTGGGAGACCAGATGTTCTGCTGAGGTCTGGGAAAATCCCAGGGAGAAAGTCACTGTGGACACCTGGACACTGAGGTATTGCTGCCTGCATCGCCTTGTGTAAGTCTAGGGCTTCCAGAGAGACTGAGGCCTCCCAAGAGGGAGGAGAGGCCTGCCAATCATGGATACTATCCCTCTTGTTCCTGGGTATGTATTCTCTCCCCCGCAGCCCTGGACACCCACATTAGCTGAGCCTGACCCCAGAAGAACAGGTGCCCCTGACCCCTGGCCCAAGTCCCTGGGAGCAGTCCCTCCTTTTTGCCCACATCCTAGGCCCCCAGGCAAGGCCAGCAGCTGGAGGAGGGAGGGTGAAAGACTTTGAGTAGCTGTATGGAAAATAAAATTGTTTTTTCCCTGCATAGTTGAAGCAAGCTGGGGGTGCATGGGGGGTCGTGGGGTGGGTGAGGGAATAACAGGACCTGGGAGCAGAGCTGGGAGCCCAGAGGCTATTGGTGCTCCCTGTTCAGCTCCACTGAGCCCTTCTCAAAACCCCTGGGGTCCCCTTAGAGCTGCTAGCACCACCTGGGGGTAGGGCAGAGGCTTCAGCCCAGGTCCCAGAATGTCTTTAGGATTACCCCTTCCCACCCAGAGGAGCAGTCTTACAACGTCGTGCATTTCGGTGCTCACTCACACCGCCACCCCCATAGCGGGTGTCTCATCCACGGCTCAAGAGAGAGGAGTGTCAGTGTCAGACCCCAGGCACTGGGGCGCAGGTGGGGTAAGAAGGGGGGCTCTGGGGCTTTTCTGGACCTCTGTGATCACCAGGAAAGCCCCTCCGCACATCGTCAAGGCCCCTTGTCTTGGGGAGGAGTCTTTCAGACCAGGGGGCCCCTGGCATCTTTGAAACAGATGAAGAAGCCATCTGCCCTGAGAGTGTCCTGTAAATGGGGATGAGAGGGAGGGCGGGGAGTGTACCAGGGAGCCCCGGGGGCGTGGTGCAGAGTGGGCAGAGAGGCAGGGCTGGCCTTCCCGAAGCCTGGGCTCTAGGCTCACCTTTGTTACCAATTAGGAGTGACTGTGACCCTGTCACTCCCCTCTCTGGGCCTTCCTTTTCTCACAGCAAAGAGGAAGAGTTGGCACAGCTGATCTCTGAGGTCCGTGCCAAGTGTAAAATCCTCAGACTCCCCTCTGATGTTTCAGGCATGAACACAAATTAGCACGCACAGAGAACTGTGGCAAGTAGTAATGGCCCTCCATCCCCCGCCCCCAGCACACACACGCTCTTTTCTCTCTTCATGCCCCTGTAATAGATCATACAGGATGGATTACATTAATTTTCTATAAACTATATCAACTTGAGTGACATGTCCTTAAGGGTTGGCTGATTGATATCTACAATGCGGTCTTATAATCTAAAATCATATTAATATTAATATTAAAGATTTTCTGTCCTTTACGCGCACCATTAAATCCAGAGTATAAGGTGAAATTGACAACATACATTTTGACAGCTTATCTATAATAAATATGCAAATCTTGATGCCCACATGTCATCACAGATGCACTGCAGCTCTCTGAAGATCAGAGCTTGCCTGTCTTCCGCGTGACATTTTCAGCGGAGGATCAGAGCACCCGTCTAGGTGGCAGGAGCAGCGCTGGGTACGCCTTTGCCTGCGGTGACCCTGGCCTCTTCCGTCTGCTTGTGAAAGCCTGTCCTTCATCCTGCCAAGCAGGCAGGAGGGCTTGTGGAGTGACAGTCTCAGAGAGCAGTCAATGCCATTCCACATAACCTCTGGAACACAGGAAAATCCAGCTTCCCTCTTTATTTTTCTTAAGTCACAAAGGGAATTTTGCTGTCCTCTCCACCCACCTGGTTATAGCAAGTTATTATCACTTAGCACCCAGTGAGTTTAAGAGTTGGGGCTTCTGAATTAATAGCTCTGGGGTCAAACCCCACCTCTTCCACTCGTCTCTGCTCTTAACCTTTCGTCCCCTCGTTTCTGTATCTCTGAGTGAAGGAGATAAATGGCACCTCCCTCCTGGTAGAAACGTGAGGACTGAATGAGATCACAGAAGCCAGATGGGCGGCCCACACAGGGACACCTTAGAAAAGGGCAGTGCTTAGGTTATTTTCTGAATGAGTCTCACTTCTCACTTCCTCTGACCTCTACGACTCCTTCCTGTCCCTATACCTCTGCCCTTGCCAGACAGAATCTACCAATCAGCACAGTGACCATCTCGATTCTTCTCTGCTTCTGACCTGTGCAAGCTGTGAGCTCCAGAGAGCAGGACCCACACATCTCCCTGGGTCCTCGGCCCTGACCCAGGACCTAGGTGGAGCCAACATGGGGAATGATCTAAGATTGGGATTCAGGAATCGACCTCCAGGGGAAATTTAGCTGTCTCTCCCCTGAGAATCTGCCAGGTCTGACTACACAGGTGTGTGTGCATGTGTGTTGGAGCGAGGCAATGAACTGACCCTGTAAAATGCAATATCCTCCTGCCCTGGCTGGTGAGGCTCAGTGGACTGAGTGCCAGCCTGCGAACCAAATGGTCTCTGGTTCAATTTCCAGTCAGGGCACATGCCTGGGTTGCAGGCTGGGTCCCCAGTAGAGGGTGTACAAGGGGCAACCACACACTGATGTTTCTCTCCCTCTCTCCTTTCCCCTCTCTCTAAAAATAAATAAATAAAATCTTTAAAATATCTGTAATGTAAGGAGGCGTTGTCCTCCTTACATTAACAGAGGTTGAGGGAAGGGCTGAGGGAGGGGCACGGAGGAATTTTCACGGGTGCAGGACTGCTTGTTTGAGAAAACTCCAGGCCATCTTGGTGGTCCCATTCCCACTTTACCCCTGCTGACAAAGTGGCAGGGACTGACAGACGCCCTGGGGCCATATCTCTGATCACTGGCTTCTTTCCAGCCTCTCTGAGCCCGCTCCACTGGGCGATGTGTCTCCCAGGTTTCCCCATCAGTTTGTCTGCCTCAAGTTTCTGGCATTGCATTCACCCCATCCCTGTTCACCTTCCTTCACGAAACCATCCCATCAGTCCAGCAACGTGGAGTGCTCTTCTCTCCCCACTGCAGGATTTCCAGTGTGAAGAACCACAGGACCATGTTCTTTGTCACACCTCCTCGCACTGTTCTGTCATTGCTTGGCAGTGGACAGGGCTGTTCTCCATAACTGGACTGAGGCTGCTCTGTTTCCTCTTTCTGTTTTCTTCAGTGCTCTGCATCAGAGTAGGAGTGGTTGTGGGGACCCAATGGATCCAGAGAAGTCTTAAGAGGGTTAGTTGTTGGGCATCTCTCTCAAAAGGTGAGAGCTGACCTAGATCCACTCTTATTTCCTGTAGGTCTCTGTTAGGAATCCATTCACACCTCCTATTTCCCCTGCAGGAGTGGTCAGTGTCCCCCAGGAAGCTCTACTGTTTACCACCTATGTCTGCCAGATGTCCCCACTCCTTGCTGCCCCCAGCTCTGGGTTCCTGCAGCCCTGACCATGGGTAAGAAGTTTGGTGACTCAAGCTGGGGAGACAGGCTTATTGGGGGAACACCACGAGTGGGAGGGCCAGCCAGTTCTGGAAAAGCCCAGGCTCAGTTCTGAGAAAGGCCCATCACAGGATGTTCAATAGCTGACTCCTGCAGCTCAGGCTGTGAGTGAAATGGGTCTTGGGGACAGATGCTGAGGCCCCAAGGCCTGCTGAGAGAAGAGCCACATTTGCAGGGATTCTCTTGGCTCCCTTGCCCTTTGTCTCACAAAGTCTTTTGCCATCAATTCCTTCTGTTCCTTCATCCCATTGTGAAACTTGAGTCTCTACACTGTCTTTAATAAAGAACCGCCAATCACTCATCTACAATTAATCAGTCAAGAAGAGGTGAGGATGGGAGGGGGGGGAATGGTGGAGAGAAAGGGTGTGTGGTTTTGGGCAACAGATTCAGGCGGGCTGAGGATCTGTGTCTGCCCTCCCCATGTTACACCTTTCACTTGTACGTTCATTCCATTTTTCAACAGATGGCTACTGTGTATGAGCCACGGCCTGGGCTGGGTGCTGTGGATGGGGGCTGGGGCAGCAGACCCTGCCCCCCACCCGTGGAGCCCATCTTGAGGCTGTGGAGGAGTTTAAATGAGCTAATACTTGATTATAACCTGGCACAGTGCCTGGCATACAGCAATACCTCTGCAAATGTTAAGTGAGTCACATCTGGTTGGAACGAAAGGCCACTTAAAGTAGGACCAGACAATATTATGGGGGAGGGAGAGCTATGGAAATAGGTCAGGCTGTGGGGTGCCTGTGGTAGTGGTGTTGGCTGCAGGGTGACAAGGTGGATTGGAAGAAGGAAAATGGCCAGTTACAGATGGCTTCCAATGCCAACCCCAGGAGTAAGAATTCCATGGGCTTTAAAAATCCCTTTTTTCCACCTCATTCATCTCTTTCCTTTCTTGTCTCTCTTTGCTTCCCCCTCGTCTTGTCTCCTTCCCGCAAGTAACCCCAGGCTGTCCTTACCCCTCCCCGCCTGCCTTGTCGAAGATTTCCTCTCCCCTTCCCCCCCCCCCTCCCCCCCCCCCTTTTTTTTTTTTAATTTGGGTTGATTTGACTTGACAAGCCCTAATCCCTGACTCAGCGCCCACTTCTTGTTAAACCAGAGGTAAATTCTCGGCCGGCGAGCCGGTCAGGAGCAGGATCTGACCGCGGAGCAGCCGCGGGAAATACTGACATTAGCGGATCTCGGGCGCCCGCCGCCCGCGGTGAAAACAGGACGCAGGGCCAATCAATTACCGAGCCATTAAGGGCAGGGCGCCGGGCGGGAGCGGAAAAAGACTGGGCTCCCCGCGCGGGGCATCGCCCCCTGGGGGAGCGGAGCTGCGTTCGTGCTGCGGCCCCCAGCGGTCAGTACCAGTGACCTCATCCGTGTGACCCGAGCCCCAGGGGACCCGGCGGGGCGTAGGGGCGCTCGGAGTCTCGGCGCGCGGGCCCCTCCGGCGCTGGGCTTCTTGCGCTTTGTCTGCGCCTCTCGTCCCCTCCCCGGGGCTTCCCGCTCTCCAGCCCTCTCTCTATCATCCTGCCCTCCTCCTCTTTCTCTTTGTTACAACCTCTCCTCTTTCCTGGGTGCCTGCCTCTTGCTTGTTGGACATCCCTTCTGTTGTTTTTCTGCCTCTCCTTCCGTCCTGACTGGCCACAGGGTGGCTGCCGATTCCCGACCCGGGGGTGCTCGCAGAGCTGCGGCCCTGCCCCTGCCGCCGTCCCTCCCTTCAGGTTTCAGGCTCCTTAGCATGTCTTCAACTACAGTAACCAACATCAGGCCTTCTGGATTAGGGGTTAATGACTTCTAGAACCCTTTTCATTTTTAATTTGCTCTTTCTAACTCAGACAATAGCCCCATGTTCGCAGAGGACCCCCACATCTAGACGGGGACCCTGCTGTGCTCCTACCGCTGGGTTTCAGGCGGGTGTGGAGCAGAGTGGGAGCAACCGTGCATGCGTGTGTGGGTGTGGGTTCTGGGTATCTGCGACCAGGTTTGTGCAGCTGGATGTGAGGGGGTGGGGGCAGACCGGTGTGGACTTAAGCAAATATTTAACGGGTTCTCTTTTTTCTGGAAAGAGCCTTCTGGTTTCTTGAGCTGACATTCTTAGGGGATAGGGACAATTGAGGGCTCATTTGGTGACTGGCCAATTGGTCTATAACATTTTCTAAAACTTCTATAGACAAGCAAATGGGATTTATGAAAGCTTACATTTCTCAGATACGGTGCTGGAGGGAATAAACGGTACTTTCTCCACTTTAAAGAAAGATCCTGCATTTGACAAAATTTCAAATAATAACAATCCCTTTCACAAGTTTCCTGGATCACAGTTCTCAAAGCCCCGAGACAGACCACAGGGGCCCCTGGTGATCACCTGGGAATCCTTAGAAATGCAAATTATTGGGCCTTACCCGCCGTTGGAGTCGGAAACTCTGAGGAGGGGCTCGGCCATCTGTTTAACAAGCCCTCAAGGGGAGTCTGAAGAACACTCAGGTTTGAGCACCACTGACCTCAATTATCCCAGCTGCTCTGGAAGGTGGGGGGGG